>OU342840.1:9623309-10223309 GCA_910591585.2 Nysson spinosus
TCATTCGTCTCTTCAACAAAATAAATTGTTCTTCCTAAAAACCACGTTGTCCACTATCAATTATAACCTTTCACTAGTACTTCACTGAATATTTTCATCACTTATTCAATTCGTTAAATTCAATCTTTAATCAGTTGACTAATTGAACTTTATATTATATGTAGATAAATGTTGTCAATTGAATCAGAATGTTCTGTGTGTACAGAAAGGGTACTTCTAACGAATTGTTAGTGATCGATTTATAGTGAACCAAATGAAATCAATGAAATTGATGAAATCGATCGAACCAAACGTTTTGATGCTCCGCGTGCGACTGACTCGGATCGCCGCGCTTCCGACTTCCTCCCTCTAAAGTCGTCCTCCCTACCCGACTCCTGACTAGAAGGCAGCTCGTATGAAAATCCTGCTCCTCCCCTTCTTTTGTGAGCTCGAGGGGTGGGTTTATGGGGTGCTCGTATCCACGTACTCTACCACCATGTATGATGGCATGTGTTATCCATGTGCAACCGTCAAAGCGTAACTACATGCACGATACACGCGTCTGATGCACCGGTGCTAACAGGAAGCGCATTTTTTCAGGATGATTAGATTTTTCTTCTACAAAATAAGTCATCGATTGTGTACTAATTCCAGATATATTTTAGTGGGCAGATAAAAGTTTTGCTCTTACACAGCTTGACTTTGTTCTGAATTAAGCTTCTTTGATATGATAATAATAATGTGATTGAATTACGTGGAAGAATGCACGTGCATTTATTCGTTGCATTTGGTGGTAGTTGCAGCATGCACGTAGGATGCTCAAAATCACGCCAATGCTATTTTTAAGGGCCAGGTGTGACTTGGGTTTCCCCCCTCGTATGTGTGCAAACGCGGGGGTCGGGATCCCCGTCAAACGACCTATAGAAACCCATAGAAAACAGTCTACCACCACCGGATCCAAAGGCACGCGCCGCTTCGACATCTGCGTGAAATGCTTACGATAAGTGTGTTGTTGTGTATGTGAGTTGATGATTCAGTAACACATACATCTGTACGGTAGCCGGTATTTAAACGAAATGATTGGAGGCCGGCCGATCGATGTGGTCATCTTTTATAGTATTACAGGAAAGATTTAAATCGCTCATCTAAAGAATCTGTAATGACTAACACGGACTTCCCACGATTCCATCGACTTCACCGGATGTATCTTCGCTATTTAATTGCGCAACTGAAATAATGCAAAGTGTAATACGGTATTCGAATGAATCTACTTTCGAATGAACATAAAACAATCCTTGAAATGCTGAGATCATTCTTGAACTTTATAACAATACTGTTAATAATATCTTATTAATCTTTGATTATCCAGTATTTCTATCCTAATCCGTTACAAACAATAGCGCCGAACGTTATAGAAAGTATACTCACGCGACAGTGTTAAAGAAATGAAAGCGCGAGTGGTCATAAGTTTGCATATTCAGCGCCCGCATGAGTTTACAAGGAAAGCGTGTCTCCTCTCCACAAATAAAGTAAATCAGGAGGAAGGAGAAGTGTGAGATTATTTTCGCATTCGCCATATGTGATGCATCGTTTGCAGCGAGAAAACTGGTAGTGCGGCGATTCTGAAAATGTCGAACGAAGATGATCGATATCTATTCATGTTATTGAACAATCATTCTTATGTACTTCTAACGACCAGTACTCTTTGAAGTCCCATTGTCTTGCAGTATCGCATATGCGAGGGAATGTCTGCAGTTGCGTCGCATAAAAGGGAGTGTGAAGGGGTCTGTGGGACCCCTATTGTGAGCTGGGCTCCATACGAAATGGGGGACAGCTGTTCGCGGACCGTTATTTAAACGCGCTCGTGCTACCAGATTATCCACCGGAGTTTAAATTCCATGGCAGACTCCACGGTTATCTTGCATTATTTATTATCCCGTTTATTACTTATTGTCATTACTATTCCGCTTTCGGTTGTAATCAGTATCTTCATCATCTATAATATAGATTCTATATAATGATGAATCAGTACTTCATCATCTTTATCTTGTCTGATTCTTTTTTTTATTCTGTACTGCATAAATTTTAATTTTGACTTATAACGGATCATTTTCTTTTTTAAGGACGTAAACATAAATATACAAATATAGCTGAATATATTGCCGGTAGTTCTAGTGTTAAATAACGGAAGTTGTTTATGACTCAACGCAATATTTAAACAGAGATACAGGAAAAAGTTCATACGTGTTTTTGCTAGTTTCGTATCCAAAGGTTAAAGGAGAAATAGTTCCTCAGCAATAATCCTGTAGCTAATGTAATACCGAAAAATGATGGCCGATGTTCAATCGTTGTTGTCTTTAAGAATTATCAATTACCAATTATTACTCTGTATGCAAATAAACATTTGATTGTCTAATAAATTACATATTCTACCTTTCATCTCCGAAATTAATAGAATTAAAGATCGACATCTGCTTCGTCCAAACTTTTGCTCCCGTTCAGTGTCGCATCAACAAAGTTCTAATTCCGATGCAACAAATTATGTCTTTTAATAACAATTTTCTAATTTAATTACTATCTTTAATGTGATAAAAGTTTAGAAATACCTTGGACATATTTGTTATTGCTTTACAGTATCGATGTCAAAAGAATATTTAAAATAAATTGATTTAGGGCACGGAACTCGTAACAGGCCATAAAAGGAATTAAATTCGGTGTCCGAACAATTTCCAGGGGTTCGCTACGACATCTAACGCACAAACTTTCAAAAGAAGTTTCTCGTAGTTTCTTGCTATATCTCAACTCTAATTGGTCCCTGAGTCCACCCCCGCATCAAATCCGATACGCCATTGGTCGAGCAGTCTTCTACGAGCGAATCCCAAGTGGTTCCAAGGGAAAAAGATATTAAAAAAATGTGCTAAACGTTTCGTTACCGCCATCTACGGACTCATGACTCTTTCTCGTTGATCGTGCTTTTCGTTGGACTTCAAAGACATTTTTGTCATTAAATACTGAGAAATATCGTTCAAACAGTGACTCGAAATGGTAATTGAAAGACGTTTTATCCCTCGGGAATATTATGTTACAAAGCGATTCTAATATCGTCAGGTATCAGTATAATAATTGGGCGAACCTCGTCGCCCGGTTTCCTAGAGGTGTGACAAATGGCGCACGTGTGTCATTCTATTGAAAAAAATAAATCATCCTCAATTTTTTCTTCAATTCTATTCGAGTAGATGGAATAATTAATTTCAATCCTGGGGGTACAATTGTCACGAAGTAAATTAGTGGTTTACCCGACAGACATTTTGCGTTTGATGACGTTTCCGGTCGTCCCCTAATTATTAATTAAATATAAGAATATAAGAAATTGACAATAACTTTTCAGTACGATTTTCTGATACTTAATTAATTGCCATATGTTTCCTGAACATATTTCTTAAATCTTACAATAATATAATAGTTTTAATAACACTATATTCATCCTTCATTATCCAAGTTATCTAACACAGCTTACACTAATTTATTTCGTGAAAATTGTTAAAAATGGTTTGCTTGTTGATAAAAAATGAGGGAAGTTTCATGATGACATGAAATAATGGATTATGAACAATGATTGTGTGCTAGGTCTCCTTGAATCCCGTGAGGATCCTGAAGAATGAGGCGGAGGAGGAGAAGGCTGAAATAGCTAGGCTCAGCTTATTTGTTGGAGCTATAGCTATAGGAGATTTGGTCAAATCTACTCTTGGGCCTAAAGGAATGGACAAGGTTCTCGTAGCCCACGGAAGATCAGCTGGACAGGTTCATGTCACTAATGATGGAGCAACTATTCTCAAAAGTGTGGGTGTTGATAACCCTGCTGCTAAAATTCTGGTCGATATGTCCAGAGTACAAGATGATGAAGTTGGTGATGGAACTACTTCCGTTACTGTTCTTGGTACGTATACCAATTTTTCTAAGTATATTATTTTCGTAAAAAAATTAGTTGAAGCAAAAATGTCGATCGAGTTGAATTTTGTGTACGACGCGGATGTCGATTTTCGAGGACGTCGTGAAAAATTGTTTGGTAAGAAAATATCGAATTTGCAAAAAATCGCTTATTTCTTGTAGCCGCGGAATTATTGAGAGAAGCGGAAAAATTAATCGACCAAAAAATTCATCCACAAACTATCATCGCCGGTTGGAGGAAAGCCACTCAAGTAGCGCGAGAAGCTTTACAAAACATCGCGGCAGATAATTCTGCGGATCCCGAACGATTCTGTGAAGATTTGCTGAATATCGCGCGAACAACTTTAAGCTCTAAGATTTTGTCTCAGCATAAAGAACACTTCAGTAAACTCGCGGTGGATGCTGTATTGCGACTTAAGGGTTCCGGAAATTTGTCGGCTATTCAAATCATTAAAAAACGTGGAGCAACTTTAGCTGACTCTTTCTTGGATGATGGATTCCTGCTGGATAAAAAACCAGGAGTACATCAACCGCAACGAATTACCGATGCGAAAATTCTTATCGCTAATACTCCTATGGATACCGATAAAATAAAGGTATGTTAATTATTTAATCGAATATGTGACTCTTTCAGATATAAAAATTGATAAACTAATAAACATATTTTCTTTCTAGGTATTTGGCTCCAGAGTTCGCGTAGATTCAATGGCGAAAATCGCGGAATTGGAGGCCGCCGAGAAGGAGAAGATGAAGGTAATTTCATCCTCCGGAAAATCATTTATAATATAAATCTCGAATGATGTATACTAAAAAGTATTTCGAATTCAGGATAAGGTCGACAAGATCATCAAACATGGATGCAACGTTTTCATTAATAGACAATTGATCTATAATTATCCCGAACAACTCTTTGCCGACGCCGGTATCATGGCTATCGAACACGCCGATTTCGATGGAATCGAAAGACTTGCTCTCGTAACTGGTGGTGAAATAGTCAGCACTTTCGATGCCCCCGATATGGTAAAACTCGGCAAATGCGACTTGATCGAACAGGTATATTTAATAATTCGACAATTGAATTGTTTCGCAAGTCTTCAACGTTTCAATCGGAACTTAACTATTCCTTGGCGCGTATATTTATAGGTAATGATTGGAGAAGATACGTTACTGAAATTTTCCGGAGTTCCGCTGGGTGAGGCGTGCACCGTAATAATTCGTGGTGCCACACAACAAATTCTCGACGAGGCAGAGAGATCTTTGCACGACGCTTTGTGCGTGTTGACGGCTACCGTTCGCGAGTCTAGGATCGTTTACGGCGGTGGATGCAGTGAGATGGCAATGGCATGTGCAGTTATGAAATCCGCAGCTGGAACACCCGGTAAAGAAGCAGTTGCAATGGAAGCTTTTGCACGAGCTTTACAACAATTACCTACTGTTATCGCTGACAATGCTGGATACGACTCGGCGCAGTTGGTCAGTGAACTTAGAGCCGCGCATAATTCTGGCGCTAATAACATAGGTCTCGGTAAGTTTGCAATAGAAAACGCAACGGTATGAATGTAATATTAGTTCTTTCTAAACGGAGATAAATATGTTACCTTTGTTACTCTTTCTTTTAAAGATATGGAAAGGGGTGAAGTAGGTTGCATGAAGAAGTTAGGAATAACCGAATCTTGGGCTGTGAAGAGGCAAGTCCTACTGAGCGCCGCGGAAGCTGCGGAGATGATTTTGCGCGTTGATGATATTTTGCGAGCGGCACCAAGGAAACGCGTTCAAGATCGTGGACGTTGTTAATCATACGATTTCCTATTTCCTTTATTTCGTTTGCACAGCTTTCTTCGTGGCACGTGGATTATCATCGTCTCGTTAATAATTTCGCCTTGAGAATTAATCAGCATTTTGTTAATAAAGATACGTATCTTTTCGGAATAATCAACTTCAATAGACTAACTTCGATTATTGCAATATATGTATTGATATTATATTGCACGATGTTATATTATCGAGTAAAAGCGAATCGTATAAGGATTTTGTAAAAGAACCAGACCAGCGTAAGATCACCATTTTTTTATAACAACGCAATAGGTTTAACATCAATAAATGCTTTAAACTGTATACCATTTGCTCTATTCAATTCTGCACCTTCAATACACTCCACATATTGTCACCAGCAAATATGAAGCGAATTACGGAATATAAAAAAAAAACGTGAGGAAAATGCATAGATCAACAAATTATAGTTTATAAAACAAATATAAATCAATGGAATTTCTCGGCTTCAAGCAACTTAAAGTTATAAAATACTGTTTGGACGTCTTTATACACCACACTATATTAAATCACGGAAACTACGCAAAACTCTAATATCAATCTACCAGTCGAGGTATATCAAAAAATCGAAACATTCTTCAAGCTATGAACTGCGTGAGTTTCCATTGAATGCAATCTACGTATTCACGTTGAAAATAACGCGGTTCATTTAGTAAGCGAACCGCAACTTTGGATCATATCCAAGTTTATCGAGATTTGGATTACACGCGATATTAATCATCGGCGGCGGACCGCACATTAATACGATGGTCTCGGCCGATGGCGGGAACATATGTTTTTCAATCATTTCTGAATTAATATGTCCTGTACTATAAGCCCAATTATCACCACTGCTATCCAGTGTATACCAAAGCTTTAATTTATCAGGATGATTTTTGGCAATTTCATCTAATTCATCCCTTAACAATATATCTTTCTCAGTTTGATTGGCAAACAACAAAGAAGCTTGGGTCTGATCAGTGGGATCTTTTATAATAGCACGAATTAATTGCAACATGGGTGTTATACCTGTTCCTCCAGCCAACATGACTACCTGTATTAATAATTACTTAATGATTTCCTAGAACGAATTTATGAAGAGAAAAAAGTATGAATGAAATTCTTCACCTTTTTAACATTATACTCTGTAGGTGGTTCTTTCCTTAGAATTTTAATAGTGAACTTTCCATGTCCTTTGTAAATCAACCTACCAGATGGACCTCTTACATCTATGGTATCACCAATCTTCATGTCTTCTAAATGCTGGGAGAGTTTTCCACCCTCCGGAAATTTAGGGTGTACATTTTTGAAATATACCTGAATATTTTTTTTCTCAATTAATACTAGTGCTTTGGAGAATTATGGAATCCTTGGAGACAAACCAATGTACCTTAACAACAAGATCTACAAAACCATGATCGTCGTCGCTCGAAACAGGTGTGTAAGAGCGTATAACAACTTCATCACCAATCTTTGCTGTTAAATGTATATGCTGACCAATGGGGAGGCCAAGAATATGATCTGTTGTTGGTAAACTAAATCTAAACTTTCTTGTATCATGACTTATGATATCTTTTTGTATCAGGGGTATACTATATTTGACTACTGGATCTACCAGTAGAATAGGAGGCTTCTTTTTCTTTTGATCACTGCACCAGCATTTGTAAAACTTGACTACCAATCCTATGACTACCACACTTCCAACTGCAGCTAACACAGGTAGAACCTGAAACAAAAAGCATCTCTTATTATTAGTAAAAAAAATGTCTTACTAAAGTCAATACAGGAGCAGATTTTTGATACCACAATAAACTGATACAAATAACAAAAATTATGCAATACACGATTAACTATGTCAACCAAAGTCCTCAATAAAACGACATAAAAAATATTATGATAATCTTGACCAACACTTGACCCAACAAAATCTTCTAAATTCGATATACAATTATTTATATTAGATTACTGCTTTTTCTGACTTAACAGAGATCCTTTGTTGTTGCTTAATGAATGAACCGGTCAAAGGATCCTCAGGTAAATCGGACTTACCAAAGCCTTTGCGTTTGGCATCGTAAAACACGTTGCACGTGGTTAGGGCTTCTTAAAGAATGTCGAGAATGAGGCTAAGGTCGGAACTGTTCCAAGTTATAAAGGGGGGGGGAATAAAAAAGATCTCGTGGGAAGTATAAAGATCAAGCTCGAGCGCAAAGATTACTTATTAATATTGCGAAAGACAGAATGGGACCGGTGAAAGAATCGCAGAACACTAGTTGGAAACTGACCGGTTTCTATATTTTGTACTCGGGGTCGGACGCAGGGCGCTACCCTTTAAAATAGATCCAACTTCCCTCGATCTAAGAACAGTGTCTACTACTGCAATTTATTAATAGACACATTACCGGCTGTATTACGCATTCTCTTTATCTTTATCACGAGAATTACGCAATTCGAAAATATTTCTCCCGAAGGCAGACTGCCACGCTCCGAAAAGAATTAATTGTTAAGTTTTGACCATCTGGATACGAGGTGAGTCATTGTTCACAATCCCTCTTCAAGGATTTTCCCGACTGACATACTTCCCAAGGAAAGCTTTGCAATTCATTATTACATTCATAATATTGAATAAAACGATACTAATTTCATGTAATTTACATCTGAAAACGAGAATGAAAAAGAATGGTGGTGGAATTGTTAGGCTTACAGTGTCAGCCAGATGGCTTTACAAATTGCATTTCTATTTAACAATCTTATAAATATTCATGTTATGTCATTGGTTAATCGATTTCCCGTTTACTGTGCAAGCAAACTGAATCGATTTACCGAGCTAATAGTGCATTAGAAGTACATAATTAATTTTCCTTGCAAATAAGTCAGACTCTCGTTTCCACCGAATATATCTCGCCATGGAATCCTCGTATATCAACACAATAAATACTGTCATGTGATAAGATACATAAAGAATTATAATTATAAGATAAGATCCATAAAATATCAATGTCAACCTGAGATATTCGGATTCCAGTTATCAGATAAAATTCTTTAAAGGTCGGCGCACAATAACTGCATTCATCTTTTAAATCCTCGGAAATTATATCGCGCCTAATAATATTATTTCCAACCAATATCTTATTATTCATTGTACAATTAATATCGCAAATGATCAAATGAAATGTCTGCGAACTATGTAATTATTTACGTAATAAAATAAAGAATGTACTTGCATTCGGGAGACGAAACAGTTCATTATTCTGAGCATCGCACATCCGTGAATCAGTGGATTCAGGATTCATTCCTTCGCTCATGTTCTCCTGGAATGTAGTTAGATTTCAATATTTAAAATTGGCTGATTGGCAATCAACGACAGTTTAACTTAGATGGAAGCCATTTCTGCTTGTTTGGAGTAAATAATAGTCGGAATATGTAAATGGAGTTACGTTGTCGCAACTGAATTCTAAAGTGGTTACGAGTCGGTCTCCCGATTGACTAAACGATCGTATAATCTCCTCTCGCGAATACTACATTTTTTTCTACCGGGTGAACCTTTCAGTTTACGACGTGTTTGTTGTTTAAAGATAACTGTTATCTTTGAAATAAGGAAAACAAATAAAACAGGACTGTCATCGAGCATGAAGTCTGTACGTGAATAATATTATCTGCTTTTGTAATGTTCGTCGTTGGAAGGCAATTTATGGTTGATTTATAAACATTTACACAAAATTCACCTCGCTACACGATATGGAGCTGTGTATACAAGAAGTAGTAATTAAATAGAATGATGTACTCGATGATTGTGCAGGACACGAATGATTAATAACTATTTTTTTAGCGAAACACGGGATACAAAGTTATTAGAGTTATCAGGAATAAACAATTTATGAACATTAAATGCTGTTTGAGCAACGTAATAAAAGGTTTGAAGTTACCCAACAACCCTCGGAAGCGCGCGATTTTCCGCGAGAAAAGAAGGGATTGCTTTTTTATGACTTTCTAATATTGATCACTAATGCAACTCTTATATCATCATAACATATTATACAAAATATTAATTGATTATTCCGAAAGAATCTGGTGGTAAAGTTATGTTTCATTTAGATGAAAAAATAAACTGACGTTTGCAAAAATCCTACACTGAAATGGAGTGCAAATAAAATCTTTTACCATGCATTTTTATACACCTTGTAGATTAGACTATCTAATCTACATTTTGCAATGCCAGTGCGTTACATAAAATCAAAAGAATTATTCGATATGATTAAATAAATTAGTCATTGCATAATTCGCTATTTTTTTAAAGTGACTAACGATAAATTAGACGTCAATTACACTTTAAAGAAGTTTAAATCACTGATGAGATATAAATAGACCAAGAACGCAAAGGAATCTGTAAGTCCAGAGTTCTCGGGCTCTAAAGCCCGATAAGGGTTTTTGTGTCATTGGTTACGTTACCCACGGAACACAAAAATAGAAATTTCTATATTTTTAAAATCAAGAATGCAAAAGAAAAACATGGAATTATTTTTAAACCGCTTCTTTCGACCTAAAACCGCTCTAGAATATATATTTATATATCATTTACCATCGATGTGGGTCGGGTAGAATTGATTTTGGCGACTTTCAATTTTTAAGATTTTTTGAAGGTGTACCCCTTTACATTTTTTCGACTTGGATTCGACCCATTTTTGACCAATAAAATTTTTTTAACCGCTTCTTTCGACCAGAAATCGTCCTAGAATATGTTTATACATCATATACCACCGATTTGGGTCGTTTAGAAGTGATTTTGGCGACTTTAAATTTTTGAGAATTTTTGAAGGTATACCCCTTCACATTTTTGCGATTTCGGATCGACCCATTTTTGACCAATACAAATTTTTTAACCGCTTCTTCTGACCAGAATTCGTTCTAGAATATGTTTATACATCATATAGCATCGATTTGGGCCATCTAGAATTGATTTTGGCGACTTTCAATTTTTGACAATTTTTGAAGGTATACCCCTTCACATTTTTTGATTTGGATTCGACCCATTTTTGGCCAATAAAAATTTTTTAACCACTTCTTTCGACCAGAAATCGTCCTAGAATATGCTTATACATCACCCACCATCGATTTGGGTCGTTTAGAAGTGATTTTGGCGACTTTCAATTTTTGAGAATTTTTGAAGGTATACCCCTTCACATTTTTGCGATTTCGGATCGACCCATTTTTGACCAATACAAATTTTTTAACCGCTTCTTCTGACCAGAATTCGTCCTAGAATATGTTTATACATCATATAGCATCGATTTGGGCCATCTAGAATTGATTTTGGCGACTTTCAATTTTTGACAATTTTTGAAGGTATACCCCTTCACATTTTTTGATTTGGATTCGACCCATTTTTGGCCAATAAAAATTTTTTAACCACTTCTTTCGACCAGAAATCGTCCTAGAATATGTTTATACATCATTTACCATCGATTTGGGTCGTTTAGAAGTGATTTTGGCGACTTTCAATTTTTGAGAATTTTTGAAGGTGTACCCCTTTACATTTTTTCAACTTGGATTCGACCCATTTTTGACCAATAAAAATTTTTTAACCACTTCTTTCGACCAGAAATCGTCCTAGAATATGTTTATACATCATATACCATCGATTTGGGCCATTTAGAATTGATTTTGGCGACTTTTAATTTTTGACAATTTTTGAAGGTATACCCCTTCACATTTTTTCGGTTTGGGTTGGACCCATTTTTGACAAATAAAAATTTTTTAACCACTTCTTTCGACCAGAAATCGTCCTAGAATATGTTTATACATCACCCACCATCGATTTGGGTCGTTTAGAAGTGATTTTGGCGACTTTCAATTTTTGAGAATTTTTGAAGGTGTACCCCTTCACATTTTTTGATTTGGATTCGACCCATTTTTGGCCAATAAAAATTTTTTAACCACTTCTTTCGACCAGAAATCGTCCTAGAATATGTTTATACATCATTTACCATCGATTTGGGTCGTTTAGAAGTGATTTTGGCGACTTTCAATTTTTGAGAATTTTTGAAGGTGTACCCCTTTACATTTTTTCAACTTGGATTCGACCCATTTTTGACCAATAAAAATTTTTTAACCACTTCTTTCGACCAGAAATCGTCCTAGAATATGTTTATACATCATATACCATCGATTTGGGCCATTTAGAATTGATTTTGGCGACTTTTAATTTTTGACAATTTTTGAAGGTATACCCCTTCACATTTTTTCGGTTTGGGTTGGACCCATTTTTGACCAATAAAAATTTTTTAACCACTTCTTTCGACCAGAAATCGTCCTAGAATATGTTTATACATCACCCACCATCGATTTGGGTCGTTTAGAAGTGATTTTGGCGACTTTCAATTTTTGAGAATTTTTGAAGGTGTACCCCTTTACATTTTTTCAACTTGGATTCGACCCATTTTTGACCAATAAAAATTTTTTAACCACTTCTTTCGACCAGAAATCGTCCTAGAATATGTTTATACATCATATACCATCGATTTGGGCCATTTAGAATTGATTTTGGCGACTTTTAATTTTTGACAATTTTTGAAGGTATACCCCTTCACATTTTTTCGGTTTGGGTTGGACCCATTTTTGACCAATAAAAATTTTTTAACCACTTCTTTCGACCAGAAATCGTCCTAGAATATGTTTATACATCACCCACCATCGATTTGGGTCGTTTAGAAGTGATTTTGGCGACTTTCAATTTTTGAGAATTTTTGAAGGTGTACCCCTTTACATTTTTTCAACTTGGATTCGACCCATTTTTGACCAATAAAAATTTTTTAACCACTTCTTTCGACCAGAAATCGTCCTAGAATATGTTTATACATCATATACCATCGATTTGGGCCATTTAGAATTGATTTTGGCGACTTTTAATTTTTGACAATTTTTGAAGGTATACCCCTTCACATTTTTTCGGTTTGGGTTGGATCCATTTTTGACCAATAAAAAATTTTTAACCACTTCTTTCGACCAGAAATCGTCCTAGAATATGTTTATACATCACCCACCATCGATTTGGGTCATGTAGAAGCGATTTTGGCGACTTTTAATTTTTGACAATTTTTGAAGGTATACCCCTTTACATTTTTGCGATTTCGGATCGACCCATTTTTGACCACTAAAAATTTTTTAACCACTTCTTTCGACCCAAAATCGTCCTAGAACATGTTTATACATCATATACCATCGACTTGGACCATTTAGGAGCATAATTGGCGACTTTGAAATTTGTGTTCAAATGCACCACCCATTTAATTGCAATTTATCAATTAAACAAGTAGTGACATCTCAGAGTGTCTACTGTCTGGTTAGGTTAGTTTTTTATTTGACCTCAGTAAATGTTAGGTGCATCAGATGTTGATGTAAACAGATGAAAAGATTCGCAAATTCTTTGGTCTTTAAGACTGCTGCAAATTTAGACCGCTATCTTAATGGCAGTCTTACATCGTGCTCTTTTCACGTGGTTTAATCTCTTAATCTTTTTGATACTCCTCGTTTTAAGACTCGATCAGAGAACACAATGGAACTGGTTCGTTGTTTTCATTCCAATGTGGTTGTACGACAATATTCTACTTATTTATATTGTTTTTAATATGGTCTCACATTGTAAGAATGGACGAGTCAGTAATTTACGTCGAGAGGTAAGTTCAGTTTCTCTAAATCATTCAGCACAAACAAATACTCCATGCATTGAATAAAATGTCTTCCAAATTAAAATGAGCACTGAAGATAAATAAACTGATAGTTTCTTAAAACATAGATAGATAGATCAAGAATTTCTGTTGGTATTTTCTAATAGAATTTGATTTCAATATAAACATGAAATATTCTAAGCTTCAGTAACCATTTTTATGAACTTCAAATGGGAGTATATTAAATAATGCATAGAATATTAGTAATAATACATGAAATAATCATTTTCAGGCATGGTATATGACTGCGGTTTTCTTAAAGTTAAGTGCTCAGATCTTAATCTGTTTAAAATTAGAAGCACCACATTGGTTTTTACCAGCAAAGGTAGTTTTGGCTCCATTTTGGATACTTCTTCCAGCATTGTCGGTGGATGTTTTCATACATCTCATTGAATACTCAAGATATTAAACAGTGGGTAATACTTCTTAATAGTTACAATAACACGAGAATAATACATAAATTATTTTTAAGATTTTATACAACAACAATCATCCCTTACAAATTGATTTCATAGTGAAATTATTATTTATTTTATATATGCTATTTAATGGAACATCTAGAATAATTGTATTATTAAACACACAGTGTGTATGTATATAATTTTTGTGTACTATGTATACATGTAATAAAGTTAGTTTCATAAATAAATCCAAAGTACTGTGTTATTATTCTCCATCTTAACATATACATAAAATAAATATATGTATATTTTGAACTTGGAATACAATGTTTAATAAAAAATTAGTTATATTTAATACTAGAACCATAGATAATATATTCACGCATACGTCGTAAAAAATAAATTAATCCATTTAATTACGTCCATTATGCAACGTGAGCCGCAAAGAAATCTCCGAAATTGGAACCTCATCAATTTGAATGTTTTTATTAAATTTCGCGGATCCGGAATATTTGTCGGTTCCCGTAGTTCTAGCGTTAAGTCAAGTGCAATATAAAATTGGCTATTTGCGTGGAAAATGTGTTAAAGATACTCGATAGAATGATGATTATTTTGAGTTAATCTCACATGATTCTTTCGGCGTTAAATTCTAAGCAGTATATAACATAGGTTTAAGAGATATGGTAGTCACAAGATGCCGGCCTAGCATACTATAAATACTCAGTCTTGCACAAGGATGAATAGGACAGGGATATAAATAAGTAACTCTAAGGCAACTTCATTACTGAAACTTATCTGGTTTAGTTCATCAGACACTCATCATATCACAACATTACTGTGTTACTTGATATCATTTTTTTAAGTAACAGAAATTAAAAGTGTACTGCAGTGGGAGAAGTACTCTGTGTGTATTGTATTAACATCACAGTGTTATGCAACAGAGTTCATTGATAGATGTTTCATACTTGCTATTATACATGGAATAATTGTTCTGGCAAGCATCTGTCAACCACAAAACCAGTTCTAGTGTACCGAGGTACTAACATTAAAGGTGATCAATGTAATTAGAATGTAATTATTGGATAACAGTGGAAGATGTGCTTAAAACATGACAGTCTGCTAGTACATCTCTTGCCAGTATGAGCTCCAAACCATAGACAATAACAGTTTTATTTTCTCTTAGTTTGCACTAACAGGATATTCCAGTTGTGTCTATGTAATGTATGTGTACCCATAAAATAAGTGTAATAAATCATTCGATTATAGTTTACTTTAATGTTCCATATATAAATATTACGTGATCCTTGTATTTTTTGCAGATGGGGGTGCTATATTTTGTACTCGTGCCGTTGTGTTGGCTTTTATTGCAAAATGGAAGAGCTAACGCGACAATTACTGTTACAAAAGTACCGGCGGGTCATTTGGCGGAGCTTCCTTGTTTAAGTAGTGACGATCATCATCGATTTATGTTTTGGCAACTTACTGATGACAGTCACATTATCGGCCCGGGAAACCCGTTGGACGAAAAAAAATACAACTACGAAGTACTCACTGGCAAACTTTATATTAGGGTAAATTGATGTAAATATATTTTACTAAACTGCTTGTGATATTTTCTCCCACAATCGCAATCATGTTATATATTTATATAATTCTTTCGTTTGGAAAGGGTGTGTCGACGGCCGAATCTGGGTTTTATAAATGCGTTTCGAGAGGCATCGCGGATAATTCTGCCATTAATATTCATGTCGTCGAACTAATCGTAAAAAAGGACTGGGAAGATGTATGGGAAAATGACTTTGAGGTATGCTAAGGAATAATATACGAAATCGAGCTAATATTTTATGCACTGCTTTCGCAAAATATTGGAAAATATGTTTATCTTGCAGACAAATTTATTACGCGGAATGGCTGCAGTTATGGTGGTTGTTGTTGGCATAGCTGCGATACTTTTTCTTATCACAATGAAGAGGAAGAGGAGTAATAGATTTTTTGGTATGCTACTTCTTTGAAAGTTTGTTATCGGTAATGCATTACTAAGAGTCTGCTATAAATATTGTATATTATATCGTTAATTATTCTAGATCTAGAAGAGTCAAGGGAAAACTCTCCCGCGAAATACACCGGAAATACTTCCGCCAGACCCGCCCCGTCGACATCGCCGATAGAAGATGGTGGAATTGACAATGCAGCTATTGATATAGATTTCCCAAAAGTATTTACTCAAATGCAAAAATAGAAACTTTAAAGAACTTTTTAAACTATCGAATTACAAAATTCTAATACTACAAAGAGATCTCTAGGATGATGATACATTCGAGTATGCAATGAATTCCCATTTCTACAATTAAGAGTGTGAGATATATCTTCAATAGGATACTTGTAACTAACACTTTTCATAATAAAATCATAAACATTGTATACGTAGAATGTACTTTTTTACATCTCGAACAGTCTTGTTTAATTGTTATTGAGAACTATTCGCGATTGGAGTACGTGAAGTATCAAACATACTATCGTCTGCAGTATCTTCTTCGTCCTCCTCGTCTTCCTCGTCTTCAGGCTCTACTTCCGTTTCCAGTAACTTAATTTTTCTGCTACTTTCACTTAAAACTGCTGCGACTTTTCGTGCACCACTCACTGCTAATCTTCTAGCAGAGATACCTTGCAAAGGTCGTGGCCAACTGCCACCAATTAATTCACCCAAACTTACCGGGTTACTTTGTTGAGTGTCAAAAATTCGCGAGTAATTCAGTGGTAATTGTATAAGCGAGGATACGTGGCTTTGTTTGTTTAGTAACAATAAACTCAGATATTCTTGCGAGTAAAATTGTAAATCTGTTAGAGAACCCTCGTGACAACCTTTTGAATATACGCCTATGGGTCGAATATGGAATGGTAAGTCGACTTAATTAAGAAACTTGTATATATAATATATAAAGTATAACCATTATATATTATATATATTAGTTGTAGTTTATTTATAAAGATCTAACGAACCTTGTCTATGACCGACGTCTATGGTGCCCAGTTTAAAGGTCAACGAGGATGGATCCGTAGATAAATATTCGACTCTGAAGAGTCTTAAAAATTTATGATCTACGTCAGCGGTAGCAACTAACAAACTATTATCGTTCATAACTATTTGCGAGGATACAAAGCTAGTCGATGGTGCCAATGAAATATTTAATATTGTGAAATGATTAACTAATCCTTGATAAGCTTTTTTAAAAACATTCTGTATGGCGTTCACCAATTTCGTATGTGATTGCAACAACGAATAATTCAGATCTTGTTTAACGATTAATGGATGATCGTGTAGACAACGATTTTCTTCTAACATTGCGGCCCACTCACTTCCTTCTGTCGTGAGGGAAATTTGCAAATTTTCTCGTCGCAAATATTGGCCTAATTTTTCTAAATTAACACCTTTCCTACCACCCACCCCGGCCTCGGTTTTATCGAATCCTCGCAAAAATTCGGCAATAAATGTTAATTCTTGCTGACTGACTCGACTTACTTCCGATGGGATTCTTTCATCCGTTAATCTCAGAATTACTACGTACAACCACCTTAAATATAATAGAGTTCTAACTAGGAAAATGTGTTAATTTATGATGTTAAATCATTAGTCTATATGGCATTATGATATACTAATTATAACACTAAAAATTACTTAAATTTCATACCGAAAAAATGCTTTATAATCTCGCATACTGTGATCTATTACTTGTTGTATCTCTGAGGACTTTGCCAGAAATGCCTCTGATGCATGAAGGGCATCGGTTATTAAAGTGTCATCATTTAAACCCAATAATTCATATGGGCCACCTAATCTCACCATACCCCTCATTTCAGCTAATTGATATACTAATGCCATTCCAACACACGTTAAATTTTTTAGAACCAGTTTCTGCAAAGAACATGCTTTAGATTTCAATCATCCGGTAACAAATATCTATTATTATAAATAACAGATATTTGTTATTAGATCATTGAAACAATTATGTCTATGTACCTGTATATTGCTATAACACATCTCGATACTATGGCCCAACTTTTTTAATCCTTTCTCGGTTAAATCACGTAACAAGAAATTTTCCAAGTTCTGAGTAGGAATACCGATCATTAATAATTCTAAAAAATCTGCGGCCACCCCGCCGGGAGGATTTGTTTCAGCGTATCGCGCAAGTTTTTCATCCATTTCTAATAAAATTGTTTCCCAAGCCTCCGAAATCGCCATTAAAGTACGCGAAAGATAATCCATGAGATACTCAATGTTCGCTTGAGCTTGCGCTACCTCGTAATTGAATATAATAACGTTAATAAACTAATGTTTTTCGCCAAAGAAATAATGAATAGTTAAATGCAATGCACCTTCAGAAATGCTGTGCTTCTTTCTAATAATGAACAAGATAATCTCCTGACTTTAATACCAGAATTATCTTTCCATGTGATCCATATTGGTCCACTGGATCCACCACTAATTTCTAATATTCGACCGTGACCTACTGATATTATTCCGCAATAAAACATTCCAAAAACGTACATAGCTACATGTCCATCTTCTTGACCAAGCTAAAAGTTTCGATGTATTTAAACTACGAATTTCTTATATATTATTAAATATTAGTAGTTTTTAATTGAGAAAAATACATTAAATAATCAAGAAAGGTACCAAAACTATATGAACGGTTTATTTTGAAAGTGGTTTAAGTTCATTTTTCATGAAAAAGTTAATTTGATTTTTTGGAAAAATGGACTTAGGCCACTTTCAAAATAAGTGATTCGTATATTTGTAGACTGCAAGAAAATATATGCAAAGAAAAAGACATGCTATTAATATGAATATTAAGAACTACTACTGTAAATAAATATCTAGCTTGAACTCACAAAGAGGATATCTAAAGTCTGTGATAAGAATTCTTTTTTCTCTGGTTCCTGACCAAAACTTCTGTTTAAACTTAGCAATGGTGGAAGATATTCTCCGGATGGAGAAACATTTGTTTTATTATTTGATAAATTATCTCCTTCTGGATTGGTCACAGGCAACCATGTCATACAGGTTATTGGCTTATGTACACTTAATTTACTTTTATGAATAATATTTTTATTTTCTATGTCTACTAAACACAGCAACTGTGAATTTTCATAGTAAACTGCGAGGAGTTTACCATCAGGTCTCCAAGCTAAGCTTATCAATATATCTTTTTCGTCTTGTGGACTTAATAGCCACACTCTTTGCCATGTTAGTCTATGAAGAGCAACTTCTCCTGTGGGTTTTGCAGGGGAAATCATTATATTGTGGGATACTTTTAAACGTAGTGTTTAAAAAAGATTCATGATGAACTTATAAATAGTATATACGCTTTCGAACGCAGGCTTAAAATCTAAAATAATGTATTCGAAACGCAGGGTCTCCATGTTGGTTCTAAAGAAGTGCTTGTAAATAGTTAATAATTAACTAAAAGTGAATGGCTCGTTCTAAATTCTAAAATTATGCTCATCGACGATTGTTGCCAGCCATAATTATGTAATATAAACGAAGTAAACCACCACCAGCAATTATAATATTAATTACTTCGTAAAATATATGACGAGGCAAAAGCAATATCTTGACTTTGCACCAACTACATATAAGTCGATAATTTTGAAGCTACGAGAAGAATCAACAATAAGAATTGAAGTACACGTATGAAATATGCTGTAATTAAGACATATGTGACTTCAACGAAGAATTATAACAATTGGAAGGAACTGTTCAACAAATAAAGTTTCTCCATCGACTTGACCTCCCTAACCTTTTACATTGGCGATCGCCAGGAGGTCCATTTTCGGAGACCACTGCATTTTCGTCACCTCCGCCGGCAGCTGACGCTCTTCCAGGTGTCTTATAGTGCCAGACATATTAATTTTTTAATTAATCACCGGTTTAAATAACGAAAATTAAGAAAAGTTAGAGCACAAAATTCTTCCCGCATGCTCGGCTGCCGTAGAGTCCGAAGTGTCATGGCGGCGGGTGACGCTACCTGAGCTCCCTACTGCGCATGTCTATATACGAAACTTATTTCTGAATGGAAATTACGCTATTTCCGTGATAGTATGCGTACGCTATATCTACGAGTGTACGTAAAGTAGAATTCATTAATAAAAATTCTAACGAGTTATAATGTTATATAATAATTCGAATACCTCTTGGAGAATTACAGTATGACAAATTTTCGGGAAGTTAAAAGTAGAAATAAGTATATGGAATATAAAAACTTTAATATTACAATGAAATATTATAATATTATGCTCTATAAAAATAAGTTTTACAATCTAGCATTATACTGTAAAAAGAAAAAGTTATAGCACGTAAAATTACACGATAAATATTAATTATAGTATTTGAGAATTTAGAAAGCCCATTTAATTCTACGACCAATCATAGAAAATTAATATCGATGTACCGCGTTATTAAAATTGTAAAATATATGATAACAATTCTGTAAAATATATGCTAGCAATTCATCCAAGTCACTCTACGTGCAAATCATATTTTGTACTCGAGCCGCGTTATCTACGATAAACGAGCGAAGTCGAAAGGAATGCGAGGAATGAACAAATGTTTTATCGTTGCCAAGTGTAACTCCACGAATATCGAAGAAGGCGTGGATTTAACATACAAAATAAATGTCACAGTTTCAACCGGCGTGGAATCATAATAATTCCTCTTTAAACATTACACACCAAAGACGTGCGGCTCTCGGAAAAATCCACGCTGGAATTCCAGCACGAACTTTTCGTGCTAACAATAAAATGTTATGACATACGGGTATTCGTACTAAATCTAACCGGAATGGAATGCGTCTTTGATGGAATTCAGGCCGACGAAGATCACCATCGTAATTAGAGTAGATTCGCTTGCCTTGAATCAATTAAAAATATTTCCTACTAATTCTAGTTGCGGTGTTTATCTTCGGCAAACACGCCGGTAGTTGCGCGCAGTGAAATATGGCGAATTTCACGGCCTTCGATGACCAGCCATTATGGTTTCGTACTACTTAAATTCACGATCTTACGTTAAAGGACATTTCTACTTAAGCGGATTGTCTGGCGATGGAACTGTTCTACTTGATGGAATTGTCTGATATAATTGAAGGACTTCTACTTGATTGAACGGACATGCAGAACTATTCTACTGGCGCAGGATGGCTGACACTAAAGCACGCTTCTACTAGAAATGCACTTAAAGATGTTACCGATTTATATACAATTTTTAATAAATTTTGTTGCAATATTATTCTTGTTTTACTTATATACCCTGCTTGAGGATTAAATTAATATTATTCCATTATTATACTATCTCTTTATCAACTGTAGCTCACATCTTTTACCCAATAAAAGGGTAAAGTAAAGTACGAAATAAATTAAAAAGGATTCACCAAACCCCCTCGGATTCCATTCCTTATTTAATATCATTTACGCACAATTAATTTATAGAATCAACCGAAGGAATAAAGAAATGGTATACCTAAGCAATATTCAAATAACACATTCTCCATCCACCTACTAAAATATTGACTTTTCGCAAAAGAATATACGAAAATAAATATTTAAAATACAAGAACCTGGAAGGAAAGCCATAATGGAGGGTGAGGGTCGAAGTAAATCGACGAAGTAAGAAATGTGCTCGAGCCGAGAAGAGAGAGAAGAGAGAAAAGAGAGGAAAATGGAGGCAATGGAGAGGGGGAGGGTAAAGGAGAGGAAAGAAGTAACACGTGACCCGCCAGCAGAATCCGCGGCGTCCGCCGAAAATCTAAATCCGTCCGAGCCGAGAAGAAGAGCCACCGCCGAGAAGAACGGCCTCCGGGACGAGTCGTCAGAACCACCAACGCGACATACTCGATTATTGCCTCCGACTTCTGCCGCAACCCCAGGAAGAAGGTGCCATCGTATTCGTGGAAAAACACAGTAGCATAATCTTCTTCGAGGGTACAGTTCCGGGGTCCTGGTTCCCTCTCGCTCGTAATTGGAGCACGAGGGGGTCGTAGTACCGAGGAGGATGATCCGCGTCGATGAAACTGACCCGGTGGGCGGTAAGAGGAACCACGATTTATCCGAAAAACCGAATGCTCGAACTCCGCCGAAACCGGAAGTGTGCGATGTTTGTTGTGTTCCCTGCGAGTATAAGTGTTCCTCGTGTCTCGATCGAATTGAATTCCTGTGATTTGGGACCACCGTGTCAATTATGATAAAAATTACGTACATTTTCGGACCACCTTCATCAATGGATTATGTACGGCCCAGGAAATTTTCGAAATTCTTTTCGATGTTCGTAAGTAAGTAGAGTAGTTCGCTGTATGAAGGTAGCATAATTTGTTTTTGGCGAAGACACGCTTCATAGATGGAAATTAATGAATTAATACGTAGTTAAGCAACAAGTGACACGCGTAAGGTTTCTTGCGAGTAGAAATAACATTTGTTGCTTGCGAATGTAGAGTATTATTGTTTAATGGCACTCGTAACGCAAAGTGACAACCGGGCCAAAAACAAAAACTGCTAAATTTATATGCGAGACAACTCAATATATTTACGAAGCTTCCTGGACGTCAGAATCCGTTGGTTGGCGAGGTTCCCTTGTTAAACAATTTCGCCGACGAATCCACGATAAATAATCGAACTGACTTGTATATCGGATCGTGCTTCTAACATGGAATATATATTGCTTTGTTTTCCAAAATTCTTCGCAAAAATTCCGAATATTTCCCGAGATATATTTCACTGCGAACACTCACTCGCACCAGGAACCCGAATATTGAGTCCACCGTGAGTTAATTTTGCGCTAAAAAATAATTGCAATCTTGAATTTGTACTACGATCGTCGTAAGTGTGTTTAGAATTAAAATAATAAATTATGTAGCTTAATTAATAAACCGTGTATCTTGAATTCCTTAAATGCCAAGATGTATATTGAATTTGTTGGCAGTTAAATGATAAGTCACCTTTGTTTTAACGTGTAATATAATAATTAGTGTAATATCTATTATATTAATCCATGTACTGTATTAATATCATTAATATTATTCATATAATATTGTTATTCATATTCCCCTGAATCTGAATAATACTTCCATATTTTAAAGCTGTATTTACCGATGGCTTCTAATATTAATCATGTTGTATTTACTTATCTATTTAATACACTATTTATTTTATACAGAGGCCCCATAAATATCGATATTAATTAGGTACACAGTTAATTAATTACTGTAATTATAAATAACGATTATTTTTCAGAGATCGAACCGAGCTTCCCTTACAGAGATGTGACGGTACGAAGAGGGGTGGAATTCAAGGACCATTTTGACATCCAATCAGAGATCGGACGGTGAGTGACATCGAGACACCGCCATTTTTATTCCAATTTTATATCTATATATTATTCCGTTTATTATACCAAGAAACCGTGCCAAAGACACGTGATTGTTTACCGATTAATTATAATTACCCCGACAACCTCTGCATAAATAATGAAATAACAAATATAGAATTCATTATTAACATTGAAACACTATCGATGGAATATTACAAAAAAAAACACCGCATAACTTTCACGGCTGACATTCGCGAAATTCAACGCCGTCGACAGAATTTCTGAGCATCGAGTTGAAGGCAACGTTGACGAGTGTTTAATAAATAAAAAATAATGTATAAACATTTGATCCGAGTCTTTTAATAATAAGATACCTTTGTCGATGAGTTAATTCAATAAATTCTGACGATAAATATTACAAAATATTTATTAAAATTGTATTCAATCTGAATTGAATTCAATCGTGTTTGAAACTGAGTATTAATCGACGGATCATTTTATGTTATTCAAACTGAACTTAGTAACCTGATAATATAGTTTGGTTCTTGAACTCCAAAATCCGCGGAAAAAAATAATCAAAACAAACCACTCGTGATTAGTGTCGTATTTTTAATTAAAACACTGTAGTGTATCGCAACAGGGATTGTAAATCAAAGACGCGGAGGGGTATCGACGAATGGACTGCTGCCAAAGGTAACCTTTGAATGTCAATGGCAAACTATTAGTGAACCATCGATCCTCAATGGTTACCCTTCATTAAAAGTACAATTCTTGTACGTTAAAAAAATTAATTATATACGCAACAGTGTTATTATAAACAATACTCTAATCAAATTTCGAATTATCCTCGATCATAAACGCAAATACAATTTAATTCCACTAGAAATGTGTTACGAAATATAATTAAAATATTCGATATGCAACCACGAAGTTGAACGCGTATGTTGATAAAATTCATAAACATGAAATTTAGCGGAGGAATTTCAGCTTCGTATTTGCCTGGTATTCGCAAATTCTAAAAATGTATGTCGATATAACGCAAATCCGAATATGCGGTTCACTCGTGTTGCTCGCGAAAGACACGTGCTTTGCAGATTCGTCTCCTTCTACACTCGGCCCTCTCTTTTTCGCGCATTCCTCGCGAATCAACGAGGAACCTGTTCAAACATTAACAGGTACCCGATAAGGAATTCCGCGATTCTCTGGCGATGATATTGTTTATAATTCTATAGTGCTCTGGTAGTTTAGATTCCCTATCATTATATTGTTTATAAAATTCCATAATATACAAGTAGAACGTGGTGCCAGCGCGAGACGCGTAGATTGGCTTCGTTCCATCGGCTGGCGATTTCCTTGAGTCACGTGCGCCGGCGAGGAACTCGCGAATCGTGCAAATTCGTAAAAAGAAGAAAACTCGCGGAGGAACGAAAAGAGTTGCAGCACTCGAATGGTTCGTCGGTTGATAACAAGAGAATGCAGCCGGCGTTGCACTTGCAACGTGCACTCGGTGTAATCAAGGTCTTCTCGACTCTATAAATAATGCATTTTTCAACTGCGAGACCGACGCTTCGACGTTCCTCACGCGAGCTTTAAACCGCCTGTCAATTATCGATCACTCTTCGACAAACATTATTTATTTATGCCAGGAATCCTGGTATAATTAACTCTTGTAAATGCATACACAGTCAACGAAACAACATGACCCATACAAAATTATATTTCTTGAATTTTGGAGACATTCTCTTATAATTCTGCAGATATTCAACCATTTTTTTCATGTTAATGTGTCTCCTCATTTTTCTTTAAATAAAGACATCAAAACAAACACTTACAAAATTGTTTAACAATTTTTAAGAAATCATGCATTTAAGGGTTAACTAGTTTTTGGATTCAGTAAAGAAAGATCTATCGTATACAATATATTATCACCCAGATAAGAAATTAAGTAACTGGATATTAATAATTATATGCCAAAACTAGGGCGATGTAATTAAGTTCTAAGTATAATAATTGACTACCAGAATTATGATGTCTTTCGACACCTTTGATAGAAATAGTGTTATAGTCAATGTTTCTATTTATTTTCCGTAAATTTCGAATCAAAGAGTGACTTCTGGTCACCCTGTATAATTTTGGCAGCCGTTCCATTTTGATAACTCGTTATGCCGACCCTGTGTCTTAGGTATGCTCTACTAACTCACTGACTCACTAACTTGGCTTCGTGACAGAGATCTTATACATAGATCACTTGGCAGGGTTCCTCGAAGGGGGTACATATCACCGCGATTTTCTCGCTACGCACAATTTTTTTCTCCGTCAGTTATGAATTTCTACCATGTGACAGTGAAAAAATGGCGCTCGAGGTTCGAAATATTAAGCGCCGGGGCGACTTATCGGAGATCGTTCACCAGGAAGATGTAAAAATAGAGGACACAAATCTCTCCCGTGGTAGCCGAGTTAATGTCAAAGATCGAGGGAAAAGTATCCACTGTGTTTTGTCTTTTGCGAACCTCTTGGCACCTTGATAGTGAAAGGTGCAATCAATTTGGGAGTTAGGGTCTCGGTTAATATCGCGAAGTTATTGTGCTCTGTAAATTACAATGTTTCGTGTCTCCATGTTGCACAATGTAATAAATACCCTGTTATCTTGTCGTCTATTATTATTTTATTTTGGTATAGTAATCAATAGTTTATTTCTTGGTCCAGTGATAGTTAATATATGTGATTTTGGGTTACGGCTTTTTATGGACCAATGTTATTTTGGGTTCATGATCATAATGGAATTCAATTCTAAAATAATTATCAAGTCTTAATTTCATTCCAATAATTCATTCCAATTTACTTCTTTAAATTTATTCGGATATAATTCTTGAATTTAATTCCAATTCAATTCGATATCCTCATTCGAGTAACTCCTCCCAATTTAATTCTGTATCTTATTTTTAATAATTCCTCTTATCTCTGTTCTTCAATCTAATCCCAATAAATCTCCCTGTTTCTCCAATACATACAATTCAAAAACTGAATTCTTTCAAATTTTGAATTCCAGTGGAAAATTCGGCACGGTTTACCGATGCAAGGACAAAGGGAGCACTTTGATGCTCGCGGCGAAGGTGGTGAACACTTTGAAGAAGGAGGACCGAAGGGCTGTCGAAAGGGAGGTCGAAATAATGCGACGACTGCAACATCCGAGACTCATTCAACTATACGACGCCATTGACACGGGGAAACAAATCTACGTTATTTTAGAATTGTGAGCTTCGAACACCATAAGCACCACATTAACTCTCGAGTAATGAAGTAAGGACGGAGCCTTCATCTATTTCTGTTTTTCAAGGATCGAAGGTGGCGAGTTATTCGAAAGAGTGATAGACGATGACTTCGTGCTAACCGAACGCAGTTGTGCTGTCTTCATGCGCCAAATCTGCGAGGGAATCGAGTTCATTCATGCACAGAATATTCTGCATCTCGATTTGAAGGTGATTCATCGACTTTAGGTTTCATTAACCCTTTGATTGCGAAAAACATACATATACGCTTTCGTATGTCCATGAATATGTGATTATTCTGAATGAATTTATACCTAAACTATTTAACTGCGAGATTAAGTAATGAAAAATACTAGGAAAAATCGAGCGAAATATTTTACGTTAAATTATATTGCAATTCAAAAAATGATTCACGATCTAATTGCAGCCGGAGAACATATTATGTCTAACGAAAGAGGGAAACAGAATCAAAATCATTGACTTCGGTTTGGCAAGGGAATACGATCCAAAGAAGAAACTGCAGGTTCTATTTGGTACACCGGAGTTCGTTGCGCCGGAAGTCGTGAATTTCGATCAGATTGGCTTTGGGACCGACATTTGGAGCATAGGAGTTATTTGTTACGTATTGTGAGTGATATTTTATAATACAATAATTGAATTCATATTAAGACGATAATGTAAATATGAAATATTTCAATGTGTAAATAATATTTCTTTACTAATTTGTAGATTATCTGGACTCTCTCCATTCATGGGAGACACTGACATCGAAACAATGGCAAATGTCACCATCGCAAAATACGATTTCGATCACGATGCCTTTACCGATATATCGGAGGATGCAAAGGACTTCATTAAAAGTCTACTCGTTAAAGACAAGGAGTGAGTGTCTTTCAGAAATATTATTATTAATTATGTAGGGAAAAACTCAGCTTGTACTGGTAGTTATAGATTGGAAGTATTAGAAAATTCATATAATATCATTTAACGTAGCTTATGATGAATGAATTTGGAACTTCCAATATTTCTAATTCATCCTGGTTTGCTCCGGAAACTGATACTTTCCTCCAATATTTTAATATTAAGGAGTATTAATACTTATTAATATTAATATTAATATTAATAATCGTAGAGGTACAAAAAAGTGACATAGAAAATACCAATTTCTTTCTATTCGAGTGAATTTCTATCGGAAATCTTCCATAGAAAATCTCGTACTTCTCTCTCTCTCTCCTTCTGTTACTTGTGTACGTGTGTCCCAATCATATTCTCTTCATGATATTTATAATCGTAAACATTGCTTCATAAAAATACTAAAACGTGTTAATTATCGAAATCAACCAATGGAATTATTGAATCTCCACGATAAGGTGCTCTCCAACGTGAAGTGAGTCGGGAAGATCGTATCGCTCGAATTTCAAGTCGTCCACTAATTAATAATAAAAATCCACGAGGAAATAAATGATAAAATCAATCGCATAAATATAAAGAAATAAAGAAGACTCCTAATTTCGAACCAATCATCCGCACCATTCTCTCCCATCGTCGTATATATACGTCCATTCAGGAGAGAGAGAAGAAGAGAGAGAAAGAAAGAAAGAAAGAAAGAAAGAAAGAAATATACGAATTAGAGCACGATCTTCCTCACGAAAGGACTATCGAATCTTTCAGAAAACGATTGACAGCAGCGCAGTGTAGAGAGCACCGATGGTTAGCCAGGAAGTCTACGAAGCCACAGGTCGAGCAGAAGCAACCGGAACCGGAAGTGAGCACACGAAAGCACGTGATAAATGAATCACAGAATCGCGTGCAAGATAACGGCACCGAGGAACTGGATGTTACGAAGGACAATTTGAGACTGTTCGTAGAAAGATGGCGAGAGCATCCTGACAGTCCTTACAACCTTGAGTTTACTTCGTCTACTGTACCTAAACAACATCAACTTCGAATTCACGACGAGATGACCTCTCTTCGGGGTCACAGTCCATCGCCAAGAGGAAGTATTTGTAGTTTCGTATCGGAAACGACAAGTAGTTCGCCGCGAGACAATCAGAACTTCTTTTTATCAGTGCCATCCTTTGGTTTATCCCTCGAAAGAAGAGCCTCCGAAGGGACTTCCGCGGAGAAGTCATCTTCGGATCCAGCGCGTCAGATTGTCCTCGCCGAAGAAATAATTAAACTATCCGAGCATCTTCGTTCGATCGCTATGGGGACGAGAATCAATTCTACCAACATGGAGGACGTTAAATCACCGGATAATAATGTAAATAACAAACCAGAGAAGCAAGTCAATGAAAACAGTAAACCGAAGAATGGCGTTGGTAGAAGTAATGGATACTTCGCGACGGAAGCAACGGAATGCAATGAGATAACGGAAAAGTTGTCGAGTATAACTCGACACCGGAAACTTAATGGTACCACTTTCCACAGTAGTCGCAGTTTTGAGAAGTTTAGTGAAACCAATTCGGGGAACATGTTCGCGACCTTGAGGAAGACGAAGGTCCCGGATGACATGTTGACCTCGAAGAATGACGATGATTCCAAGAGTTCGGTTACCAGTGAATCTTTCGAGGAAAAATTTGAAGATGCTACGAAACTTATGAAGGATTTTCCAAGGGTTTTTGAGAAGAAAGAAGAGGAGATGGACTTAATTCCACCGTGGCGACGTCCGCGCGTAAAACACGTGTTCAGCGAAACCAGCAGAGATGTTCCAAGAATTTCAAATTTACGTAATCTCCATAAAAGTTTGAATCTCGACGAGCCAGCGAGTACAAAGGATTTATTGCTTCACTTACTCGGAGAATGGGGGGATGTTGCATCGAGGTCTTCCGGTGTGGGCCGGAAGTCCGTGAGCGTGGATTGGGGTGGCGAAGAATCGGTTGCCAGGAAAACGATGAATTCTTTGGCGGAATACTTTCAGTCGAAGCAACAAACATCGAGCACTTCCGGTGTCAGTTCTTCCACGCCGGCTTCCATACATCGTTAATAATAAATCTGTAATTAATCCTAAAGATTAGGATCTTTGAATACGGAGCAAAAAGGCACTGATTTTGCGATGATAAAAATGACAAGATATGCGACTGTACATAGAACGATTATGTTAATATTAATATTGATGTAATATTAAAATATGCTATGATTAATGTTAACATTACGTCAGTATTAATATTCAATATTGATTAAATATTATTAATTGTAACTTTGGATCATTTTATGAATACTTCTGTGGACGACGTGTAAAGGCAACATATCGCGTATTGTTTATTGATATCGTGTACGAAATGTTATTATTTATCGAGTATTATACATGTCAATGTATGCGTGTACGATGCATTATCATTATTATTTATTTAGAGATATATTGTTAAGTTAGAGAGTCATGTTCGAGTCGTTGTTCAGTATGTTCTACTTCCACGTGATTACAGAGCCAAATCGAATTAATATATTTCTCCTGATATTCGCGTTCTACTGTCTTATTATTTATACTATATATTTAATACAAAATTTATGAAAGCGAATCTGTCTACGTTCTTCCTTCACCAACAATAATCACGATAAAACCTGATCACTATAAAAAACGTGGTGCAGTGGAATAAAAGAAAAGAATAAGAATAAGTTCTCCACAAGAAACTATAATTAAGTTCATTTATAACCTGTGCTTTCTTTTATATATTATTCTCGATTAATAAATATTATTCTAATTATATGATTTTTAGGAACTTCATGAAAAATACTAGTACTACAAATTAGGGTTTCCAAAAATTCTTAAATATTATAGTATAATATAATAATAATGATTTATTGGAATCATGTGCAAAGTTAACGCTAGAACTAGCGATAATATATTCAGCTATATTTGTAGATTCATGTAGATTCATGTAGGTTCATTCTCTTCCGTAATTCTAGTGTAATTGATTACGTAGAGGCAAGGTGACTATTATTAATTGTTATAATATTTAAAAAATGATTTTGCCATAGGGACAGACCAACAGCGGGACAAGTATTGGAACACCGATGGCTGGAAGCGGCTTTGGAAAACCCGATATGTAAAATTAGATTAAAACGATATGTCATCAAGAAACGATGGGTTAAGGCCGTCAATACTATACTGGCATTAAAAAGAATGGGGGCGCACTTAGACCTCGAATTAGTTTGACAATTCACCGTTACTCTGTGCATTATTTATGATAGTCGCAAACTCCGGTAATCATTATTTACAGACATTATTTACCGCGGCTTGTTTGTCCGGATTTACGAAAGTATTAGGTCATCCAATAATGTCCTTTTTTTATTGAACATATATAAACGTTGATATCATGTTCCGCTATATAGTAGACTCCCGTATAACGCGAATTCCTGTAACACGCTAAAGATATTGCGACTACTATCGCTCTTCCTAGCTGTAATTAGAGTTTAGAGTTTAGAGTTAGATTTACTTTGATAGTTCACCGATAATTTTCCTGAATAATCGTCCCGCGAGGCTGCTGATATTAGAGTCGATTGATAACAATTAATATTGATCATTCTCAATTATATCTTAATTATAGTTCATAGAAGAATTACGAAGCTTCGGAATTGTTTGTAATATTAGTTCGTAACGAGACACTTAGATACTCCATTATGTGTAAATATAGAATAGTGTAACATATACAAACATATTTTTATAGTGAATTTACAATGTAATTATAGATCCACTTAAAATTGATCAGAATATTTTATATCGATTGGAATTGATTGGATTGATTGAGCTTTCAAGTATACCTATGTCTCTTTTTATGCGATAAATACGTTCGAAAAGAATCCGATCCGCAAAAAATGCACAAAAGAAGATATAGCTTTCTTTGGAAAATTAGGGATCATTTTCTGAGATACCAGCAGCATAAAAGAAGGTAATTTACGCACGTTCATTTGTTTTGTTTATTTATGTATAACAAGATTTTAAATTCGAACGAAAAAAGTTTCATTTGAGGCTGAGAATTATTTTGTTCCCTCGTAATTCCATATCCATATTAAAAAGATACGCATAAAAAGAGACACCGACTGTATATTCGTGTTGGTACCCCTCTGTTAATGATGTTTTTAAAAGATTTTTCGAAAAACGAGATGGACCAAGCTAATAATTAGCAGAGGGGGTCTCAAAGCTTTCAAAGTGTCCGACTAAAGAATCCCAGCTAATATTCTGTTGAAGAATGTTGGCACGTTTCTGGCTCAAAGTTCGACATCCTAGGTTTATTACCTCGTGTTTCAAGACAATATATATCGGAGTTATAAAATACTGCCAAAGATCCACGATCCATTTTCCAATATCCACGAAAACCTCGCGTATTTGCGTATCGAGGATTCACGGAGGCGATTGGAATCTGCATTATGTAAATACACGCATGTAACCACACGCCAGTCGTGTCTTTAAATAAAGTCTTCTACAGTGTCGTGCAGGAGGCCGAGTAGAACGAACTTGTATTATATTAATAGATATAGTTTCACCTGTTACCCGACTTCTCTTCCCCCTCCATTCGTATCTAACTTGTTTACAGAAACAGAGAACTATTCTATCATAGAAAATAAATTTGGGGCGAATTCGTTTTGTATCGTAGAACCAATGAATTTCATTTCAATCAGATTTAACTTCTTGTTCTGGGCAAATATTTTTAAACATTGAATGCTATGTATTTGAAGTATGTAATATGTTATGTAGTTTAGAATAATATTTTTGATACAGGAACAAATATAGAAATAAATAATAATATTTTTGGAACTATAATATCAGCACCTTGTGAAAAATATCTGATCAACTTAATGGTGGATACCCTTATATAGTATTTTATAAGTCCAAATATAATTGATAGATTAGTCTGGTGTAGTCGAATTAATTTCTTATGTGGATTTTGATAATCTGATAACAAATAATGTACTAATTTTAGAATGTATTTACTTCAGAATCTAATAATGGCAGTACATAAGTTCCACTGAGCTTGGGAGGAAGTAGAATACAAGTATTACTTGTAAAAGCCCAAAGGCAGCAGGAACTAATAAAAATTTCAATTCTTTCAATTCTAAATTAATCATTCTAACATGTTCCTCCATTATTTTTAGCATATCTTTTTTTATACTTTTGTTTCTTGAAACATCATGGACCTAAATCATGTGGAACACCAACTTATCTCTTCAAATCTCGCTAGTTTTTTGCCCTTGCAAAAGGGGGCGGCACAGTATGCCTGATCAATTCTACCAGAAGCAAGTGAAAGAAACCTTGCAACGTTTTTTTTCATAAATACCTTGAATAATACTTAAAAATCTAGAACTATACCAAGGCCATACAATTTTTTATTATTGCATATTAAAACTGTGTTATACACACCATTGAATTGATTGAAATTCAGTGCAGAAATCATGAATGTATGCAATGTCATGAAATGTCAAATGCTTCATGAACCAGTGAATTTAAGTCTAACTCTGATATTGGCTTACAGGAAGATGTTCTCCAAAACTGGAGTCCTTATGCTAAAGAATATGATCCCTTAAAGGCTGGTAGCATTGATGGCACTGACACAGAACCACATGACAAAGCAATAAGTAGGGCAATACAAACACATTATGAACCACCTAGAGCAAAGTCAAAACCATCAAGAACTCTCTTTGTGGCAAGGTTTGGTCCCAGGGCTACCAAGCATGATCTAAGAGAGGTATGCTATTCTATCAAAATCAATAAGAATATATGCTAAATAATATGTGTATTCAGTTCTTTTCCAGATACGGTGAAGTTGTATCAGCTAAAGTCATAGTGGATGTTGTGACTGGTCTATCTCAAGGATATGGTTTTGTAGAAATGAGAAGTGAAGATGAAGTTAGAAGGGCTATCAGAAGAGGCAATAATGCCATTCTGAATGAGCACAAAGTTTTTGTGGATCATGAGTGTGGCCGTACTATGAAAGGATGGAAACCTAGAAGACTTGGTGAGTGTAGGCAACATGGATATATGCTGAAATATTTGAACAGAATTTTGTATTATTTTTTGGAATATCTTAGGTGGTGGTTTTGGTGGCAAGAAAGAATCCGGGCAACTTAGATTTGGTGGAACTGACAGACCATTCAAGAGACCAATTATACCAGAGATCATAAAATAATATGTTTACATTTACCAGCCATGTTTCATAAACACCATGTTTACATTCATACTTTCATAAACTACTGTAAGAGAATTCATAAATAAATTCTATTTCTACTAAGCAAGTGTTTTTCTTGTACCTCCAACTAAGTATTAGTGTTCCTATTAAATACCGTACTACTATAGCATGTACTATGTACAATATAAACATAAACATAAGAAATACGCGCGACCTTATCAGTTCCTCGAGTTCTCCAAATATAGAATGCATACCGAAACGAGTCTTAAATGGTCATAAAATATGACACTGATAGAAGTATGATGAATCTAACGTTGAAGGCGATTGTTGGACTATCTGGTAGGAAAATCATAGAAGCAACTATCTTGGCGTACTTTGAGTTCGCGTGTCGAGCGTCGTGGAACTTTATACGACGACGGCGTCGCGGCGCCCTCTCCCCAGGACGGGTCCCTCCATATATGGAGCCGCCTCCGTGGACCCGTTCGTCCACCATCCCGACCGATCTTTTAGCTTCCAGGCAAAAGATGAGAGAGCACCTCTGATAAGGCAGCCACCTTCTTCTTCGAGTTTCTTCGAGTTTCTTCGATTCTCTCCTCTCTTCCCCTTCCAAGGTCTCTCGGAGGGCCAACCCACATTCGTTTATCGTGGTTCCTATTTCGTTCTGCTCTGGGACACACTGATCCCGTTCCCATTTTCACAACACCTCCCGAGCTTTTTTTATTCACGGACACACGCTCTCCACCAGGGGGAACAACGTAATGCAAAATAATCACCCGCGACCAAGTTATTAGGGAAGATTCCATTGGTATTGTCGGGGACAAGTTTCATAATTCTACTCAAGTTCTTCGTATTTAAAATCTGTTGCTTTCGTTAAAGAAATTTTAGTAATTAGTATACTAAGGAAGTCATCTTTATTCATTGATTATGGCCAATGAAACTGATAGGATTTTATATAATTTGATTTTGAGATTGGTATATTTGCAGGATTATTTTACAAAGAAACTTCAATATATTTTATGAACGCTTTAAAGTGAAATATAGATGATGCCGAACCGAGGGACTTTGTTTCGATAATGTCTCCAAGATCGTGATATTTATATCGAATCCAAGAATATCTACGATTCCGTTTCAACGACTTCTGTTCTTTGGAAAGGGTCGAATTTCTTATCGACGATCGAGCAAAATACATTTTCCGGGATAGTTTTTCCAAAGAGAATTGTAATCCCCGAAGTACACCGAGGGAAATGAAAACGCCGGGGGTTTTAAAGATTCTAACAAGATGTAAGATCCGACATTCTGCATAAAGAAGGAATCTTTGAAAGCGACGACAGAGGAACCTGTGAAAAGGTTTAGCTACCTGCTACCTTCCATTCCATAGAAATCACATCTAATTTTAAGTCTCTAAAATTATCAATCGCTCTTAAATCAAATAATTCAACAGACTTATCCGTCATACCAGACAAGTATATTACCCTCGAATCCTAAAATTAATTCTAAGTTAATTACGCGGACCGACGATTTAATATCAAATGATGTACGAGCATTCTAATTGAATATTTGAGAATTAATGAAAATTCTCCAAATTCACTGGGCTCTTCTCTGAATTAATTCGACCCTCCTCCCTCTCACCCTTCCTCCCTTCCTCCTCTGACTCACCGATGATGCTTACGAAGATATACAGTTCACTCGCGGAGACAAATCCGTAGTGCGACCAAAATAAATGTATTCCAACGTAACAATCACACAACTCGGCGATCATTAATGCAACTAGAACATGCTTAATGAATTATTAACCGAGTTCCAGGAAACTTACTAATTCTACCTTCACCCGAACCCTTTAACTCTCCTCATAAATATGAACACGAGTATCGACATCCAACCAGAATAAATACTTGAAAACCATGCGAGTGGTTCGACTGCCGAAGTGATTAACTCCACTTTCTGCAATTTCTGCAATTTCTGCAATTTCTGCAATTTTCTCAATTGAAGCACATGACTTTTCACAGTTATATATTTTCCCTGCTTTTCGTTTTATGGAGTTAGTTACTTTGGCTTTTTAGCCGTTCGAATATCAACGCGAGATAAGAATTTCTATTTAAGATCTACTTGAAAATTAATATTACTCTTTTATTAATCCTTGCTCAGCTAACCGCACGATACAATTTCGAAGCTCGACAGAAATACACGCATTCCGAGGTACGATTCACAGCATTAGCCCGAGGCTTACATCAACAACATCAAACTATCTTATTCCATTAAATATCACCAGATATACCAAAGATATATGAATACAGCATCCTCTCAGGACGACCGTGAAATAGTAAAAAGACGTACATAAAGCAAGGGAATCAGTCCGGGAATGGCAGCGTACTGTACATTTTCCAATGGTACCCGCAGAAAAGCAAGATTACAGAAACCAGATGGAATCTTACGGCAACCGAGGCGTCTTCCAAGTGGAGTCTTCACTGGAAGACCTCCTAATGAAGTATCCAATAAAGTATCTGACGAAGTCGAATACGAAGAATATACCCAGTGTATACCACTCCACTTTGTGAACATTTGTCAATATTATTGGTGCTTAACGTTTTATAATTATCAATTTTCTCGAGTATTTGTTTGATGGAGTTAATCACTTGGCTGTTTAATGGCATGTATGATACCCGATGATCCGTGAGGGGGAAATGGCGGAGTATCGGTAACGCAAAGTCTGTATGTAGTAATATAGTTGCGGGGGCGTGTTGGGCACGTAAAGGAGGGTTTTTAACGAGGTGAGGGAAAAAGGGAGTCTCGTAGGAGAGCTGGTTGGTAAGAAGGGACGAAAATAGTAGCGTGCCAGGATCGTATTCACTCTGGTCGGCTCACGGACGCGGATCTTGGTCTCTATTAATAGGAAAAAACGAAAGGGAGCGGTGATCGTGTCGGGCAGAAAACGAAGTAGGCATCGTTCACCGAGTCTTGGTGGTGTCCAGGCAGAGCTTGCAGGACTTCAGAGCCGCTCGAGCTTTCGCGGACTCCACATTCCACCAGCAAAAGCTCTTCCCGTTGTGTGGCCTGTTTCGAAGCATCTCTCTTAACGGCTGGTGCCCCGAAGGCAGCCTTCTTTACACATACACTCTCACACTACCTCCCATCCCAACCCACGACCTTCACACATATACACACATTCACGCCGAGTTCGAGTGTAAGTTTCCAAATAATATTCATTGATTGTGCTCGTTTTTCGTACTCTAATTGTTAAGTTAGTGAACGACAGGGTGACTTCGAAGTACGAGCTCCGTAGTCTCTGGATTCTAGAGCTGATAATTCAGTGATTATTCATTAATCGACACAGGTATGAATATTTATCACTTAATGTTACGGGTCTTATTACTATCGATGTATCGATCAAATAAGACCCAAGTGTACGTGACACTATCGAGTAATTATTACATAATTCAGTGATACCTGGTGTTCATTATTCCTCCGACTGTTAACAAGCTCTAAGATCCATTGATCGAAACAATTCTTCCAAGTCAACCTGTATATCTATATATTAATACCAACAGAAATCTGATATAATATAATACATTAACAAGTGGGATATCAAGAGAAGGTTTATTAACACCGGTAAAATCAGTGCTAAATTAAACACCGTCGAGTTAATCAGTGTTCAAATGAAATCATCGAAGATCGCATGATGGAACGCGGAAGAACGTGAGTTTCCGAGAACCTGTGAAAGTGAAGAAATCGAATCTCGAATGGACTACATTAAGGTACATTAAGGATGATTTTTTGCGGGGTGGGCTATAAAAAATGGCGAGGAGAGGATCGAATCCTGGAAGAATGAAGAATCGCGGAGATCCAGAAGGAGGGTTGAAATACCTCGAGGACGTGGATATCCTGGTAAAGTTTAAAGGCTGGAGAACCGGTTGTCGAACGCAGACGCTTCTACTTTACGAGGATTTATCGTCCGCGACATGTGTGCGACGTGAGTCTCGCGGAGGTGCCGTCTGAACGTAAGGATACTCAATCTACTTAAAATACCGGATTAAATTCGTCTCCGAGGAAAATAACGCCATGACATCCAGTGATACAACATTGCAAACAAATTCGAAGAGAGATCGGATGGATGTCCTCAAAATTGTGTGAGAGATATAAAATAAAAAATAAATATTGGAACGACACCAAAAAACATACGAGATTCCCGAGGAGTAAAACCTCGGTTTCGACGATGTCTGCCACACGTTTCCGGTTCTACTAGAACTTCCTGTGGTACAATAATATATCAGAAAATTATGAGACGTATAATAATATATTATCAGTTGGTTTAATTAGAATTATTGGAAATTACGATGAAAAGTCAGTGATATCAGAATTATGATAAAGAGCTTCAATTTAGTCTTCGTTGGTACGAATCACTTTTGAAGACAAGAATTACGTAACTTATGTAACGATTATTATTAGTGACTCTATAATAAGCCGTGAAAATGTGATCGTCTTCCAAGTGCGGTTACTTCACTTTTTTCAAATTACTTCAAAGTACAGTACGCTAAATAGATTCCGTCCCCTTCGCGAGAGCCACAAAGTAAGTTAGATAAATTACGAGATTGAATAATTCAATAAACAATTAATACGCCTGGCTCATTATAGAGTCCAGGTATCTAATAGCTCTAACATTGTCAGCCATGCTTCCATAAATTCATTACCAACTATTACAACACAATTATAACGTAATGGTATAATAGCAAATAATCAAGCATCATCGAGTATCAAATTTATGAAAACTATTCGTCAAAGACTTTGAGTTTCCATAAAAATCTTTGGACTTCCGGTGTCCACGGAAGAAGAAGACGAAGAAGTAGTAGAAGATGAAGATACCGAATAAGTAGAAGAAGACGAAGTCACGGAAGAGTCTCGTGCCTCGGCGATGACGCCAATCGGGTCGAAGAAGACGAGAAGGCAGAACGATGGGAGTCAAAAGGAAGATCGAAAGGTGGAGATGGCGGAAAAGGCGACGGTTGGATCGGAACAGAGAAACGTAGACAGAGATATAGAATCGATGTGAGAGAAAGAGAGAGAGAGAAGAGAGAGATGAGAGATGAGAGAGGAGAGAGAAAGAGAGAGAGAGAGAGAGACAGAAGGAGAGTGTGGCGACTCTTCTAAAATTAGAGCAACGAGGAAGAGAAGGGGATGGCTCCTTATAGAGCTTGCGACGAGGAGCTTGCGGCCAGGGTTAGCAAACTGGTACTCTCTTTCTCGCCTCAGAATATCGGATTACCTTTGCATCGGTGCATCGTCTTCGTTCCCTTCGTAGGTCGTCTCTCTCTTCCAGCTTCTTTTTTCTCTTCCCATCGCGCCTGCAAGGTTCGATCCTCTACTCGACAATCGCCACCACCCCCGCCGACTCCTTATCGACCTATATCAGCCGCGATTAATTCGCTGATAAAGTGTATCCGCCATCGACCTGTGAACAGAACGATTCGCCCGTATTAGTTTCCGTCCCGACATGTATATATAGTCGCGGCTATAAAAAGGATTTTTTTTGTTCGAATTCGACTTCGCGGTTACCCGGTGATTTCGAGATTGGAACGGCTTTTTGGGAATTGTTAGAAACTCGTGGTGTTTTGGGAACGCAGGGTGGGATTTTACGGGGGAATTCATTGGTTATCATTGATAGTGTCGTACGATTTCGTATTCAATTTCTTTGGTGATCATTGATTGTTGATATTTATTGTTTGTTGGAGATTTGTTGATCGACGTGTTAATTCAGTGTTTGGTTTTACGTGTTCCAGCAGTTTAACTACCCGCAAACATGTCCGACGACGAGGACCAATACTCGTAAGTATTTCAATTCATTCAGGAAGATTCGAAATTCCGAGTAATTCGAGATCGTCCGAGTGCGCATCTTATTCTACTTAGAAACTTATTCTACTTAAATTAAGATGAAAAGCAAGTGCTTGGATGATCTCTGACATAATTGAATCTCAACATTGAACTTCTCTATAAATAATAATAACAAACTAAAGTAAGTAAAAATAATTCCCAAAATTACTAACTTATTCGTTAAAAATACAAATAAGCTTATCATTTATAATTTGAATATTTTTCAAGCATTAAATCTGAAATAAGAATTCCAAGATCTATTTGGTCCCAAATGACAGAAAATGTTGAGATTCAATTAACGAATTAGAAATAAGGTAATTAGCCCGTAGAAAAAAATAGCCCGTAGAATCGTCAGAGAAGAGATTTAAATGGCGATCAGAATTCTAGCGAATATTTTTAAGAGGTTACGGTTCTAGGTTAGAGATTGAAAGATCTCTAATAATTCATAGACACTTCGTGGAAGTTTGTCAGGTTTATCAGGTGTGCATAATTAAAATGGATAATCAAGAACGTTGATCGTTGTCACACTCAGAACGAATTATCCAACAAAATGAAATCGTGCCCACGTAAGGTGAACAATCTCCGTGATTTCTGCCTTCGTCTTGATGTATTATTTCGTTGTTCTTCCCCCGGAAGTCCCGTTCTCTTTGAATCGTGTTCGAGATCGTTTTTGTCACCGTGATCCCGTACAGTTTTATTTTGACGAACTGTTGTCTTTTCCCGACTGTCGCCCTTGTATTTGTAATCGAATTACTTATCTCACTTGCACGACTCCCATTGGTGCGTGTTAAACGACATCTTGCCTTTCAACAATTCGTATTTCAGTCAAAAGAAAGCATTAATTTACCAGCATATCAATAAAGATAAAATATTATACTATTATATATTAATTTACAGTGGTGTTGGAATAATTTGACCATCGGAATATAAATTAATCGCAGTGTTAAAATTTAACTATATTCGAAGACAGATATAACGATAACTTAAATGAAAATCGAAAGAAAGGTGTCTCTTAACGCGCACGAATTAAAACACCATCCGATACAAGGAGAATGCCCCCGATTTAAAGCACAAGGCCCCGCTTAGCCCTGCCCACAATCGTTGCACTTTGTAATTGATATTAAATCCCCCCCCCCCCCCTTACCCCACCGTAAGCCAAATATCGATACCTGTGGTATCGATCATGATTAACAAATATCGTTTTCCTTTTTCTCTTTTGCAGCAGCGAGGAGGAGATCGAGGAAGTGTAAGTGTCACCAGAAAAAAACATTCCCCTAACTTTCCAAAAGTGTTCGTTCATTCGTTCACTGTCCAGAAACTTTCTAACCTCCGCATTCTCTCGTTTTCTCATTGCAGGAAGTAAGTGCCAGATGCTGCCAGATTTAATAATCTTCGAGGTTTTATCGGGTTGTTAGAGTCGATTTTGATCTACTTTCGGAAATTCTGCAATTTTGTCACTTTGGTTATCGCTGCGTTTCGAGTTTTGATTTTAAACTTCCAAGGGAGATCATTCTTAATAGTATCGTTTATATTATTTTTATTCAATTATTTGGACTACTATGTACAAGATATATTTAAGAATATTTCTTTTTGTTAATTGTTAAAGATACAAAGTTTTATGTTATCGTGAGATTAACAGAATTAATGCTACAATGATTAATAATAATATTCGATTTACGAGTACGTACTCGATATTAAATGGAGTACGAAATCCAATATGGAGGAATTATAATCCGAGTTATGGTTAGATGATTAATTAGAAGGTGGTGACTTACTAAAGACTCGGAACGATCTCTAATTCGCTTCTATTTCCGGGGAAAACAGAATGATCTCTTTTGAAATAATGTTATACTTAGCACGAGCGTGCTTCTTTCGTAAAAATAGAGCAGCGGATGTTTCATTCGAAGTCTCGGGTTTCACGTTAAATTTGAATCACCTTACAAAATGAAAATATCGGTCGTCATGATTAACGACATATTACATTTCCATCTAAATATTACAACGATCAAATATAGAAATATCTTCGTATTTCTGATTTTCCTTAAGAATAGTAGTTTCATTACAGTGGACTTGTTTCATGATAAAATGAATAACAAGATCGAGTTACCTTCAAAGGGAACGAAACTTTACGACAAGCGACTCGAAACAATGAAGATATTCTTTGATTTTCCGCGGAAACTCGTCTTTTTTTAAAGCCTTTTATTAAAGCTTGCTTTTGAATCCTCAATGGCGAAAGAAACGCGCTCGTGTAAAAAGTACCTTTCTCGAGGCGATATCAGTAGATCAAGCTAGAATCGAAGCGCGTGATTATCAAAAGAAAATAGAAGACTGATAAGTTCGAGAAGTGAATTTTGGATTCTTACTTGGAGGACGTCCCTAGGACGCCGAGCACCGAGACACTTCGTGGTTTATGATTTCCATGTTTTCTTTGTTTTTGTTCTCTCTGTCTCTCTGTCCTCCCGTCTCTCTGTATCTCCACAAACAACACACAAAACTACCAACCAACCCATCAATCAATCAAACCACCAATCACCATCGACCAAACGACCAACGCGGCCCGCGATTCGAAAACACGAAAAATCAAAGGCAGCCGGAGAAGAAGATCGAGTAAGTCCCTCCTCCAATCATAAAGAAAATAAAAACGATTTCAAGATTTGCCTCTGTCTTTCTTCGCGGGCCATCTATCCGCGTTAATTAAACTCCTTCGATTAGCATTTCACACTTCTTATTCTTATTGTTTCTTCTATCTCTCTAGCTATCTGTCTATCTATCTGTCTGTCCTTATCACTATCACTTGCCTAACTCGTTGTTCTGTCTTTGTCGCTGCTCTTTCCACCTCTATTTGCCAATAATTACCGTCCCTTTTTTATCTCGCGACTGATAACGAACTTATGGTTCCTGATAAGCTTTTTTCTTTCCGCGAATATTTTCTACTGGAATTTTATATCGGAACATTTCTTTTCGAATTTTTGCTTCTACGACAATGGCGATGATATATATATAGATACACATTTGAGTTGCATCGAGATCTTTTTAATTTAGAGTGCTTTTTTAAAATGAATTTTATATTGGATATATTTCGGTATACTTGGCATTCTTTTTTATTGCAGCATAAATAAGCAAGCTTTTTTTGATGGAATATTATTCTTGTTCTTATCAGCTCCCTTATCTTTGCTATTATTTTGCAGTCTGTCAGTGTTAAGGGTTGTATTTAGATGCCACTAATTTTTCCTAGTTCTCGTGGAGAGGCTGATTTTTTATCCTTCATGATTTGTTGTTTGTCTTTGTGTGTGTCAATATCGAATTTTTAATTGGAGAAATATTATATGTATATAAACATAATTCATATACAAATATAAGTAATATTGCAATATACAAAAGTCGAAGATAAAAAGTATTCGAACAATTTGATTCAAATCTTCAATGATTCTTGAAATCAAAGAAATCTTTTATATTACATCTTATTTAATCTAAAAAATATTCATCCATAATTTCAGGAATAGTAATGAAATAATTCATTACTTCACGGAGATAAAAAATCACCTCTTCAATCTTACTTAAACATTTGAAGCCAATCGTGTCGTTGTTGTTGTCGTCCGTATTGTATTTCAATTGTTTATTGTTCGCAGATGGCAATAGAGTGTCAGTGTATTAAGAGCTGCATATTGAATTATTTATAATAGCCTTTGCATTCACGTTCGAACAAAAAATTAGTGAAAATTGATTCCAATCTAAGTAACCTCGGAACCCGAATTCCTAGATTCTGTATTTATTTCCCATATTTCTCTTCGACTCCAATTCAAAAGAAAGAGAAAAGAAAGCTTCTTTTTGCTCCTCTTTTGTCACTGTGTCTCTTTCGAGATCAGTTGTTGTTTAATTGTTGTCCCGTCCGCTGTCTTCAACGTTCTGTTTTTAAAGCTGTGTCGCTGTTGTTGTGTCGATGGTTAAACAAATTTGTTATTCGCCGATACCTCTCCCCTCTCTACAGACACACAAACATGGAATACTTCAAACTTCCACTTCACGAATCTTCGAGTCATCGTCTTCAACATTCCAAAATGGACTCAAACTCATCCACACAATTTACATGCATTTTTGAACAGTAAAAAGCTCAAAAGTTCAAATACACGATTTTGGTTCCAATTTTAATCGGAAGGTTATTTTGAAAATGATTTTATTCGAAGTAATTTGAAATTAGAAACGATACTATTATTTCATTCGATAATCATCTTCGAAGATAATTTCGCTCGAATCGAATGGACACGAACCAAATCACAACATAATTCCACTGAAATCAAGCGACACTTTTTCGAAATTATTTTCACTCAATTTCGACAACTTCGAAGTATCCTCATCACAACACCACATACGAAAACCTCGGATCAACCCTCAGCATCCTCGCAACCCCAAACTCTAACCTCCCCCCAGCCCGATGTGCCTGATCTCTGTCGCATAATTATTGTTGGTTTTTCGCATTCTGAACTGGGCAACGAGAGGTTTTTTAATCGCTAAACGTAGGTGTGACAAGTTCCCACCGAAGGAGGAGACGACAGGCTGTCTGCCCTTTCTTTTTTACCGGTGTCTCGTCCTGAGAAAAAAAAAACTAATCAAAGCCCTGTGGCGGCGATCCAAAAAAGAAGGTCGCTATCTGCGTACGCGGCGTTTCGTAGACATTGAAATTGATCTAAGACTAGACATCTTCGGAGGAAAAAAAGGGCGAGATTGCCGGTAAGAAAAGAGTCGTGGAAAGCTCGGTGGTCGAACTGTCGTCGATCCTCAGGCTTTTTTCTGTCGATTTCAATCGGTTTCTCGGGTCTCCGATCGCGAAATGCGAGAAACAGCGAGAAAAAGCGAGAAAAAGCGAGGAAAGTCTCGTCTCGTCTCAGCGCAGAGGAGACGATGTCGCGCGTTACTTTTGTACACAGCTTTCTGCAGCCCCGAAAGTTAAGCAGATCGGGTTTGCTCGAAGGGACTTTATTAATCACTCTGTACTTTCTTTTTTTTATAGGGGTAGGGCGTCCCAAAAGTAAGTTGAAATCTCGAGAGGTGTTTACTCGTCAATAATACTTCCTCTGTTCTTCGGCCGCTCTCACAATTACCCCGCCCCCCCCTCAATGGCCCCCAAAAAAAAACCCGCGTAACCCCGAACCCAACAAAATCCGCGCTTTCGTTTGTTCCGGCAAGATCCGCTTTTCTAAGACAATGGTCAGTTCGCATTAATGTCAATATTATTATATATTATTCATCTGCAAGCAGCTTCGATTGCATAATCAACAATATTCATCCTGCAAGAAGTTTATTACAAGGTTTTTAAGCCAGTTACACGGTGTGGATATTTGATAAGTTCGAAGGCTCTTGACCGTATTACAGTGGCATAATCGGATTTGCATTGCGTGGCGTGTGCAAACAATCTAACTATCATCGTTTGGATGATCGCCAAATCTTTCATAAATATGTGTACGCTAACGTAATACGGTTTATTATTATAACGAAGCCGTGGTGCTCGTTTAAAATCCATCGTGCACCGGAATGATGTAACGCCATTGGCAACGAGTTTCGCCGCGGTCGAACATACCAGCCATTGTCAGACGTACTATTCTACTTAATGTCGAGTTACGCTTACGATTACTGTCTGTTTCGCATCTATTTTATGCAGTCAACGAAGAATTATATTCTTGACTCCTTGAATTTTATCTTGGCTTAGAGATTTTTTTGGAACTCGAAGGAATCGAGTACTTTGGATTAATATTTTTGGAGTCTGATTTTGAACGAGAAAGAATTTTAAATATCCAGTCTGAAATTAAAAACGATTTTAGGATTCGCAAGTTCCAAAATCTAACATTGCAAGCTTCCGAATTAAAAAATGTTGGGTTATTAAAACTTCGAAATTATAAATTTACAAACATTGGAATTTAAGACTCACAAACTTAGAAAATGTATTAGAACAGAAACTTGACTGCTAACGATAAGAATGAAGTTAATAATTAACACAGATAGTAAAACAATGAATAAAAAATATCCCGACACTAAGTAGATACTACGGCTTGTAAATAACGGAATATAATAAAAGAATCCGCGATCTTGCCGGAAAATTAATAATATTTCGTTGGTCAGTGTTCGAAGCAACCCCACAGCTCTCACGTTTCTCTGTCTCTTTCACCACCCTCCAAGTGTTTTATTTTTTGTCTCTCTATCTACTGATTAATAATCGATTAACGAGTGACGGTTCTGTACATAATTACGTGTGTCCACATGTGTATATACACAAACATTTATGTGTATACACGACATAATAAGATCCTCGAGTGCTGTTGGCTCATTCTCGTTTAAGTTCCAAAATCAACAACCCTGGTGCCGTGCTCTCTTTTTTTTTATTTCAAATTTTGCATCCCTCCGCTGTCAGGAATTATTTTTTTGGTTTCTGTGCCAATCCACGTCTCCACAGCCCCTTCACATTCCGTGGATTATTAATTATGTTCACACGTATACCATAATCAATCTGCAGTAATAATTGACCCGAGTCCGCCATTCTCCCTTTTATTTTACAAATAATTCCCAGGAATTCTTTTTGGCTCGGTGAATTTATTATTTCTAAGTTCCATTATTATTTCGGTGTCCCGTCTTATCTCCAGTTTGCCTTTCCAAAATTTCTAAAATTTCTAAAATCTCTAAAATCTCTAAAAGCTCTAAAATATATCTAAAGTTCTTCCTGTAAGCCTGCCAAAAGCGCCTTTGTACAAATGCTTCAGCAAACGCTTTTTTATTCAGCTGATTCGTATTAATTCTTTATGCAGAACTGGAATTATCTGCTTACGTCACTTCCTTCTTTCGACACGTCCCGCGTCCCGCGTCCCGCGTCCCGCGTCCCGCGTCCTCAAATTTGGTGGGGTTCTATTTTTTTCACGGGTGATCGGATCCAAAATTAGCGTCCCACTGGACGAACCAAGTCGAGTGTTTCGCATCTTCCACATTTAGAGTGTCGGGTTTCAAAAATTTTCGCACTATATTTTGTACATCTACATCTATTATTCCTTTTATTTTCCAAGGATCATTTAATTACGATTATAATTATGAAATTTGATATGAAGATTGAAATTATTTTCTTAATTATCTTATCTGTTGAAATACAACACTTAACGTAAGAAATAATGGAATTATGTTCCATAAAAGTGGAACTAAATTAATAATACTCCGATATTATTCACAGACACAAATAATTTTTAATTTTACTTTTAACTTCGCCAAATCCTTCAAAACGTCCTCCACCAAACACCACCCCTCAAAAAAGCATCCGAAACCTGGTAATTTCCCTTTCACCGTGCTTTCACTCACCTTCAACCCCCGAGCCTGGTCTCTCTATCTGTCTGTCTGTCCGTGCGTGTGTGTCTGTTTCGAAATCTGTTTCGTCCGTGTGTCTGTGTTCGATGCGAAACCACTCGCGAATTGGTGGAAAGCAAAAAAGAAAAAGAGAAAAAGAGAAAGAGAAAGAGAATAATTGGACGCACGAGAGAATGGATGGTGTAATAATAAAGTAATGGAAAGTGGAAACGCGTGGACGAGCTCGAGGTCCGCGAACTAAAGAGAGTTACTTTTGTTTTCGTTCCGGTACACTTCAGGGACTCTGGCGAGAATATCGAGTTTATGAAGGTAAGAAATATACCTCTGTTTTTCATCGAGTATTCGGTATTTCTTTCCAATCAATCCGAACGAATCCGACGTCTAATTGGGTTTTGTTTCGTGGCGGGTTAACAGAGGCAGGAACAGAAGAGAAGTGACCTCGACGAGCAACTCAAGGAATACATTGCAGAATGGAGAAAGCAGAGAGCCAAGGAAGAGGAAGAGCTCAAGAGATTGAAGGTCATTTCTACATCATTTCTATCAATTTCTATCAATTTCTATCAATTTCTGTCATTATGTTTTTATCACTCGATTCTTTAATATCCTACGACCTTCAATATCCAATATTATTCACTATCTAATATCCAAAGTTAACAATACAAGTTGGAAATTGGTCTCCAGATATAAATTCAAACTCAATATTCATATCCACGAATATCCACAATCGAGCTTTTTATTTCGTTATTATAGGAGAAGCAAGCCAAGCGCAAGATTACTCGCGCGGACGAGGAGAAGAGATTGGCCCAGAAGAAGAAGGAAGAGGAGGAACGTCGCCAACGTGAACTTGGTAGATCTGATTTTATATATTCCCTTCTTCTTCCTTTTTCTCCTTATTTGAATTTCACAAACTAATAAACAAATCATCACCCTGATGCTTTCAGAGGAGAAGAAACAACGTGACATGGAAGAGAAGAGAAGGTAGAAAAGAAATTCCTTCATAAATGAATTTCCTATACGAATTCTGTTTTTTAAATATTATTAATCTCCATCTTTAATTTCTTTCTCTTTCTTTCTCAGGCGACTCGAAGAATCAGAAAAGAAACGGCAGGCAATGATGCAAGCCATGAAAGATCAGAGTAAGAAGGGTCCCAACTTCACCATCACCAGAAAAGACCTCGCGGTTGGTATACTTTTAATAATAACATTAGAAACAATTGTTTATCGTAATGTTCCATTAAAAATCGATTCTTCTAATTAAAGGGTAACCTTACATCGGCGCAACTCGAGCGCAACAAGACGAAAGAACAGCTCGAGGAAGAGAAGAAGATCTCCCTCAGCATCCGCATTAAACCTTTGGAAATCGACGGTTTGTCCATCGATAAACTCCGTTATAAAGCCATCGAACTATGGGACACCATAGTCAAGCTCGAAACTGAGAAATACGATCTTGAAGAGAGGCAGAAACGCCAAGATTATGACGTAATTATCACTTTTTATTAATCTTCTCCAATAAAAACTTTATATAACTGCTTTGTATTACGTATAATTTAACTTCTACTTCCACTTCAATCCTATTGATTATAACTTGACCCAAAACATGTCTGAGCATCCTACCGTTGATTATGATTCAGTTTTCTGCATGTTTATTTAATAATATCTTATATCATTTTATAACTTCTTAGTTATATAATATTATAAATAAAATGTTTTGGAACTGAATTACAGCTTAAAGAGTTGAAGGAACGTCAAAAGCAGCAATTGAGGCACAAGGCCTTGAAAAAGGGCCTCGACCCTGAAGCCCTTACTGGCAAGTACCCAGTGAGTACATTAACTTCAATTTAACTTCTTTTATCCAAATAAATCTAAATAAAAATGTCCTGAAAGTTTATGTTCGACTTTTAAGGAACATTTAAAGGCAACATTTTTAAATGTGATATATGTTTATAGTAAAAGTATGTTATAGGAAAAGTACTGAAAATCGACATGAACTTTCTAGGCAACTCAATATGTATGTATATTAGGCGTTTGTATGATATTGTTTTCAATTGTTTTTAATGATTTATTAGCCCAAGATCCAAGTCGCCTCCAAGTACGAGCGGCGCGTGGATACCAGGTCCTACGATGACAAGAAGAAACTCTTCGAAGGTGTAAGTATAATTTAATGAATGAATTAATTATCTACCCCGTAGAGGAACGCGGGAAAAAAGTATTGATTAAGTAGCCCCGAAATGATCGGATGCAATAAATAATTAGATCGACTATTTACAAAGGTGGTCAAGAGAAGATAAAAATGCAACAATTTATTAGAATATATCCGGCGTTTATTTTGAAAGTGGCTTTAATACATTCTTCAAAAAATCAGGTTAACCTTTGTAATAATTACGCAAACTTACTTTGTAACGTTTTAAACGTTAACCAGATTTTTTTAAAAATGTAATTTCAAGTAACCCACTTTCAAAATCAACGGCATATATTAATATTAAATCAGAAATGAAATTCCTTAGTAAAGGATGGAAGATGGCATTCATAAGTATAACGCTAATTCTTGTAGTTCCGTAGAAGAAGTTAATTAGAGCTCGATAATTAGTGAGAAATGTCGATTGAATCACAGGGTTATGACACGCTCTTAGCGGAGTTCAACGAGAAACTGTGGAAACAAAAACACGAACAGTTCATGAAGCGCACCAAAAGTGAGTCCTCACGATCGAGATCTCTGTTGTACCACCACATTTGTTTGCTTCTGGTTGCACCCCCTGACCCTACCCCCCAACGATCGTTTTCTAATAATAGAAATACTAAATGGAAAGTTAGAATACGAAGAGGCCAATAAAAGTGTTGCTGTGCTGATGCATTATTTGTTATCATCACCGACACACAATTATTATCAGGGACCACGAAACTAGGAATTTTAAGATAGGCACAAATCAAACACCCCGACACTGAACAGATAAATATGTCTCAAGCACAACGCAAACATGGACGCATCATTTACAATAAATAATTCACTCTTACAGTCCAATTTTAATTGGAATTGGAATTGGAATTGGAATTGGAATTGATATATCAACTGTTATGATATGCGATACCATATGTTATTAATACAATATGCAGGGTGCTTCGTATGAAATAAGCCACCTAATTATCTCCTTTTATTCTGATAATTTAGAAAATATTTTACGAATTCTATGAATGACTTTAAAAGATCGGTATCCATGGAGAATTTTTTCTTTTATCGGCTTCTTGAAGAATCTTTGAAGTAAACTCTATTTTTTTAATAGGAAAACGAATATTATTGTGTGATTAGGTGGCCTATTTTCCGTGGGATACAGTTATTAATATCGCAGAGACACAGTCACTTGATCAATTATCAGTAGAATGATTACAACAGTCAGACAAGTCTCATATCATCTATTTTTGTTGAGCTGTTCTTTTGCAAGTGACTAAGTTGTGTTGGATAGGTGTCCGTGATTAACAGAATGATAAGAGAGCTAACGAAAGGGTGTTTGGTTTATCCTGATCCATGTCTACGTCGAAGAAATGTGGTCATCAGTGGAGTTTAGGTGGAAGAGATTCGCAGGAAGCTAGATTTTTATAAATCATCGTCCCCCATCGAACCCCCATCGAATGAACCCCTTATATGTTTACTCGTCACGGAGAAATGGGTACACCTCGGGAAAAACGTACAAACGAGAAGAGGGCCTTGACGAGTCCCAAGTGTGATAATACATCCTAGCATGCGATTCTGTCCATTGGTGTTCCAGGGCCTGACCGAACAGCAGAAGGAGACCGTCGAGAAACAATGGACCCAACAGAAGGAACAGTTCCTTGGTCGCCAGAAGGGTACGTATTTTAGGGACTTGCTCCGAGCAAAAGCATAATCAATTTCTAATTCTGATTTCATTCATCTTACGATGAAATAAGATTTTAATATATTTATATTTAATCCGTAAATGAAATGAATTAACGATAACTTGATCTTCAATTATTTCTTAGTACTCTGATGGAATATATACTTTAATTAAAAATAATCTTATCGTTTTAATCGATTTTATGCGTTTGCTCAGTTGGGAGCTTCCAAGACCCGACCACCGGATTATTAATAATCCATTGGATCCAAACAACTAAAAACTAGTAATTTTTCAAGTAACCCTTTAAAGGTTACATAAAAAATACTTTATAAAATCTATGAATTGTAATGAAATCTATTATCTGCGACAATTAACAGCGAAGTTGCCGAAATGGTTCGGCGAGAGGCCCGGCAAGAAGCCTGGAGACCCCGAATCACCGGAAGGCGAAGAAGACGTGAAGGCTGCGGCTGACGACGAAGAACTTGAGGAGCCACAATTCGATGAAGAGGAAGAAGAAGAGGAGGGAGGAGATAAGGAAGAAGGTGAAGAAGAGGAGGAGGAGGAGGAAGAAGAGGAAGAGGAGGAGGAGGAAGAGGAAGAGGAGGAGGAGGAAGAAGAGGAGGAAGAAGAATAAGAACTTCCTCTTAATTACCGGCAGCTAATCTCAAATTCAATCGAATTAATCATCATGCAATCTCATAACATCCTTCGAAAAATAAATCGAACATAGTTGTGGCGGCAGTAGAGACGACAATGGTCCGCCATTGTTACCGGAAACTCGTCGTTATAGCTTGGCTTCCTGTCTCGACATTCTTGCATCTCGCTAGAACGGAACCGGAACTCGATGCTAACATGAATATCATATTCTCTTTTACGAAGAAACCGGAACTATAAAGACGAGATTTCAGCCAGAACGATTAACTGCTGCTAATACTTCTCAGCAGTCTTGCTACTGCTACTACTTCTACTACTTCTATTATTACTTCTATTATAATAATTATTATTATTATATTGTACAAACACACGCACACACATTATTAAAATAAAACTGTTTATCGTATAAATCTTATTCGATCATTTGCCGAGATTTTATTTCCAGGAATCTTGATTTAAGTCCCTTTTAAATTTAAGTATCTGATAAAACAATTATACTAATTATATTAATATATGATATGAAGGAGATAATTAGGAGACTTATTTCACGCTGGACACCCTGTATATTCAAATCTTTATATTCCGATTATATTATAATGATTATAGTGCAATTCCTTTGATCACTTGCAGTATACGATTGGGTGCATTTGGGTAATAATAAAACATTTTAATAATTGAACTACGATTACATATGAATTACAACCATAAAAATAATGAAAATACGAAGTACAGGAGACCGAGTAGCTGAGTCATCGTAGGTCATCGAACTCTAAATACGAGTCTACTCCACGTGGGCCAACCTCTCGCGATTGGAGCAAACATATTCACCGGAATATGATCGCTTATTCATGAAAAATCATCGCGCACCCAATTTTTCTTCGAAGCTTGTCCTATTTTTTACCGCGTTCACTCGACCTCGACCTTTCGCTCGAGCATTCTTTTATTACCGGTGCAATAAGCTGCACCGAAATAACTGACTCCATCGAACGAACATTAACCAATGAATCACCGGTGCACCACGTAATACTACGAAACTGGTCCGTTTCGATTTCTATGTTAATTAAAAGCCCACCATTCCTTGCATATCTCAGTATATGTATATCGAAACGATTTACGACCACTCCGTAAATATCCGACACAAGGCATTCGCGCCAACTTAGAAACGATCCTATTGCGACCGAATGCTTGCCAGAAAATTGATTACAGAAATAAACAGGCTTTCGCGCGCAGGAATACAGCGATTCACTAAAAAGGAAATACTGTTTCAGCAGAAGAAGTATGAGGAGAAGATGGGAGGAGAATAAGTGGGCGTCTGATCAGTGACAGTAACGATCTACTGACTCCCCCGATTGTATTATTTCCAACAAAGAACCCTAGGTAGGTGTTCGCCTCCGATTTTTATCATTTTCATCTACGTTGTAGTATACAAAAAACTAAGCGACACGTACTTTTTTATATCTGTGGAATCGTAAGAACAAAAAAATCCGAGGCGGACACCTACTCAGGGTTCCTTGTAAGTTCTTCGCGCACAAAAGATATTTGTTATTTATCCACGTAATTAATATTGTATATTACTAATTAATGTTATAAGCAATAATATTATAATCATATATCATAACATTATTATTATATAACATAATTAATATTGATAAGAGTACAGAGAAAAGCTGGTAATAATTGAATAAATAGTTTAAGACTCTTACGTCTTGAAACAGGGTATTAAATAAATGCGATGCAAATTTCCGCGCATCCGGGGAACATAAAGTTTCCAAAGATCTCCGCGCGCGTACTCTATCTTTGGAACAAAGGGATTATAAACGAGGCAAGATATAATCTTCCTTTTTTTCCCATCAAGTTGGATCCAGATGTAAATTCACGCAGAACGTACCGTATTAAAATTCAAGGAAGGTCTCAGTGACGGAACAATGACGCGAGCCGTGCAGATGGAACGAGTCAGACGAGCTCGTCCACTTCTACTTCCATCTTTGTTTGGCTACGCATTCTGCGGCATGTTACTTCCGTCGGGACTTAAAGTCTCCTGTCTTTTTCCTTCTCGACAGTCGACTTCTCACTGATCCAAGTTATTAGCGATGGAAATAATCTAATGACCATGACTTTGGAACAAACGGTGCTTAAATGGAATCATTAAAACTTCGCGAATTATTCTTGTTAATCTTGGGAACTTTGAATGTTTTGGTATCCCGAGTTAATTCTATTCTATGGAATTAATTCTTGTTTCAGATATCACGAAAAAATTTAAGTACACCTGTTCGATCACTAGCTTATTACCAATACTACTTATGCCATTCGCAAAATACCGAAACTATCCAAGAATTCGTTGCAACACCATCATCGTCTGACATTTCTCTCCCTCCTGAATGACTCCAACGACCAATCCATCAAGATGGATATTGAAACTTTCACCGAAAAGGTGTATCCTTTCGCGAGTCCACCTGGGTGCCGCGCGCGAATTGCTCCCATCGCTAGCGTCGGCAACTATTTATAATGGCACTCTCCGGTGCGTAAGTCTCTCTCCGTCGCTCTCGGTGCGGAGAGTGTCCGTTCTTAAGGTTCGCTAATAGTGTCGCGAAGCATTCGTCCGGGCCAGACTGCGCTCGTCCCTCCACCCGAAACCCGAAGGGATCGAAAATAGAGCAAAAAGGCCGACGAAGTAAAGCGTTGCGTTGCGATGCGTTGCGTTGCATCTTGAAAACCCCGGCGACCATCCGTGTGCGTACAATAAACAATAACAATAAACCTAGCGTCACCACGCGATAACTACCGCGACCTGTTGCCGGTCGACCAAAAGAAACTCCCGCGTACCACTTCGTGTAGTGCCTTCAAAAAAAAAGTACCGTTAACGCGTCCATGGTGCTTGGTTACGTGGAAGCGAAGACGAGAAACATTGGTACTCGGTACGACATGTTCCCAGTGATTCTTGACATCGCGAGTGCCACGAAACCAAGGAGACTAGTGTCATGGCGGTGATCCACGGCATGGAAACTGACTATACTCTTCGCATGGCTACCATGCTGGCTACCAAGGAACGAAAGAGAGGGAGAATGGGAAGCTGACTACGAAGAAGACTGCCTACGTATAAATCACTCCCGATGAGGTACGTTGGAAATTACGATAACTCTTACGTGACAAGGACACCTTCTCTTGGGACAAGTAAATAAAGATGGAAATTTCAATTATAAAATAGCCACGCGCCGGGTACTCTTTGCAAGTCCCAGTTGACACTAGAACTTCCAGCGTTATGCTACATTTGTATATTTATGTGTACGTCCTTAAAAAAAGAACCGCTAAAAATCTCAACGTCAGGGAAATGTAAGGAAATTAATTAGAGATCACACTCGATAGATTTTGATATCCGGCTTCGAGGAAACTCGAAGAGACTCTTGGAGCAAGTAAATACTTATACAAATTTGAATTACAAATTTGAAGTTAAGTGTCAAACGAATCCGATGGAATTAAATAAAAATCACACGCGATAGGTTTGAATATCAGCCTTCTAAGAGACACCAAGGACGCGTTCTCCTTTCGATGAAATATTAGAGAGAAAGGATTTTGAAGTTCGACGGAATGGCTGCTCTCAAAGTCTACTTTACGAGCCGCGGAATTACTGAAGACAATCTCTCGGACGCTTGAGAGACCAGACGAAACTCCTCGGCTACTATCGTGGCTCCGCCAAGCCTGGCTTCGTGTTATTTCGAGTTAATTCGTTGTTTCGTGACTGCGAGGGCCCCGCGAGATAAAGTCAGTGATTACGAACAAGATTAGTTAAGTAAAGTATTATTTATTTATTCTAAAAACAGAAGAATTTCCGGATTAATTGAATCGCCGTTATTCTCGAATTCTTAAGAACTCAAGTTTGAGTATAGTGAAACAATACTTAATATTTTGTATCAAACAATGTAATGTTATAAAATAATAATTTTTATTAGAACCACTAAGAGTGTATGAAGTTTTTACTCATAGAAAATACAAAATTGAATGTCAATTATAAGAGTAATTAAATAAAAAGTCTAGGGTCAATCTCTCACGCGTTGTCTGATCAGTGACTGGAATAATCTACTGAATCCTCATTCTGTATGAACGCAATCATTTTGGAAAAAAACAATAATATCTTCCATCAATCTCGATCAAAAAAATACAATGCATGTCCCGAGGGTATAGCAACCCATTCGGTTAAACGTTTAAAAATTTCATCGACAGAAATCGAAAGAATAATTAAATAAAGATACCCCAAACAATACCATAAATCTACAATTAACTCGACAACATTTGGCCATCGCAAATTACTAGAATATTAAACTGGCAAACAATAGCAAAAACAAGTGGCGTATACAAGTTGTAGATCGCTGCGCAACAATGTTTAAGAACAGTAAATATTCCGTTATTCCGTTATTGCCGAGTATTTCCGGAGGCAGCAAAGCATAGGTGATATTTGGAGCAATTGTTTCGTATTTTAATTGCGCTTAGAAACATCAGGTTATTTTATGAATTTATATATCCTAATTTTTAATCACGTATACGGTTAAATGGTACCTACATTATTATGTGTCATAGTATTATATATTGTACGAAAATAATTGGTTCGATTCGCATAACGGCGAAATTATACGTTTCGGAAAACACGTAACGCGAAGCAATTATTCGTCCGAATAATGGCGCTTCCATTATGCACCACCGCTATTTGGATCGCGTTATAATAACCGCGGTTATTATAACGTTATTGCATCCGCGAGTTACGGAACCATTTTGGTTCTCCTTTCCTCGCGAATCGGAATTATCGAAGCGTCCGGAGTTTCCTTGCATTCGTGTTTACATGGAGTTTCTAATAAAACCGTGCCAGTAATAATAATAAGTCTCATTGCGTAATGGCTGGGAAGAGCGAAAATAGTTCTACGCGATTTATGTAAGATTTTGTTACAAACCGTATAATTGGAAGGCACGCGAGATTGTTGAATAAAATGCACTACCTGAATGTTATTTTACAAGTACTCCATTGACTTCGGAGTAAACAAATATTATTTATTATCGTAATTAAGTAGGTAATTAAGTGACTGATTTCATACGAGACATTTAATATATTTATAATAATAATTATCACGTAGTAATCCTATCATAAGAACCACGAAAACCAAGCCAACAATGGAGGTCCATTAAAACACATGCACTTCCACGTGCCACAGAATCAACAGCAGTAAATTACTGTGAGAGTGAATAGGTTTCGAACATTGTTCGGAACGAATTCGATATCCAGATAGCCTGGGAACCAGCTTATACTTTGACTAACAATCGAGTAACCTCTCTGTTGAGACTAGAACGACTACTGTATTCCAGAATCCTTTATTCTCGAGACAATTGCACGTCGAGAATGTTAAACGTAACTCCTTAAAAATCCTTCCAGCTGCTCCATCATGGCGTCTCTTTGAACCTTCCAGGGTACTCCGCGTGTTCTGTTATTATTATTATGCCCCGCATACAGCGATTGTTTTCCTTTGCAGGAAATTAAACGGGGATGAATTCGCCGGCGGACTTAAAGTCCAAAGTAATTTACCCGATGCTTCGTTAAGGTTGCACAATGCCGGCGTTGCATTGTGCACTTTGTGCGGGGTTTTAATGTGGAATTAACAATGGAGTCGATGATTCTCTGAGAAACGTGGTGCATTGGTTGTTGGGAATGTATTTGGAACTGATAATTTTGTGCTGATATAATGATGCGAAATACTATGGAACAATAAAATTTCAAAGTCGCCAATTTTGTTCCTAAATGGCCCAAGTCGATGGTAGATGATGTACAAACATGTTCTAGGACGATTTTGGATCGAAAGAAGCGGTTAAAAAATTTGTATTGGTCAAAAATGGGTTGACTCCAAGTCAAAAAATGTGAAGGGGTATACCTTCAAAAATCGGCAAAAATTAAAAGTCGCCAAAATAAATTCTAAATGGCCCAAATCGATGGTATATGATGTATAAACATATTCTAGGACGATTTCTGGTCGAAAGAAGCGGTTAAAAAATTTTTATTGGTCAAAAATGGGTCAAATCCAAGTTGAAAAAATGTAAAGGGGTACACCTTCAAAAATTCTCAAAAATTGAAAGTCGCCAAAATTAATTCTAAATGACCCAAATCGATGCTATATGATGTATAAACATATTCTAGGACGATTTTGGGTCGAAAGAAGCGGTTAAAAAATTTTTATTGGTCAAAAATGGGTCGAATCCAAGTCGAAAAAATATGAAGGGGTATACCTTCAAAAATTCTCAAAAATTGAAAGTCGCCAAAAAAAATTCTAGATGGCCCAAGTCGATGCTATATGATGTATAAACATATTCTATGACGATTTCTGGTCGAAAGAAGCGGTTAAAAAATTTTTATTGGTCAAAAATGGGTCGAATCCAAGTCGAAAAAACGTGAAGGGGTACACCTTCAAAAATTCTCAAAAATTGAAAGTCGCCAAAATCAATTCTAAATGGCCCAAATCTATGGTAGATGATGTATAAACATATTCTAGGACGATTTCTGGTCGAAAGAAGCGGTTAAAAAATTTTTATTGGTCAAAAATGAGTCGAACCAAGTCGAAAAAATGTGAAGGGGTATACCTTCAAAAATTGTCAAAATTTAAAAGTCGCCAAAATCGCTTCTACATGACCCAAATCGATGGTATATGATGTATAAACATATTCTAGGACGATTTTGGGTCGAAAGAAGCGGTTACAAAATTTTTATTGGTCAAAAATGTGTCGAATCCAAGTCGAAAAAATGTGAAGGGGTATACCTTCAAAAATTGTCAAAAATTGAAAGTCGCAAAAAAAAATTCTAGATGGCCCAAATCGATGTTATATGATGTATAAACATATTCTAGGACAATTTCTTGTCCAAAGAAGCGGTTAAAAAATTTTTATTGGTCAAAAATGGGTCGAATCCAAGTCGAAAAAATGTGAAGGGGTATACCTTCAAAAATTGTCAAAAAATGAAAGTCGCCAAAATCAATTCTAAATGGCCCAAATCTATGGTAGATGATGTATAAACATGTTCTAGGACGATTTTGGGTCAGAAGAAGTGGTTTAAAAATTTTTGTGAGCCAAAAATGGTCGATCCAGAATCGAAAAAATGTGAAGGGGTATACCTTCAAAAATTCTCAAAAATTAAAAGTCGCCAAAATCAATTCTAAATGACCCAAATCGATGGTAAATGATGTATAAACATATTCTAGGATGATTTTCGGTCGAAAGAAGTGAATTAATATATAAATACATAAAATAACCTGAAGCTTGTGTGTGTAATTAAAATACGTAATAACTATTTTATAATAACCTTCAGACTTGACGAGCGCAGGAACGAAAGTGGAAAGTAATTGAAAAGCCTGGAAAACCGTAGTGTCGGGATTTATGGGAAAACCCAAGCCACTAGTTTTGTAGTTTGGACGTAATTACGTGGAAACACAACTTTCCGGCAGAAGCTGCGGCGGAAATGAAAGTGCGATTACGTAGTTATCGTCGAACGATTCCACTTGGAACTATTTTTCGGCCGGAAGTCCGACAAACATCCACGCATTTCGATTCAACTATTTCAAAATGCATCTTCCGTTCACGTCTGATCAACAATTTCATTATTTGCCGACACTTATATAAAATTATAACAGCATACAATGTAACTAGTAAAACATTAACTCTTCATGAAACTGTTTTAAAGTTTCAATCCTCATCCATAGAACGCGCTATTTACCGAAAATATGCGAATATTAAATCATTATTATAAATATTACGTGTCGCGGGTCATTTTTCTTCGAAGTGACATTTTAATCTTCGCCGTGTTTCCTTTCGGAAGGACTGACATTTTAATCTCCTTCTTAGCCTTAATATCTTTCTAAGTGGATAGTGGAAAAATCGGAATACTTATCGACGTTTTAAACCACCCCCGTGTATCGGCACTGAACCACCCCCACCCCTTCTTACATCAGAATATTATTACGAAGTCGGAAAAGTGAGCTCGTGTAACTGGATCGAGATAATTCAACGCCATTTGATGTCCATTTTTCAACTGTCTCCTAGTTTCATTTGTTGTTCGTTACGATAACTTAAGTTTCGCGCAAATACTGTCGGGTTTCTTTCATTACATTTATAAGCACATGTATAATAAAAAATCTCTTTTCTACCAGCGGTGACGTAAACCGATATCCAAACATTTTATCAACGTTATCGCGAGATACGAAGGGGAACGTTGGCCGGCGAGAAACTTTCTTAATTACCGTTACCACGACTTTAATGAACTTACTATAATACTTTTAACTTCGCCCCCTGATGGCTTTGTGCTCGCGGATTGGGGTCATTTCGAGGAAGTTTAAATGCTTTGCGGTTTAGAAATGATTTAATTCAGCGCTGTATTCATTCTCACCCTCCGGCCCTCTATCTTGTTTTTCTTGTGTACCCCTTTAAATAGTTTTTAGTCGCGATTCATTTGTATATGTGTATATATGTGTATATATGTGTAATGTATTATAACATAACACACTATAATATAATGTAAGTTAGATATTTATGGCAGGGGAAATATCAAATAAAAAACGGAGCTCTATTTTGCATAACATTTAACCTTATTCCCTTGCGCCCCATCTTTTTTCTGTCTCCGTGCTTGTCCAACTATATTGCCTCTGTTCATCCGTTTCACAACGAATACTAGTTAAATATTTATTTATCATAGTGCAATGTGGAGGTCGCTTTATGATTTGCAATATTCTGCAGACCTTTAATAATGTCAAGTAAGAATGTTATAAAACTAGACTTATAGTGGTTTCTAGGAAATAAGGTCTACGTGATTCGTAAGGGAAAAAGCTCGATATCGACATTCCAGGGTTAAGCTGAGAACTACAATTAATTGGAAGTTGATTCTAGTTATTTGGAAGTCAATGTTAAAAATTGGGGGATCGATTTTAAAATTACAGTCAAATAGAACATTTAAACCTAGCAGGGTTCGAAGGATCGGAATAGCAAAATTCTTGGAAAATCATTCGAAATATTTAGAATGTTTTTTTCGCCATCTGGGTTGGAAAGAAGAGGAGCGTGGCACCAAGAAATGGAATAGCCATAATGGCATTATGGCATTATACAAAATAGAATTCCGAGCTTGCGGGCTTTCGGAAGCCCTAATAGTTAACGGTGGCTTACTCCACTTCGAGTAAGTTAGTCTTCGAAAATTCCACAGTAAGAACACTTCGAGAGTGCCAGTCGATCGGATATCGTTCTTCGACTTTCATTGAAATTCATTCGAAACAGTTCGAAAAAGATCGCTTGACAACCGATGGATTTAAGTTTCGTGTAAACCTCCGTTTCCACGTGGACTTTCCAATTCGAAGAGCTTTTTATCGAGCAACGAATTTCGAGGAATCATGGCGGACGAAGAGAACAAGGAGGAGACAGATCGGGACGAGGAAGAAGGGTGAGATCGAAGCTTTCGATTTTTCAATAATCACGTAATTCCAAGTTTGAGTACAGCTTTGGTATTCCTCTCGAAATCGACGAGTTTTGTGCTGCTTGAAGTTTGTTGATTTAGGTTTTAATTATTAAGTGTATATTATATTATATACAATATAGGGAAATAATCGATCATTATAAATATTACTTAAACTTAGCCTAATCACACGAATACTGACAACAATCTTGTCAATAAAATTCATATTCATAACAATCGATTACGTCACCACAATATACTTTAATTCCATTAAGAAATATTCGCCAGAAGATCAGGAAAAAAATTCCAATTAAAGGGAACCGATTCCGAGATATAATCTCTCGAATGAAATTTATCGGAGCTCGTTTAAGATAAAGCGCTTAAGCGGAAGAACGAGAGCACCGAGATACGCATTATTTTAAGGTTCAAAGGGTTCCGTTTCCTTCGAAAGTTTCCTGCTTTTTATTCCCGTTCTGTTCGCGATTCTAATTACTTTAGAAGCGAACTACTTTCGAGCGGTGGTTCCAGTTATTCGAGTAATTCTTACAGCGTTTCCTTCGTCCCTCCTTTCATTTCGGCTTTCAATCTCCTCGCTTCTTTTTTTCCTCCGCGTTCAAAGGTATTTTAACGAGGCCAAAGAGCCGAGCTTTTATTCAAACGCGAGGGAAAAAAAGTGGCGATTCAATGCGCGAGGATATTCAATGAACTTTAATCCACCGATTGAATGACGCCCCTGTTTGTATCTCAGGGTTTAATTCACTGATTAAAACATCCAATTTTTAGTATTCGCGTTAAAAGCGCAGCTTCCCGAGTGTCGCGAGACATCGAGGATTCTATGCAATTGTTAACCCAGAAATATGATTAATAAACAAAAATATGTATCCATAAAAGAAAGCAACGAAGAAGACATTAAAAATGGAGCTAAAAATATACAATATTGTAATATTCGTAAATTGATTGTAATTTGAAATATAATGAATTAATAGTAAATTTCTTAATAATTTTAAGCGTATTAATCGATTGTTAGTTAATATGCTTAAAAGGTTGCAATTTCTGGGTAAAAAAAATTTCAGTAGAAAGGGATGTCTCGAGTCTGATTGGATGTTCGGATGGAATTGAAAATAATAAAACAAGAATTCCCGCGGGTTCCGGTGGTTTCGGTTTACAAAATAATATTTTAAAAGAAATATTTTCTGATATTGCGGGGTCCTGCGATGTTTAAAAAGGAGCCACGGGTTTCCTATCGAATACCATTCCTCGGGAGAATAATTCCTCGTATCTTGGAACCCGCGGGAATGGAAAGGTATTGCGGAGGACACGTGGACTTCCGAAAGATAAACATCCACCATATTTCTTGGGAAAGAAAATAAGAAAATTCTAAATATGTCCGACGTTTCAGCACAAATCTAATAATATTATATCGAAGTAGAGGACTTCATTATTCATTATTTCATAAACCATTAATTAATTTGTATCCCCATCCATATTTTATATGAGTAAACAAATAAAAATAACCGATTACTTATTCGGTAGTTCCAGTGTTAATAAAAAGTGGTCGAAGACAAGGCCACATAATTCGCGAACAAAAAGAGTCCAAAAAAACAACCAGAGGACCATTAAATCGCGGAACGTGGAGCGCACTCGCGGAATACAAAACGGTGGCTCGTAATAATATTATAAACAATGTAATCGGGAAGTAATAACAGAAGATATGTTTCTTTTCCGACGGTGTCCGAGTCACGTCCTAGTTGTACGTGACTCGCCATACACGCTCGAACCACACGCTCGAATTTACACGCTCGTAACAGCAGGTCCTTGAATGTGTCAAATCGAGCTGACACTATAAAATGCAAAGCGGAACGATCCTCGTAAAAAGACTTTACTTCGAACCTCCCCGGTGTCCGCCATTTTACCGGAAAAAGAACAGCTCTCTTTCCCCTGTTCCACCTTTGATCCTCGATTACCGAGGATATCGAGGATATCGAGGATATCGAGAGGATCGTTCGTCCTTTTTTATATCTCCACTCGATTTCAACATCGAGACGAATAATTGATCTCATCTTATCGGCTTTTGTCGGAATAATTGAGTGCACTTGTATATTAATATTGTATTAAGATTCAATCGAAAGTTATTAAGAATGTAAGAGATTGGTCTTTGATGATCAGAAGTCGAGATTTATAACAATATTCTAGTTATCTTGATATAATTATATTATAGATTTCTAATCGAAAGGTAACGTTAAAAGAACAAAATATAAATTAATTCGCTCTTCCAATGAAACCATCAGCATTATTCTTAGGCCACCGCTAAAATCCGCGAATCTCGATGCAAGTTCGCGAACCGAATAAAATAGTCAGATTAAATATGCGCACGAAAATTCCGGCGAAAGTGGATTGAGTCGGTCGAAGGATAATTTTTGTGGAGGCGTGAAAAAGTGATTCAGGAATCACGGGGAACCGGTTGAATCCCGGTTGAATACCGGTACCACTCGTTTGTTCTCCAGCCAATGGAGGGGGGTTTCTGTTCGCTCTACTGTTCATCGTGAGCGTTTTAAACGCAGTACACCGGCTACTATCGATACGTAATTTCTCGATTTTTCCTCGTCGAAAATAAGCGTCATTTTTCGGTCGAAATAATATGTCAATCGAATAAGAAATCGGTAAACAATCGAATCAACTAACTCAATTAACCTACTGTTTATTATGAGCGAATGTGGAATTGAAGAATTAATTGCTCGATTGGAATTAATTAAGAGTGTTGAAAATAATTTTGTGCGTATGTAATGTCGATCGAATCAAAAACCGATAAACGATTGAATTAAAATCCACTGTTTATAATGTAAAGAAGTATGGAAATCGAGACTTAATTATTCGATTGTAATTAATTAAGTGTCGATTTACCGCGTTGGAATCAATTGAAGGTGCTAATTGATTGATGTATAATAATGTGCCGTGTTAATTTAACTTGCAGTTTATGTTAAAGTTTATGTTACTCGGTGTTCGATTTTGCATTAAGTAAATGGTTTTGGCAAATAGTTTTGGAACAGTGCTAATAAAGGTAGTGGATGTCGCAATTGGTGGACCAAATGGTGAAATGAAATTCGGTGTTAAATACCTCGAAAGTTGTTTCAGTTTGTTGTGCTAATTTGTTGTGCAAAAACCAGTGTTTCCTAACCAGTCTTTCCTTCGCTTAATCCACATACTCAAAATTTACCAAAAAATCTATTAAGTGCTGGAGACTTAATATTCTTATTTCTATTCTGCTTAAATAATATTAATTTCCCGACAAACGTAATGAAATTATATCGTCCCGGACACGAATAAATGAATCGCAATTCTTGGAAACACATTTTGGAATTTGCAACTGTACAATATATAATGTACAAAGATACATGTTTCAACTTCGAGATCCAATAAAACCGATAAATAATATATAATATATGAAATATTTCACACCTTCGAAAGATAATACTTTGCGTCAACGTAACGGCGTTTCCATGTTACAAGGAAGTATTAATTGCGTAACATTGTATCACTCGAATAATTATCTAACGTTACTTGCATAGGCCGTTAGCCGAGTGTGTAATAATTATAAATAAACGGTAGAAAATAATGACGGATTATTAATCGTCGTGAAAGTGACTCTTGCAACCTTGTGTTTATACTTCTATTATTTCTATAGCAATATCGATGTACTATTAATTATACTTAGAAGTCAATTAAAAAATATCATGGTAGATAATCTTGTATTCATATCCCCGTTATTAATGTTAGGCTTATAATATTATGTCTAATCTTGGAAACTTTGTACTGCTATTTCTATTATTAATTTTGGTGGCTAGATGGCCATTATCGAGAACTAAAACACCATCTTCCTACTTCCGGTATGTAAGGCATAATTAACTATTTTTCAATAAACACTGTAATCATATATAAGTTAGATAAGTAGTCTATCATTGGGTAACCCCTTATTAACCTGGCAGATTAAATGTATCGTTAAATATTATTTTAATTATGGAGGAATAATTCCGTGGAAACTGCAATATTTTTCACCAACATTCACGTTGACGCAAAGCATTCAGGTGGATCCATAACGATAAAACAATGCGCGTAACTACAGTAGGAAGCTCCACGAGTTTTGCATACTAATTACCTCCAAATAAATTACAAAACCGGAATGTTAACAGGATTCTCTTTGACTCGTAATTCGTTAAAATAATCCGCTTGGACCGAAATCTAATGATATTTCCTCGTGTAATATAACATAATATTATTATAATCAAATATAAACCAGGATCTTTAAGTTAGAAATCGAATTGTGTCAAAAGACATCTTTGGGTCGAAATAATGTTAATATTTCTGTTATACCAACTATTCCAAGAACATAACGGAACATTAAAATCCATAATCCATAATCCATAATCCATGATCCACAATAAATTTCAAACAGAACCCGACTTAATCTTAGAAATTCCGTTTCGCTGATGTCGCCATAATAAGACATTCGAAAAAAGGTCGAACAGGACGATTCCGATTAGCATAAACCAGATAAATATTTGGATAAAACCGTACCGTACCGTAAAGTGGATCGTGAAAAGTGTGCCAATCTCAGCTCGTTGTTTCAGTGAAGTTCGTTCCCCGAAAAAGATAAAGCAAAGTAATACGAACCGATTCTAAAAAACAAGCAAAGTTGCAGAAAATAATTGCATGATGCAAGTGCATGTTGCAACGAATGCCTCGAGTACTCTGTTAAGGATAAACATGGCGGCTTATTAATAGCACATCGCCTGGATGACACAATAATCAGGTATCCTTAATACACACACGTGACTTCGATGCACCAATGACATCGGTGCATGTGAAAGTTCAATTCCGCGGGTGAAAAAGTGCAGTGGGAATACTTGGTTTGCTCTGATTTATGGAAATCATCGAGATATGATCATCGACTGTTCGCCATGGTTAAGTTGCATGGGATCTGGAACGAGGTCCTCCAAGTCTCCCAGTGTAATTGCGCTGAGTTATAAGTGAGTTTCGCTGTTAATTATGAATTAATTATGGGAAAGAATTTATGAGCCATCTACCCCGGAGAAATGCACATTTCTAGTTAAATAAAGTAAACACCCGACAACGATAACTCCACCATAATGTTACAAACGTGGGTGTTATCTATGCGGCGGTCGTTTGAATTTTTAAAGAAAAATGGTTATTTGCATTTTTTAATAAACAGGAGAGGTGTGAGTAGATAAAAAGTCGATTAAAAAAAGGCGAGGAATAAGGCCGGTTAGATAATCTCTATGGAAATTATGCGGGAATATTCATTAGGCGAAGACACGCGGTTACTCGACGATTTCTTTGGGCATGGCAAACACCTGGTACTCCTTAAATCTTCGTGATCTAAAGTTGCACGTGCCTCCAAGATGGTGGAATAACACAGCGTCAAAAAGTGAAGGTGAATAAATTTCCAAGGTGAACTCACCGGTCGACGACTCTGCCATTTTCATTGGAATATCGTTCCGTTTTGTTCGCCTCCTCGAACACGTTCTCCGTTTCCTTCCGGTTTTTATCCAACTTCAACTATCCGGGAACACCGTTTTTCTCCTCCGGTATTTTTAATCCTGTTAATGTAACAGAAATAATTTTCATTTCATTTTGGAACGTGTATTAAAATGGTTTTGTTTGAAGCTCCATTTTGCTGCTGGAAATGATTTTAATATTTATTTGTTAAAACTGATATTATTAAAAGAATATCGAGCTATATTTGTAGAAATTTCAATCCTATTAAAGTGTCCTATAGTTCTATATTTAATTTGTTAAAAAAGGAATTAATTAACAATATTGAAGGTAGTGGAATTAAATTCACGGTGCGCAACGGGAACTGGATTCAGGAAAATTAAAGTTGCCCTAATTTTCGCACGCGAAAGGGGGTCGCGGGGACGCCGCGAAGGGGTTCCGAGGGATCCTTCTGTATTTCGATAGCATTATCATACGCTTTACATAATCCATCCGGTTATAAATTTGACTGCATTAAATTCTTTTGGCAGCGCTATAAGTGCAGGTCGAGAATATAAAAAGGAAAAAGGAAAAAGGAAGAGGAAAAGGGAAACGGGAAACGGGAAACGGGAAGGAAACTAGAGCGAGCCTCTCGTCGCTATTATCATTTCAAATTCCACGCGGCGGGTTGTTTATTTTTCAGTGCCTCCCGGATTTATGCGGCCGCCCGTATTTTCAATATTTAACCAAGTTTTAATGAAAGTCACCCCTGGGACTCGGGGACCTATGCGAATACGTTATTCGACAACTCAGAACTAAAGTGTTCCTGTTTTTTAGTAAAACATTCTGCGACAACATTTTTATGGTGTCTTAAAAAGTGTGCAACATACTATGTTTGAATTTGTGGTTGAAACAAGTGGATTAAGTTTCGTTCGGTTTACACCTTCAAAAATGAAAGTGGCCAAAATTAATTCTAAATGGTCCAAATCGATGGTATATGATGTATAAACATATTCTAGGATGATTTCTGGTCGAAAGAAGTGTATTAAAATTTTTTTCTGGACGAAAAAGGGGTCGACCCAAAATCGCAAAAATGTGAAGGGGTATACCTTCAAAAATTGTCAAAAATTGAAAGTCGCCAAAATAAATTCTAAATGGCCCAAATCGATGGTATATGATGTATAAACATGTTCTAGGACGATTTTGGGTCGAAAGAAGTGGTTTAAAAATTTTTTTCGGCCAAAAATAGGTCGATCCGAAATCGCAAAAATGTGAAGGGGTATACCTTCAAAAATTGTCAAAAAATGAAAGTCGCCAAAATCAATTCTAAATGGCCTAAATCTATGGTAGATGATGTATAAACATGTTCTAGGACGATTTTGGGTCGGAAGAAGTGGTTTAAAAATTGTTTTCGGTCGGAAAACGGGTCGTCCCAAAATCGACAGTCGCCAATTTTGCTTCTAAGTAATCTAAATCCGTGATAGGTGATGCCTGAACATATTCTACGACCATTTTGAGTTACTGTTCCTTAATTCTACAGTTAAAACAAAGTCTATCAATAAGAAAAATAATAACACTCGTCCCCGTTCACGTGATTTAATTAATACTTCGTAACTCAAGTTTCGAAGTAGGTCCACGCGATGGATAAATTCGTGGAGGTTGTCGCAGAGAAATAAAGCGAAAAGGAAGGCTGACAAAGAGGAACCTGAAAATCTCTAAATGGGTCACATGGCTTTTTTGATCGAGCTTTCAGTTTTTTCAACGAGGCCACTACCACTCCCGTATCATCTCCTGCACTTTTCTTTCATTGTAATCCCTCTAGGTAAAAATGCCTTCTCGGACCTTTAGAATAGAACTACGAACGTGGCTCTCTCCACCCTCATATCGCTCCATTACTCATTTACTCACCAACTCACCAACTCACCACCACTCGTTAACTTATCAAAAGGTTTCCTGCGAAAAATAACCTTAGAATTAAGTCCGCCGATACACCGTCTTATGATTCTCATATGTCTTCTTTCGCTAATCCTTTGTCTCGAATAATGGCCTAATTAGTTACTTAGTCATTTCTGTCTATTGTATTATAGTATCTCATCCATTAAGTTCAATGATATTTATATTGGATTACGTTATGTCGTATATTTAACTTTGATACTTGGATGTTTCTACTTAACATTCTCCTAGGTATGATATTGTATTGAATTATATTCTATGTTGCTAATTATGGAGTTCTAATGTTATACACATATCATATTTCAACGTAATATTTTCTTCCGAGTTGATGACAGTTTTTCCACGCGGTATTGGTAAAAACAGTTATTCGGCAAATTGTTAGATGTATACTTGTACATTAATTACAGAAGGTATTGTTAGACAAAATTGAACGCGGTATTCGGGATTGTGGTTGTCTCGCAAAAAGAACGCGAATTCTTGCGAAACAATGAACAACTTCGCGAGATTTTTGCCATGCCGGTATTTACATGGCTGCGTTGTAATTACAGAGACGTTGGGAAACTCTTGCAAGGTCGATTATGTAAGTTACGCGGCCTCTTAATGAGCGTGGTACGAAACGCTGAGGATAATTCTGCAATTATGTATTTTCACGGGCAAGTTGCTGCAATTGTTACAAAATTCTTTCTGCAAATTGCAACTGTTATTTCTGTTTATAAATTATATTTCCGATAACGGTTTACTTGAAACTATTATAAATTAAAATAATATTATCATATTAATTATATAATAGAATATAATACACGAAATGAATTTATATTAACAAAAACACCTCCACGAAGAAGGACGTCTTAAATCGAGGAACGAACTTGAGGAACAAGTTCCCCGAGGAAGACGTAATTAATATTCAGAATCAGGATATTAAAGCATATATTAATTAAAGAATTGTTCGGCGATAAGGGAAGTAAAATCAAGCGGACAAAGGTTGTTCTTCGGCTATCTGTCTTTGTTTGACTTCGTTTGACTTCCTTCGGCAAATTAAATTTTATTATAACTTGCCGCGGAAACTCTTCTCCGATTCCTCTCAAGGACTCCGAGAGTTTCAACCCCTCCATTTTTCTGTTCGCTCTCTCCTTTTCCTCTTCGCAGAGAAAACGAGTGAACCTTGACCTCCATTCATAATGAAATTAATGTGGCTGCTTTTAGGATATCCTCCCGAGTGAAAAAGGTCAAAGGCCAAAATATCAACACTCGCCGAGTCGTTTGGTTTTCGTATCACCAACCCTTATCACGCGCTTCTTAGAGTTTCTAATAATATTTCGCTGATGGCGATGCTGCTTAATTATGTCTCCGACATGATGATTAATTAAACCACTAAATGCTATGTTATTATAATAGAATTACAGTCTTGAATATTCCACGAGTTTATATCTAAAAGAATATTATCATTTGAAGGATGACTTCGGTAATAAAATCCTTTCAAACTTCGATGTACTTCAAAGTTCTACCCATTTTGTCGCGAACTTAATATACTTCAAATAATAGTTTATATATCATAATAACCCGTTAAAAAGAATCCTCTCGGAATACTTTATTCGTGGAAATTCGCGCGATTTCAAAAGAGAAAGGAGATCAAGGATCTTAAATGACGACGGAATATTCAGTCTCCTTGAATTCCATCGTCTCGCGGTTCCATTCTCGAGTTCTCCGAATATCTTCCTCCTCGAGTCAACAATAGAACTTCCTGCCTTCCGAGGCGGTTCAAAATGGCGCATACTCCTGTTTTCTAATCAAACATTTTGCAAACATTTTGCAAACATTTTGCAACGCCATTTACACATTGTTTTAGAAAACCTGCGATATTCTACACTGTGTTATACATTTTGTTTGTTAATTTGCCAACTTTCAATTTAGAATATTTTCAACGTATTGAAAGATATTTTCGTAAAGTTGTGAAATTACCGAGTCGAAAATATGTAGTTATTAAGCGCAGTATTTTGTTGTTATCAATTCAATCTTTATAGATAATCCTCCCCTGTGCGAATAATATTCTCCAAGTATGCTAAGCTCTTTTTATGCAGCTGCAAGAATTTATTGTTGAGAATGAATTTTTACGCCAGCAAATAAATAAATTCGTTTTTTTACATCGACATGATTTTATTTTATTCGCACCACCCTGGGTGAAAGGGCACACCATCTTTTATCGACATCTTGGAGCGGCTAATTTTTTAATAAAAACCACTAACTCGTTAATGAATTCTCGGCAATTTTTTAATAAAAACCACTGACTCGCGAGCTCAAAGTTTATCTCCTTTCTGGACACACGTTTTTGCATCTTTTTATAAATTCACCATTCGCCACGTTATATCAACAGAAAATTAAAATACACAGAATAATGAATATCTATGAATTCCGAAAGCGAATACAAGTTAAATTACTTTGAAGTAAATTTTCGAAATTCCACATTTTATTAACCACCAAAGTTAATCACGAATATATTTTTGTACGCTTCGTTTGTGTTGACTCCCTTATTTCTTATTAATTGTTATTAATTGTCATTAAATTTCTGTTGGGACTTCTGCCATCTTTCAGTATCATAGCGGTAATTGCTTATTATAGATCGATCGTTGTAAATGTGCTTAATTATCAAACGTACTCTTTCGTGTAGTCGTACTAATTGTGTCACGATTAATTAGTGATTTTACTGGTTGGATGGTGCTCGTGGATTACGTATTCGAGGCGTCGTCGAGCTGCAGCGATTTATCGTGGTGTTTAATTAACCGAGTGATCCTGCGAAACTTAGCGTCGAATATATTTCCGAATGCCGGAGACCCAGTTTAGAAACACTGACTTTGTGTCAATAACGCAGACGAGGTTACGCAGCGCGAGAATTTATAAACACTGCCACTGCCTCGAATGAAAACAATCGACTGGTAGGAAGTAGTTCTGCCAGTATTTAGACGGAGAGTACAATGATCTTGCCATGAAACCGATCGATATTATAAATCACCAAGCTTGGCGGAATTTGATCTACGATTCATATTCGAAATATTCAAAGTTGAAATGAAATTTGAACTCGCGTTCAGGCAAACTATGGCCTTGCGAAAAAACTTGTCTCTGAATCGTTTATTTCCTTTATCGTTTTCGACTCATTAATCATTTTTATTCTAACGAAGAATATATATTACTATCTAAAGGACGATTTTAATATATCATAAATATATAATATCTCAGAAAATGTAATCAGATAAATATCACAATAATTATTATAATAGATATAACGACATAGCGCTTCACCCGAGAAGCTTATAACTAGTACAATCAAAAAAGATTTCATTCTCCGAGCAGCAAGTAAATCATTTCTTTTTATCATCGACAATATTTTATTAATTTAACATTTACACTAGCAAGCAAATAAACTCCTTTTTTCTACCGATACCATTTTACCAATTTAATTCGCGCACCGCGAGTAAATAAATTTCCTTTTCGCGTCGATGATATCGCGCGATGATTCGCGAACTTAATTCGACGATTTGATTAGAGTCGGGAGTCGCATTGGCTTGTATAATAAATGAGCGTAATTATAATTGGAATTAATACGAAAATTCATATGTGATATAAAGAAGGGTGTGTGTGCCCCTTCCCCCGAGGGCCGCCGATGTTTTTTTTTTAAGATGATCGAATATAACACCACACCGGTGTGTCTCCTATGCATTGTAGGTTCCTCGGATTGGCCCCGGAGCTAGGACAGCGGGTGCATTTCGCGGAGGGCACTAACTTACGATGTCGCGAAGATAAGAAATCCGATGACGATGATGAGGAAAGGTTGGCAATGATAACAAATCATCATGTACTCCCATAACACGATTACAATTATTAAATGCAATTCATTATCCCACGAAGATCGCGATGTACCTTAGGGAAGTCGCTTAGGAAAACTGTGCTCTAACACTTTAATTTTGATCCACAATATAAAGACTTCGAAATACAAATTTTTATGTATTATTTATGTTACAAGTAATACTCGGTGTCGATATTATTAAAACGCTTTTATCGTGGTTTTCTATCGCGCGAATTAAGACTGGAACTACCGACGATATATTCAGCTATTAATATTCATGGATTTATTCATTCGTCCTTAAAAATTCGGAGGTCTACGGAATTAGATATCGATATTATCAACGAGAGGATAATTGAGATTAACGACACCGATATTATTTGTCTCGCACGGGTTCCATCCAATGCCGCGAAACTATCATCGAATTAAAAAGTGATTTGGATTTCCACGCGTGCGCTTTAATCTCGAAATAAGTGGTATACGGTAACTCGTGCCGGCGCGGAGTTACAGGACGGTTTATGGATACCAAGGATATCCATGGCGCGCTCAGATAAATTAGCAGGATAAACACAATATAGGTCACCACATTCGAATGGTTAAATCTGTGTATGAATAATGAATAGAGCGACCCGTCCGTGAATTTAAATCGGGCGTGACGCGATCGTCGTATTCCGGAAATTGGATTGCCATTGTTCCCGCCGAAATGATTCGCGTATGGGCCGTAATTGTGGTGAACAATGTTAAACAATTAATCAAAATAAATGTACCGTAAGGGAAACCACGATTATTATATACGTCGGTTAACGGAATTATTTCCGTATTTAATAAACTACGATATCGCCTATGGAAAACTTTATATCCAATCTCTTTGTCGCGCGACATTTAATTAATAATATGATTATAGCATGCAAGAAAGATTCATTCCATCCGAATGCCGGTGGTTTTATTGCTGCACGGGAAACCCGGTTTATTAAAGGCGCGCGCTGCTTTATGATTAACTGATCGAGGATTCTACTTGAAAATTTAATTTTCATTCGGCCGTGTCAAGGGCTACGGGAAATTCTCCGGGAACCGGAACTGAAATTTGCAGGAGGCTCGTATCGCGGAATGGAATTCGTGGCGTGTTTCCATGCCGGAACACCGGCCGACTTTTTGTTTCGTACTTTCATACGACTTCCTCCGCTATCAAAGTTCGCCGGTGATTTTGATCGAATCCCGTCATATTTCGTTGGAGGTACATCGAATAAACCGATCCGGTGCCGCGTGCAACACTGTTTTTACGATTCGTTAACGATTCCCTTTCGTATATTCGTTTTTCTTTTGTGCACACTGACACCGAGTCCCGCGAAAAAGGCCGGATTTTACGGAATATGAAATGGAATATGAAATTATTCGAGCGACTTAACTGCGTTACGACTGCCGGCCTGTAAATTAAACTTCCATGCGGACCAATAAATCTACAGATATAAAGTGTTGCCTCGCGATGTTCCCTTCTGTGGCATGTCGATTGGACAATGTTTTTATCGATCTATTTAATTCGAGTGGAAATAATCTGATTAAATATGTAATTATTTTATTCATCGCCATCGGAAAATTATTATTCAAATACCGATATAGAGATCCGGTTATTTAATATATAACTATTTTTGAATTCGATAAATAATCCATTATCCACTAATAATCCACTACAGCAAATCACATAATTCCGAATAATCCAGGGATAAATATTAATTCGATTTTATTAGATTAATAATAATCTTACCAATCTCACATGAACTTATCATCAATGTCATATAGTTCTATTAATCCGACATAATATTACTATCAATCATACACAACATCTATTAATCTCGCGATAAGCGTCGATAAGCATCTTATCACGAGATAAATAAAAATTATCCACGCACGGTGGATGTTGAGGGGGTTGAAACAGTGTCAGGTATGAAATCCAAGGAAGATAATACACGAAAGATACTCGGAGTCTCCGCTAATTTACGATGTATATTTTCTTAATACGAGGTCCGACGTGGCGGGGGGGTTCCACCGATGGTACCCCGTGGGGTGGGAATAATGGGGTTTGATATATAATACACGCGAACTGTAATATAGATAGAGGTGGCATGGCGGGGTCGTGCGTGCGGATTAAAAAGCGAACATGTAAATAAGTAAGTCGGTGGATACGTGCGGGAATAAAGAATCAAGCCAGATATGACTCCTTTATTACGTATGCGCATAACTTATGCGAGGGGGCAACCTCGACATTTTTGCAAATATAAATCCCGTCACTTCCCGTGGGGTGGTTTCGCACGGCCCTCGTTCGCGTGTCTCCAGATTTCGAGATTGCGAAACGACTTCCACGATGCTGACTCAGTTGCCTCTTTAATGACTGCCCCTTTTTTTCATTTAATTACTCGCGAACCCGTTATTTGCAGCTTCCTCGGTAAACTGGATTTTATACCATGACCAGTATCTCCATTACGTTATATAATATAGTAATGAATTAATCGATTTTCTATTACAACAGAAATCTAATAATTATAGCAATGATAATTCCGTTACACATAACATGGTAATTAATTATCGAATTTTCTACAATGACCAGAATTGAATCACTATTTTCGTCATATACAATAATTAATTATGAAATTTAATTTCGTGGCTAGAATCGCAAAGTCCCATCTAATATTTGCGATCTAATATCGTTTGAAATATTTCAATAAATATTAACTACTATTCTCAGATCCTCCATCAAAGGATCCGGCATCCAAGAAATATAATACGTATATTATTGTAATTTTCTATATCGAATCTCGTGGTATTTTAATGAATGCACAATGGCGATTATTAATATCGACGAAGGTGCATTTTAATGCCATCTTCAAAGTTTAAATAAATATCAGTTAGTGCAAACGGTGACGGTTTAAAAATAACTCAAGAGTACAACCCATTTAGAAGTTCGATCGGTGGCACGGAGCCGCATGCGGACACTAATGCTTTCGCTCCGAGCAAAAAGACTCGGCCATGTATTTGTATTTAATGCATCCGATGCTTTCACATGAATCTTAAAGTAACCTCGTTAATATTAAATTCCATTAATCGTAATAGAGGACGTCATTATATTAATTGTGGACTCTTCAATAATTCAAGTCAGCCGACTTAAAGTCCGACAAACGTCACGGAAACAGCCGTGATAAAAGTGAGTGATAAAAGATTTTCAGTATACGGCACAGTTTATTATGCCTTAAAACTAAGGATTATTGTCATACTACATTGATTTTTAATTATAAACCGCAAAGAAGCAACCTGAATTATTTTTAATTTTAAAGAACGTAAGAGTCATATTCAGTGGAATAAGAATGTCTGTGTCAGACATATTTGCAGTGCAGATATTAAGAGGTATTCGAACTATTCCCGGAATCTAATAATTATTTCCGTTATAAATAATACAATAATAAATTCTCTAATTTGACACGATGGCCGGAATCATGACCGGAAGCACAAATTATTCAAAAATCATAAAAAACACGGGGATGAAAGAAACGGCTAGCAAAGCTAGCATTGCCCGGCACTGGCAGCCCCAATCTCGTAACGTCGAAAATAACATGGACGAGAAATTCCCCGTCATAAATACCAGAAATCAATCACCCTCTATTAATCCACTTCAAAGTGTCCCTCTCTTTCTCTCTCTCTGCCAATCCTCCACCTTCTCCACCCCCTCGTGGCACCACCTTGTCCCTCTCGGTTTATTCTCTCCTCTCGTTGTCGAAAAGAAACGAGGCCCACGTAATAAAAGGAAAACGATTCCGAGCTGGAAGAAGGTATAAAGAGATCCGAAAAAAAGGAAGCCCTAAGCGGAATATCTCGAGCATAAGGAATCCACACACGTGTCTGGCCTTCCTGCGTCACACGTTTCCCCGATGGTTGCTCGCTCGCGTAAAGCAATCTCCAATTCGTCGTCCGTAGGATCGGTGTTCCCTCGTTCGTGTTCACGGGCACGCATACAGGTGCACACATACACGAGGAACACTGGAATCCAGTAGTAAGGGCGCATGTCTGACCGGAGGGTGAAAGAAGGAGGATGAAGTAAGGGTTGAAAGGAGACGGAGGAACCCGGTGTTAACCCCACCTCCTCGTTTTACCCCCGTTTTACCCCCGTTTTACCATCAGCCAGTGCCGAGCCCTGGTCACTAGTCCGACTAGTCTACCCTGACACGGCACATCGCACGTTTTTCGCCTCTCGCGCTTCGTGTTTTCTCCGTTCTCCCTCGATTTGACTTCGAAGTAACTTCCACGACGAAGGAACACCTGGGAAACGTCTCCGTAGTGTTCCGCGACTACTTTCAGAGAGGAGATCCGACTCCGTCTGACTCGAACGCACCGTATCTACTTAACGCGAGTTTTACACGACCCCGGTTTACGAATTCAAACGTCCCGTTATCTTCGCCGTCGGACAGGAAATCCTGCTCCGTTTGTGCTTCGTAATTGATGGTAATCGTTCCATGGGCTCGTTGAGGGGTTGTACTTTTTACGGCGGGTTTATTTGGTGTCTGAACGATGGGATTTTAAGTATAATGATAAGCGAAGAGGAGATTGAATTTGAGGTTTATTGAGATCGGAAATCGTGGATGATAACACTTTCTCGAGACACGGGAATCATTAAGCCAATGTAAGACACGGATAGTTATCCTTCGAGTGATTTCAAGGGATTATCTCCGAGGACCAAGAAGATCGAACTTATCTATTCTTAGATCACGTACCTTCGAGTGGAGTATGATAAAAACGTCGGCGAAATATTCCTAAGAATTCCGAGTACCATAAATCAAGTATATTAAACGACATTTAAAATCCTCGAATAAAATTATTGGAGATGTTAAAGACGTGTTATCGAGAAGAATAACGTTGGATATTCGTGCGATGTTAGAACCGGTGTCGATGGATCCTCGGAGCCGGTAAAATGGAGATCACCTGACTGTCATCCTGCGTGATTCGATGAACGGATATCCGATATCTCGGTAGTCGAGGAGTTTGACGGGATTTCAATTCGACGAGATTACTGCACGTCGCTCAGAAATTAAGTTACGGGGCTGGAAAGCCTGGCGATCGATGCTGCCAGTGACTCGAGAGGAGAGTGTCTCTCCGGTGTTCAGAGAGAGAGGGAGAGAGTACAGGTCGAAGGGAGAGAGTTAAGGGCTGGAATAAAGTAAAACAAAACGAAAGAGTCTCCTTCGACAACCTCACGTGCCATCAGCAGATTCTCCGAGGTCGTCGACGATTCCTCGAGGACGATGACGCGTGACCTTCGACGGTGGTTCACGCGTCGGCGATCAACGTGCTCCACATTCGACTACTTCTTCTCGATCCGATTTTAAAAACCAGATAAACCTTGCGGTAAAACATGGACCAAGAAGAAGGGCGAAGATGAAAGTCGATGATCTTCGGAGATAAAGAATGATCGGGGCTACTCTTCTTACGTAAACCACCGATGTATTATGGAATGATTACGGAATCGCCGATCGGAAAAAAATAGCTTCGAGGAACTTGACCTTCCCACGTATTTTTTAGAGATCTGTTTACATCGAGACTATCAATGATTATTCGTTTACGCGTGGAGTATCCGGCGCGAACGAGTTTCCAAGGTTCCATGGAAATAGAGTGTTCGAAACTGTTGATGAAGATTTGAAGAGAATGATGGAGTAAAGAATAAAGTGAGAGTACCAGCGAGATATAAATATTAATGTTAAATACTCTCGATTTCTAAGGGAAGAATATCTGCACAGATCAAGGAGTTCAGGAAGAAGGTAGAACCGCGGGGGAACTAATAATCGTGGATCAAAGTAGACGGAGTAAAATTGATCTTTTCATCGGGGTGGATGGTAGTTTAATTCGAGACGGTGTTATCGAAGCCGGTGATGAGGAAATTCCTTGGAGATGGGGGAAGGAGCTTAAATTGCAAATACTGCTGGAGATCGGGGCCATCCTTACACGTGGCACTGAATCGCTCACGGATCACGGAGTAATTTCAACAAAAATAGAGAGCCGATTTTATCGGGGCAACGATCACGGCACCTCGTCTCTTCGTTAATCAAACACTACGATTAAGTAATCGGACGCTGCTCTCTCGCGATAAGAATATAAATCGCTGCGATTATCCTGTCCACAGTATCCTGAGGCTATTATGAGATCACGACTTTTTGCGGATATTAAAAGTTCTTCTTACATAGTCTGTTATCACGGAAAACATCCTTTAAAATTGAATATATAACGAGTCGTTGAAATTGATTTAATCCATGGATAAACTCAATTATAATTGACATTATAAAGACACTTAATAAACGTCCCCATAATAATTACGTAAAAGACAATTCAGAAAGCAGAACCCAGTTTGAAGGGTGAATCTGAATGAATATATGGTGAAGTTCGTAAGTCCCACTTATGATCCAGTGGGACTGAGGCCCGTATAAGAATTGAAGGATAAAACAAAAGGAAGCTCTTGCCAGAATCGGGAAGAATAAACGATCGAGGGATCAACGAGCGAGGTGTCTTATAATGGGCTGCAGATCGGCAGCTAATTCGAAGGTGGTGGTTGGGTGCGAGCGAGGGAATCTCGAGGCGGCTTCGACGTCGTCGAGAAGGCACACCGACGTCATCGAGGTTTCCATCGAGACGAGGATCATACAAAACGGTGAGGAACGTGTTGCGGGAAGCTGGGGTGAGTCGGAGGAAGAGGAAGAAGAGGAAGAACTCGAGAAGTGCCAGGGTCCAAGGAACACAAGTTGGACGTCGGTTTACGATCAGTTCAGGAACAAGCTCGAAGTCGCGGCAGGAAGATAGCTGCTGAGTGAGAATGCAGAGGCTGCGTTCGACCTTCAAGAGGTCACGCACTCCCACGGGAGCAGAGATGAAGTCGCAGTCCAGCTTGGAAGTGCCGAAGCAAGTCCGATCGGCATCCTTCGATGAGATACAATTGGAAGCCAAACGCCAGGACGATGTCAGGGATTCCAGGTCCACGAGAACAACCTCCTCCTCATCGTCCTCGTGTTCTCCAGCGAGGTCGCAGGACTCGGGTCGCGGAAGAAGATCGGCGACCCTTCGTGTTCCGCAGTTACAAAGTACTCAGAGATCGAAGAGTTTCGATGTCTACGAGAGAAGCTCCGTTGCCTCGACAAGTAAGGAATCCCTGGGTGCCATTCGTCGTTCGGAGACCCCAGCAATCCAAGTATCAGGCTGTTATCACTGTGCTTGCGTCGAGGAATATAAAAGTCTTCATCTGAGTAGAGACGACGATGACTTATCCTCAAGAGAAGATGACGACGTCGACGAAGAAGACGATCTATCCTACGACGATGAGGACTCCGAGTACGAACAGAAACGAGGAGGAAGTCCCGAGATCCGAGTGACCTTAACTACCGAGAGAGACTCAGACGTGCCGGAAGTAGTGTCGGAAGTGGTGCCCGATGTGATTCCCGAAGTGGTACCGAGTGTTCCGATCCTACCGGAAGAGGATTCGGTGATCAGGGGTGGATTGTTTCCGGAAAGGCAACGCAGGAGGTCAATCGCCTCGCCGAAGCTTTCGCGACAGGAAGCTCTGACCTCTTTCCCTCTAGAATTACCAACTGTGATTGGTTCCAATGAGGAGGAGGACAAACACGAGGATGACGATGACGATGAGGAGGAAGAGAACTTGGAGGCTACCAAGTGCAACTTTGTAGTCAGGGACATATTTCTCACGGTGCCCGAGTTAAAAAGAGATCGCGCGGCTTCCGTGGACTCTTGCTTTAACAATAGTAAAAATGGGAAGCACGAGGACCCGGATAGTTTAACGGTGCCTCAGCAGAATATTAGGTCGAAAAGCGTCGACATCGTTCTACCAACCGACGCGCAGACCAGATACACGGCTTTGCTACCAGGGAACGAGACTCGTCCTATAAGAGGGTGGGTACGTTTTTACGAGGGTGAATGAAGCTAGAAAGAAAGAAACTAGAAAGAACCTAAGTCCTTCTCCCGAATACTTGGAATTTTCTTTGATCCCAGTATTCGCTGTTTCAAAGTCCACTTGGACGTCCGAGGAAGTCGGAATAATTCAGTCGTTTATTATAGACGAATTAATCATTTTTTTCAAGTATTTTGTGGAAGATGGATTACCGACAATTTCATAATTTCTGGAAGACAGATTATAGCAAAACATCCTTCTCGCACGGTATCAAAATTAATATGAAGCCGATAGAATCACCTGTTTGGTTACACAATCGAAAGGTGCAATTTGCGTAATTCACGGTGAGGCGTTGCAATTAATATTAAATTAGATATGGAATCGATTAAACTAAATTGCCGGTGTATTTCTATGTATTTTTATCCCCGTGGTAAGTTCGGCTTTTGTGTCGGAGAATGCCCGGCATTTTCTATTTCGGGAAGATTAAGACGTCAATGATTCAAGAGAGGGAAGTTGATTAGAACTCCGATGCGTCTAATTGAAGCGCACCGCCGTGGAGTTTATTGTGCTCCGGATAAACTTACCGAAACGTCCGAGAATTTTATTATGATAATTAATAAGTATAGTTTAATCCATGGTAATTATATTCGAAATAATGATGGAATTGATCGACTTAGGTTTCGAATGATTTTAGTTGCAATTATGTTATATTAACATTAGATCATTTTTCGACGATTTTATTTCGAATTGTGTTAACCAATCTTTAAAGGAGTCAGTTCGAACATGGATAATTCTAGCGTTTATTACATTACAAGTTACGTCGGAAATCTAGGTCGGCCATGTTGAATATTTCCAAAGCAATTTCGATCGGATTTGTTAGGCGATTTCCATTCGGGGAGGCAAATGTTTGTCCGGCAAAAAGATTTGCGCGTAGAAACCGTGATATTCTAACCGGGGGGTTATTATGCGCGAGTGCGATCAAATAGAACGTTTCGTTCGTGCAAATACATTTAACGACGATGACACGCAATCATCGATTTTATAATTGCACCGGTATCCGTTATCAGCGGAACACTGAATAATGAAAATATAATATGCCATTCGATACACGAACTTCGGTGAATTAAGTGATTATTTGGTTCGTCGTTAAACAAACTTCCGTCGTGATGCCACACTCGTAATTATTCTATGACATTATAATCCGCTGGCAATATTTAAACATTCTAATTTTACGGTGCACGAGTGTCCTTGGATTAATCATTTATTATTTCAATTATGGACGCTCGTGCACCAACGGGCTGGGGACCGTCCACGGCGGAGTTAAATATTCCACTTTAATCAACGTGATTACTTTGATTATGATGGAATAACGGATTACAATATCATAGCCAATAATTAACACCGTGGATCACTCAATTATTAATATCATGGGTCAGTAATAATTAATATTCGTACCGACTGATTAACCTCCGTCAAAGGCTACCGACATCATACTTGGTCCATCATATATTCGTTCAAAAATATACCACACAAAAATAACATAATAATCAATAAACTCTAAAATCCAGTAGAAAATAATATTTCATCCTACAAATTAGATTATAATCTGAAGATAATTAATTCAATATTAATACTTCGCGGAGTAATCAGAACCGCGAAAGTGGTGTGCGATAGAAGCCCGATAGTTGATCCACTTTAGTATCTATATTCATGGATAATTCCATTGTTACGAGGTCAGAGTTTGAACGGAATAAGGACAGAGAGGTAAACATCATAAATTCCACCAATGGGGATCGACTTTCGAGCCGTGAGTGCTCTCGGAAGGCCCTAAGGCCAGTACACCGAATACAATCTATCGGCGAATGAAATTTTCAGGTACACCGGTGCTACCGCGTATCCTCCGGGGATGCTTCTGAATCATTAATGAACTCCGAATTATCCATTATTGAGTATCTTACTCCACTATGATATCCACCACTCCTATTCCACTTTGTCCCTCAAATTTCGAACGTCGCCGGAAGTGCACGCACTTCCGCTTTTAAGCACAACACATCTTGAACCATTCTTTCGTCCCCTCCTCGAAACGCGTTGTAGTATATAAAAAGTATCATACAAAATTGGGTTCGAATAAAATTTTTAGATCAATTATGATGCAAAATTATGTGCAGATGTGTCAGGATTAATTGTAGATTTTTTATGGAATTTTTTGTTTAGTGTATTTTGGAAAATATTAGAAAATATGAGGTGCTACATTTTGGAGTGGAGCGCAGTAGAATATGACGGTTTTGGTCAGACGAATAATATTTTAATTTTTTTATTTAAACGTCCACTTTCGAATTTGTTATTTAGGGAATATTGTTAATAATAATGCTGCGGTGTGAAATAAATTGTTTATAATTAGGCGTAAAATAATTTGGATGGGTTAGAGAAGTTTAATTAACGTGGAAGTTAATAACATAAAAAATTATTTTCCAATTCAAAATCGATTTTTTAAATGGAATATTTGGATGATTACAGAGGGAGAGAGGAGGGTGGATCGAGTGGTGGTCATCGAGAACCCCGATCGACCCCCGATTGGGGTCCTGGGGCCCTCAATGGAGAACATCTTTGGGTACCAACATCCGCATCCGGTGACTTTTGCTACGTCAATGATTGCTCGGTAAGTCGATTATAATATTTGTATAAAATACTATTTTCAACAAAAAATACCTTCGCAAAATATAAAATCAGGGATCTCTAATAACCAACTGCACAAATTATTTTGCGGAACTTAATTAAAGTCGTTTAAATAATATTGCAAAAGCAACCTGCAAAGTAAATGCCATTCGCTGAACTTTATCCTGAAGAATGACCTAAAACAATTATTTTACAATAATCAACTAGGATCAGTTAACTAACGTTACAAGAGAAACCTGCAAACGAAGTCCCTTTAAATAATGATCGCATGGAAATTCATTTGGAACAGTTAAACAATAATGCAAAACGAGCAGGCAATTAAATCCCTTTCGATGCACTTCGTTCGTAATAATGTTTCCAAACAAGTATTTCGTCGCAAGAAGTGAACACAAAAAAGATTATTAATCGTCCTCGTCAAAGGGAGATTTTTCGTGCAATTTTTCACCGGAAGCTTGTTACGGATGTTTCAACTTCCATCTTCGTGGACGTTTATTTCCCGTTTCACAAACTTTCCCGGGAATAATTAATCTTACTGGAAGATCATTTTGCAGCAGCATCCCTCATCGGAAAGTTGTCCGACAGGTGTTGTAGCTTCAGTTTTATGGGATGTTTATCGATATCCATACACTCCAACCGAATTACGTTACCCTGTTTACATTCTGCGAAAGTTTCTTATCGTTCTTATCGTTCCTTATTTTCCACGGAAACCTATTGAATTACCGCGGCGAGTAGGCAACAGTTTTTAATATGGCGGACCAGCACTTTGTCACAATTACTTAGGAGGATGAAGCAGTGGCAGGAACAGGAGAAAAAAGAAAGTTTCTTTTCAATTTAGATAAAAGTTCGAAGAAAACTTTCTTCCTCGTTCTGGGAAATATCCATTTTCGTGGAGGAACATAATGCATGTAACACACATGGTAAATAAGAGGTATCCTTGCCACCGGTATTTATTTAATATCAAACAAATTTAATATTTACTTAACAAACCAATTTAGTCTGTGGATTCAAAAATATACCAAAATCGAAAGACAACTTTAAAATTGTTGATTAACCGGGCTATAAATATAAAAGTAATTAAAAAGGAGTTCCGTATCGGTCCTCTGGAGGAATGAAATAAAGAAACCTGCTGGCTTTTAAACCGAGAATTTCCGGGCCAGGAACGAGATAAATCGTGTTTCCGAGTAAAAGAGGAAGAGAGGAAGGTTTTTCAATGAGAAGTGCATTGTTAACGATAACGGTGCATTCTGAATGCGCTTCAAAGTGTCTCAATTAACGCACCGTGGAAAAAGGAAGCTTTCCCATCCATTGTGATGCACGGAACTTGTTACCTTTCCAGATACGACTCCTCTTTTCCTTTCAAACGCCGTTCAATTCTTTATTGTGAATAAACTGTATGTTCTAATTGCTAAATTGCAAATTTATCCTTGTATTTTTCCTTTGTACTTATTATTATAATAAATATATACGAAAACTAACGTTCATTGAATAAACATTGAACGAAAGATATCAGCGCAAGTAGTATTTAATTAAATATCACATAAAATTATTCAGTCTCGAACTGTTTTATCATTTAATTTACAGTTGAATTATTCTGGGAAATATTTTTAAAAATATCGATGATTTATTTTGTAAATAATTGACGAGTGTGGTGGAAGTATGGCGAGGGGCGATGTACACGAAGTAATAAAATTCGTCAGAATATCGAAACTTCGAACAAATATTTGATTACAAATTTCAATACTTAAATCGTGACGATTTCATCGAATAGTGGAATTAAAAGGAGACACTTCGAGGGGAATTAAAGAAAAATAATTGCGAGTCGGCTGGGAATTAAACGAAAATACTCGGAGAAATGACTGGTGAATTGTTTCCTAAGGGATGATATATCTCCGAAGGATATTACAAAGTTTCTAAGTACAGAAGTAAGTTAGAAGGACAAGTTGGTAACTCACTTGTCAGTTACGATAATAATCGTCTAATTCCAAGTTCTACGGCTAGCTGAGTTATTTATTTGTTAATTGATGTTCAGCAAAATCCTAGTTGTATACTCCATAATAAAAAAACCAACAAATTCTATATGAAAGTTGTATAGTGCATAATGAAAAAGATTAAAATTTTATATCAAAGTTGTATGGTGGATAATAATAAACAAAAAAATCTATATCACACTGAAACTGGAAAGCAAACTACCATAATTATTCAAATACCTTAAATATCTAAAATATTATTCAGTATTATGCACGTATTGTCTGCATAACATTGGTACTATTTATTGCCATACGTGGATAATAATAATGATTTATTTATTATGAAACTGACCCACTTATTCTCAATTACATTTCATTATGATCATTTGTTGTAATAAGTAGTTCTAACCCTCTAGATAATAATTATTTGTTTACTATTAAAACCACTTGAACCAAAAACCTCTTATTACCAGCCATATCTTCCTCGTTCGCGCTTTATTCTACCAAGAAAATTCCAGTAAACAATTTACTCCTTAATTAATTACCAGCCCGGTTCAGCGAATTCTTGTTACGCAAGGAAATTTTGTAGGTAATCAAGAAATGCTCTGACAAAACTAAGGGCGAGGATAAAATCGAGTTAAGTAAAGTCAAGTTATATAAGTTGAACGTGTTCCGTTAACAGTTACCCTTCGGGTTTTCCGCTTTTCTTTCGCGTCCGTTGTAAACAGCTGCGCCATTGCGAGTGCCCGATTATATGATCTAAGTATTTAATTCAATTAATATTCCACGTTTCAACGATTCACAAACTCGACTTCCCCATTTGCTGCCCTTGGAAATTGACTTTAATTCCTCCACTCGATTTCCGAATCTCTCTTTTGACCCGGCAACGCGACCCGATAAATTCCCATCGCAAACCGAACAATAAAATAATCGAATCCTTCACGTAATTGGGAATTAAAGCCGAATAAAGTGCCTCGACATTTTGCATATTGTTCGAGCTAAAACGTTTAACTTCGCAACTTATTACTGGGATATTAACTCCACTCTAGTATTATTAATAGTATCGTGTAGAAATTGTATGATAAATATGTCGTTTATCAAACACGTACCTTCGTCAACAAAGTTATAATTAATTGAGCACTAATTATTTAATTATTGAGAAGATAGGGAATAGAAAAATTAATAAGTTCTCGAGAAAGAATGAAATTGCAACGATATTTCGAATTTAACTTATTCCGGTTGCACGTTTAATGCAGAAACGAAAATAGCGCGACTCGAAGTTTCGTTTCTGCGGGTTGCATTTTTTCGGGGAACAAAAGCGAGAAGTAATTTCGTCGGAATAAATAAATCACAGGTGGGGTGGAGGGTATATGTGTTTGGGGGTGGATTGGGTTGGATTGGGTTGGATTGGGGTGGTTCGGCGTCAGACAGCAAACTATTTTATTCGCGTCGAAAGGAATCTAACAGCGTGTACCGTAACGAAGATTGATTTTCCCGTTCGGCCTGGACTTTGATAAATCGAAAGTCGCTCATCCGCTGAATTTTCCATTTAAGTTTTCCACTTATTCCCACTCTCCCTCCTTCTTTTTTCCCCTCCGCAACACCCTCGCATCCTCGAATCACCTCCTTTTTGACTTTTATTCTAACGACGTTCAACACGACATCCAAAATTCTTCCATATTTATATTACTTTATTCGATGTTTTCCACGAACGGAGTTCATGATTTCTAGAATGATTTTCATGATCTATTGATGGAGGAATATTAATTCAGAAAGTCCTATAATTTCCAACTATAATTTAGAAATTTCTATAATTGCGAATTATCTAATTTAGAAATGTTTCAATTCCAAAATATATAAGTTAGAATTATCTACTCCCAGCACAGAATACCAGAGTTACATATATTTCTAAATAACAAAAACTCCATAATTCTGAAATCAACCTAATTCTAACATTCTCCCATATTAATTAGTAACTTCCAAACTCTCAGATATCTCATGAACGAACTTATGAATTAAATATAATAGAAAGACAGGAAAGTTTCGAGAGTGATAACGACTCGTTGCTAAAAAGTTTTGCTGGTTTATTCGAGTAGTTTGTTGGTGGAGGTTTCTTCGATACGGCATTTAAAGTTCTACGATTTGAATAATATCAAAAGAGCGAGGGTTTCTTTGATGGCGGGAGGAAGATGAAGAGGTACGAGAAGAGTCAACCTTGACCCTCTACAAACTACCACTATCAGCTCGGCCACGTTTTCACTTGAAATCGTCACGATTTTTCTGCGCATCCCTCTTCAATTATTATTTAAATATCTCCCCACAACCTACGCGATTTTATTTTCCAAGAAATATCTCTTTCGAAAAACCTCTCCGCTTTGTACGTCGTAACATGAATGGAGTTACTTGGAATTATGAAACGTAAAGTTCATTTAATTTAGAATTTATTTCGAAGACCTTGGATATAAAATTACGAGGAGTAACTAAGGAACTAAATGGAATACTGTGGTTATTAATATTGTGGAATTGGAATTCTTGGTATTTCGACTCTGCAAAATTAAAATTCGTGGAACTCGGATTTTGTGGAATTTGGATTATTGCGAAGTTAGAATGCTTCGATTCTGAATTTTATGGAATAAAAATTTCTGGAATTCTGGTCTTGTAGAATTAAAAATTCTGGAATATTGATATCGTAAAATTTAAAACTCTAGAATTTTGCATTCCTTATAAAAATAATTAAAATGAATTTCAGTAATTATTATATTCGAATTATATTATATTGACGTAAAAGCTTGAATTATAAAACGCAGACTATTCGAACTCCTACATTTTCGATCGAATGTCTCCCGAAAATACACAGAAACCAATCATTTTTCAAAATCAGCAAAAAAACCCTTTCTTTGCCACTTTTTGCCGGCAGCCAAACAAGAACCGGTTTTTATTTAGTTCTCGCAAAAACTCGGTCTACGTGTTGATAAGATATCAAGGGGAATCTAATAGATAAACAGAAGCGCCGACGGGGAATTATTTGTTGCTAGCCAATAACAATTTATATTACGTCTCCGTCTCGGGATACTCGACGATGATTGGTGATTTATTTACCCTTATACCGTGATGTAATTGTTCCATTAATCTCTTTTTACCTCCTTTTTTCAATGCGATAAGAAACTTAATCATTTCGAGATCAATTTTCGAGAGGCTGATATAAATCATCGAGAAAACCATTTAATGGCGTATTTCGTAGAAAAACTAAACATATATAAATAATACATATACAATATAAATAATGTACTATATATATTAGTTATATATAAATAATATTTGAAATATATATACCTAGAAACTTCTGTAAAGAAGGCACACATTTAATTCATATAACATAAATTTTCTTGCGTCATTAATTAAGTTATAGTAATATATAATATATAACACACACAACCAATAAGAGATCGAAATTCCAAGCAGCACCTACGTCACGAATGCCTTCTTTGCAGAAGCCAACATCAGAAATGTCAACCCGTGTTACATTTCTTGTCGATTTCGCCCTTTTTCTAGGTCCAGAATTTTTCTGGATCGCGTATAATTAAAATGGTAGTCCACTCGTAGCTCCACTCGTGGCTCTTGGGACCGAAATTCCCGATAAAAAGGACACGAATTCTCTCGTTTTTTAAGTCGAGGAGAAAAGAGGTGAAAGAAGGTGAAAGAAGGAGAAAGAGAGTTAATGCTTTAATACGATTTCTCAAGAGACGCGATTCCACCAAGATACTCGAGTCGCGAGCATTAAGAGCTTTTTCTCTTCTTTAATGGATCGCCTCATCTCCTCTCATCTCCTCTATTTTGCCAAAAAAGAATCCTCGAAGAACCTCCAGACAGATAAACTGCTGTTTTGGTTACCCAATTTTTTATCGATGCTTTTGAAACTAGATATACATCATTTGGCCGATCGTGTTATTGCATTATCCTTTAGTGTTTTTATCAATCGTACTCTTCCAAGGCTTCGTATAGAATCATTATAATAATGCTTTGTAATGATTTATGCTACTATTGTATCATATATTAAATGTGTCTTTGATAACGGATCAATGAATATTTACAGAATTGCAATACAAAATGCAATTATTTGTGTTACTCAAATATCTGACATTTAATCATGGATTATTCAGTTCTGAATTATGTTTCATTTATTTTAATGCACTTGATTATTTTCTTTGAGCTTGGGCTTTAATTTTATTAGACCGGATATTTCGGACAAAAATACTCTGATTAATTTCAACACTATAATGGTTTTTATTTGCCAAGTTTCTATTTTGGAATTAAGTACGAGTTCCAGATAAGTTGCTTAAAATAGTGAACGGCACGCGAATCGTTTAAACGTTTCTTCTTCAAAGTCCTTATGAATTCCAGGACGAAACAGAGAAGTTTATCTTTGTTTATACAAATTTAGATAGCCCAGATTCGCGATCCTCGGATTTCAATGCACGGCTATGCATTTATCATAGGATTATATCGGTATCTCTATGTATACGGTTCGGAGGATTCGCAAATCCTCGACTGTTCCATAAACCACCCAATATCAACTCAATTATTAAATCTATCTGATAATGAATATCCGAAGACAGGCGTATTTTTGTATTCTTCTTTGCTTTCGAGATAAACTGTGATAAAAATCAATCTCTGAAGTTCGACCTCTAAATTCTACTGCCGATGTTATGGAAACAATTATTAACGCACTTCTTTCGACCAGAAATCGTCCTAGAATATGTTTATACATCATATACCACCGATTTGGGTCGTTTAGAAGTGATTTTGGCGACTTTTAATTTTTGACAATTTTTGAAGGTATACCCCTTCACATTTTTTCGGTTTGGGTTGGACCCATTTTTGACCAATAAAAATTTTTTAACCGCTTCTTTCGACCAGAAATCGTTCTAGAATATGTTTATACATCATATACCATCGATTTGGGTCATGTAGAAGTGATTTTGGCGACTTTCAATTTTTGACAATTTTTGAAGGTATACCCCTTCACATTTTTTCGACTTGGATTCGACCCATTTTTGACCAATAAAAATTTTTTAACCGCTTCTTTCGACCAGAAATCGTCCTAGAATATGTTTATACATCATATACCATCGATTTGGGCCATTTAGAATTGATTTTGGCGACTTTTAAATTTTGACAATTTTTGAAGGTGTACCCCTTCACATTTTTTCGGTTTGGGTTGGACCCATTTTTGACCAATAAAAATTTTTTAACCGCTTCTTTCGACCAGAAATCGTTCTAGAATATGTTTATACATCACCCACCATCGATTTGGGTCGTGTAGAAGTGATTTTGGCGACTTTCAATTTTTGACAATTTTTGAAGGTATACCCCTTCACATTTTTTCGGTTTGGGTTGGACCCATTTTTGACCAATAAAAATTTTTTAACCGCTTCTTTCGACCAGAAATCGTTCTAGAATATGTTTATACATCATATACCATCGATTTGGGTCATGTAGAAGTGATTTTGGCGACTTTCAATTTTTGACAATTTTTGAAGGTATACCCCTTCACATTTTTTCGACTTGGATTCGACCCATTTTTGACCAATAAAAATTTTTTAACCGCTTCTTTCGACCAGAAATCGTCCTAGAATATGTTTATACATCATATACCATCGATTTGGGCCATTTAGAATTGATTTTGGCGACTTTTAATTTTTTACAATTTTTGAAGGTATACCCCTTCACATTTTTTCGACTTGGATTCGACCCATTTTTGACCAATAAAAATTTTTTAACCGCTTCTTTCGACCAGAAATCGCCCTAGAATATGTTTATACATCATTTACCATCGATTTGGACCATCTAGGACCAGAATTGGCGATTTCAATAAATAGACCTATGTACCGATCACAAGCTATAGAATCGGCTACTAAGATGGAAATTCAAATCTATGCTCTTCTATTATATTCTATACTTTATATAATACCTATTCTGAATTTTGTAAAGTATGAAATATACTTCAGAGGCTATAATACCAAATCCAAACGAATGAATTTTCAGAAACACGGACCCCGGATGAAATGTGCAGCCTGTCGAGTCGTGGCTCATGCGGTATGTGCGGTGAGCCTTGGGTTCGCTTGCAAGTCGAATTTCCGGGACGTGGGTGTTCGCCAATATCGTGAACAGACGAACACGCATCACCACTGGGTTCATCGTCGTTCGCAGAAAGGGAAATGCGCGAATTGCGGGAAATCCTTTCAATCCAAGCTGAGCTTCACGTCGAAAGAGATCGTGGCTGTGAGTTGCAGCTGGTGCAAGGCGGCTTATCACAACAAAGAAGCTTGCTTCAACGTCGAAAGGATCGGTGAGAATTGTGAGTTAGGGATCCATGCATCTATCATTGTCCCACCATCTTGGATCGTGAAGTTGCCAAGGAAAGGAAGCTTCAAGAGTAGCCTGAGGAAGTCACCGAGGAAGAAGAAGTCTGGTGGCGGCGGTGGCACAGCATCCAGTCGAAGGAAACCCAAGGAGAAGGATAAGGAACAGGACAAGGATCAGGGTCGACTCTGGGTTGTTAAACCGATCCCAACTGCAACCGTGAAACCGGTGTTGGTTTTCATCAACCCGAAATCCGGCGGAAACCAAGGAGCCAAGTTGTTGCAGAAGTTTCAGTGGCTCTTGAATCCAAGACAGGTGTTTGATCTGACTCAGGGTGGCCCGAAGATGGGGTAAGTTTTCGGCCCGAGATTTGATTATGAAAGGTTTCCATTCCTGTTTCGGTGAGCGCGGAATAATCCCGTAAAGTAATTATTAACATACCTGGGTAGAATTTCGATCCATTTAAATACCGCACGATCAAAATAATCTATCTACGAATTACGCATGTCGATGGTCGATGCTAGATGAAATCGAGAATTACATAAATATTAAATATATTTATGACCTCAATTTATGTCGTATTATAAATCAACCGAATTAGAGTGCAACCTCGACTTCCACAAATATCCTCCGCAGATGGAAATCAAAAATGAATAAAAACTATCTTCCGTAGGCTTGAATTATTCAAGAAGGTTCCAAATTTGAGGGTTCTGGCTTGCGGTGGGGATGGAACAGTGGGTTGGGTTCTATCGATTCTGGACCAAATCGGTGCGGATCCGTCGCCAGCAGTCGGAGTGCTTCCGCTTGGAACCGGAAACGATCTGGCGCGGGCTTTAGGTTGGGGCGGTGGTTACACGGATGAACCAATCGGGAAGATTTTAACGAGTATCGGGGAAAGTGATACCACTCTGCTGGACAGATGGCAATTGGTCGTCGAGAGAAATCCCGATGCGCAGGGGGACGACGACAGTGGCAAGGGAAAAGAGAATTTACCATTGAATGTTGTTAATAATTATTTCTCGCTTGGTGTGGATGCACATATTGCACTCGAATTTCATGAAGCTCGGGGTGAGTAGGCATTTTAATTGTCTATGCGTTTTATGTGTTATTATATTAAGTTAGATATTGTAGTATTTACTAAAGGGGTCCAATTAAATCATGGTTCTAAATAATTATATTAAAAATACAAAGAAAAACTCGGGGCCGCGGGGTCGTCACTCCCCGTAATCTTAGAAGAAGATTCCCCTGCGGGATTCTTCTTATTATATTATTATTTCCAATGGACATTTGATATTATTTATCATATTCAAGTCCGTACTGCAATATTTCATATTTATACTCGAAACATCTAACTAAAACCAGCAAGAGTTTTTCTGTAAACTATAATATATGAAATCAATAAAATTCGCGTTGGTATAAGGTAGATATTTCGAGCATAAATATGGAAAATAATGTACATTATATATTATATGTTATATAAAAATGAACGACTTCCGTCGTTAAATTCCGAAGACCTTTCCGAATCCCACATAAATTTTTTTATCTAAAATATTCCTATCCGATAAATTCCAGAGGCACATCCGGAGAGGTTCAACTCGAGGCTCCGGAACAAGATGTTCTATGGTCAGATGGGCGGAAAGGATCTCGTGCGCAGGAAGTGGAAGGATCTCTCGGAATTCGTGACGTTGGAATGCGATGGGCAGGACGTGACACCTAAATTAAAGGAGCATCGTGTTCACGCGATCGTATTCCTGAACATCGCATCGTATGGGGGTGGAACTCATCCATGGGGTGCTGGAAGTGGTACCAGGGAACCATCGACGGACGATGGTCTTATCGAAGTCGTTGGTCTGACTACTTATCAACTTCCACTTCTCCAAGCCGGGGGTCATGGGACTTGTATCGCTCAATGTAGTACCGCCAAGCTCGTTACCACCAGGACCATTCCAATGCAGGTATATTTTTTTATTTATATTTTATTATATCATTGTTATACAAATATATTTTATTTATATTTCATATTTTATTTCTACGCGTGCCATCATCTTTGGTAAGAATATTCGTCTCTGATTCTTGGAATGTTATTTATGGTATTGAAGTAAAGAGTATATTTATTATATTCCTAATTAAAGTCAATCGTAATTACTTTCATTCTTAATTTGTACCGCATCAGTTGTAAGAGGATTATATTTTCGAGTAATGGCAGAGTTAGGGTGCAATTAATTTTGGAATATTTTATTAGCCGAAGAATAAAGGGGTGGTATTTTTTGATCGCAGGTGGACGGAGAAGCTTGTCGACTTCTACCATCCATCATAAACCTGAAGTTGCTGAACAAGGCGACGATGCTGGCTAAAAGAAGGAACGCGGGTAAGCCTCAACAAGATTTCAAGCTGGAGAGGCTGAAATTACCGGTGATGAGCATCAAAATGTCAGATTACGAAACGTATCATCACGATCAGGACAGGTTGAAGAAAGCTGCGGTTGCGTGGACATCGGAACCGCTTGATCTCGATGCCACCACGGATCTAGAGTCCCTTAGGAAGATCTTGGCCAAGGATCATAACATGGACTCTTGCTGTTTTTTGGACTGTGAGTGTCAATCTTTTGCCGAATATTTAAAGACCTCCGAATATAATCCCCGACAAAAAATATTTATTAACTCCTTGATAATGCTACAATAATTTAATTGAACTACCTTAGAATGAACTTAAGTAACTTCAAATTAAATAGCGCTTAATTAAAGTAACTTAAATTCGATTATAGCATCCATACGCAAAAATCCTCGAAATTAAGTGACTTATCAAGGAGCTAATAATTAATTGGTTTGACTTGACTTTGCAGCGTGCACCGCGGAGAGGTTCTTCAGGATCGACCGTGCCCAGGAGCAATTACATTATGTTACAGACGTAGCAGCGGAGGCTGTTTACGTTCTCGAAGAGAATGCAACTAATCAACCCTCGGGGGATAATGAGGGTGCACAAGTCTCTGCTAGACAGGAACCTGAAACGGCTCATCCTTCCCCGAGGTATTTGAATTAAACTCATCAACTACTCGACTTGTCTTTTCTCCGCTGCTTCTATCTAGTCTCATCGTGATTTCATATACCTTTGTGAATTTTGATCCACTTAAACAACCATTTTGTGTCGTAACCATTCGTAAACGAATGTGCTGTGCCTTGTAATAACGTTAATATCGACACTCAATGTTCATACACAATTGTTTATATCGCCAGCCAGTGATAATTGATATCTATACATTCTACATGATAATCCTAGGAATAATGTCTAATGGAATTATTATAATATCATATTTTTAACGAAGGAGATGTAGGAGGATAGTAGAGCCATGTTTTAGATGTCCGTGGTAATCTAATGATACTTGTATTTTGAGTAGTGATTTTGGTAGATGAATAACATTAGCGTTAGGTAGGTAATTAATGCGATTAACAAGTGATAATTAATATGTTATTTACTCTTCAGTAGTCCTATCCCCTCTACTCTTATCACTGTCTCTTCCATTCTATCCACGTCTCTGTGTGCTCATGATAATGCAATGGTAACGGGTTCGTATCATTAGATTAATAGAAAGAACGTGTAATATAGCGAAGAACGACCAAAGGCAAGATCGGCCATGACAAAAGAGCAGCCGCAGCAAGAACAAACGAAACCGGATGTACCATCCTCGGCACCAACGAAACCAGAATCCAAACCGGAATCCGCGTCCCAGGGTTCCACCAAGAAACCTCAGGAAACAATAAGCAAAAAGAACCCCTCGAACGAGCTACAAAGTGGAGAAGGTCCATCGACAAAGTCCCAAGATACAATAAACAAAAACCCTACGCCAAGCCAGTCGAGGAACAACAACAAAAGCAACCACGACGAAAAAATATCAAAGGACTCTGTTAAGCAGAGTAGCTCCTCGAAACCATCCGCGGCAGCCACTACGCAGTCGCAAAACCAGGCGCCTCTTACTTTTATTAGGTATTCAATCATTTCTATCGTAAAATGTTGTTATAAAGGTAGAAATCACTAACTACAATTTCGCCGTTTTCCTATATCAACGATTTTATAATTCAAGATGGAACGACTAAAGAAATGAATGAATTAATGTTCCAGCCCTCGAGACAGGCTCTTCGGGCTGAGTTCCGAGGTCCACACCTTTAGTACTGGTCTACTCGAGAAAACCTGCGACGGAATACTTAAAGCTGCGAAAATTGGTGATCTACAGGCATTAAAGGACTTCCATGTAAAAGGATATTCGCTGTTATCAATCGACGCTACTGGACAAACTGCTCTTCATTTAGCCACGAGGCACGGTCACAAAGATATCGTGAGGTACCTTATCGCCTGCGCGCCATCAACTATCCTCAACATGGTGGATAACGACAAGTAAGTACTATCACCTTTATTCACCCAATTTTTCCAATTAACACTAGAACTACCGAGTTAAAAGTGTATTGTTTACAACAGGGGACAGACTGCTTTGCACAAAGCAGCCCAACACAAACGCCGTTCCATTTGCTGTATGTTGGTAGCAGGGGGAGCAACATTAACTGTTAAAGATCGACATGGTTTCACCCCCCGAGAGCTCGCTCTTCAGGCTGAAGATCGTGACCTCGCGGCATATTTATATAGTGAGTATTGTTTAATTAATCATTTGAGAAAAGAAGGAATTTATGTAGTAATTTAATAGATTTATTTCGAGTTTAATATTCCACCTGTTTAGTAGTGGAGTTAATCATTGAATTAATCTAATTAATGCCAGTTTCATCATTGATTATCAACTTAGTGTTGTCAACAATATTTCATGAATTCTTAGGTCAAGAGCAGTTCCAGTTAGCGACGGAAGACATGGAGAATGCCTTTTGACCCCGAGCCGTAATTAGCAGAGCCTAAGTCATCGGGAAGGTTCCATTTAATTCCTGGAAATTTCGACTCACGCGAGACATATTTCCGGCGAGATTACGTAAGTCGCATCCGTGATAAGACGAGAATTAGATAACAGGTGGTCCCCAATTTTCCTGTCGCAGAGGGATACCCTCGAGGTCTGATTCGTTTACAGAAGTACGATTAATAGAGTTAATAATTAAAGTCTAGGGATTTCTCGATCGTTTACGAAATCTACATGTACATATACACACAGACACACATATATTTTTCAATTAATAATCTCCTGGATTCTAAGCCTCTATATTGGTTGAAACAAAGGAACTTCCATCGTAAAAAGATACTATATTCGAAGAATTAATTCCATGCGAGTATCACGTGTAAATAATGAAATTATAAGGGACATCATTCTAAAGAATTTATTGATTACATTGATATCAAATTATTTTCAAATAATTCCATTATTAGTGATTAAGCTCCTCGTCGGATTTTGAGGGAGATTATCGATATTATCGAGAGTGTATATATTTAAACAATCGACTTTATTTCTGAATAGAAACTTTCGTATTCCTTCGCTACTCGTTGTCTTCTTTCATCGGAAACAAGTACGCGAATCGACGCGTTTCCGGAAGTGGGGAAAGAAAACCAAAATCCCACGTCGATTTTGTGGGTATTAAAGAATGAAAAAGATGTGTGTCTTGAAACTCGATTATAAGAGAACATAGAAGATTCTACACCAATTAAACATAATTACGATCGCATTTCCTCCGAAGCCTTGTCTTTCCAGCGATGGAACTTAATTAGCGTAAGTTCGAGTCGCGAAATGAAACGAGCCAATGAGAATTCAATGCGTGGGAGGAAGAGAAAAGAAGCTATCGGTAAGAGATTTTTGCTCATTCGCGAAAGAAATTGCACTTAGAGAAGAGTAGGGTTGAATTTTCTTTTCGAATTCGAAGGGTTGAAAGGTTCAAGGTATCCGTAGGTGAATTAGTGAGAAGAGATTTACTTAGATTTAATATCACACGGATTTCTCGGTAATCACAGTTACTCTAACGATAGTGATTAATAATTAATATTTAATAATTCATAGTTCTCATTACGAATTCGTTGGATCAATTTTCGTTTTATATTTTTCTACGTTCCATTCTTAGAGCTATCGAGAGGAAATTATCGAGACGAGGAGGGGTTTAGATATTTATCGTTAGTCTTATGCTCTCCTAATGAATTCCTTCGTGAGAAAGATGGAAGAACGATTAATCGAATCGATTCCATTCGATTTCTAATTGAAATCTAAAGTGGAAGCCGCGAGTGCGTTTCTATTTTCCTCGTTGAATTTTTCTCTGCTTGTTCTAGGAATATATCTCGGTGTATCGAATACATATCTTTTTCTATAAGTAACCAAGAACCGCGTTAGTATATTCGTAAATATATATACACATACATACATATACATTATATATACATATATATTTTCTACAAATACGATGATACTGATATTTATCGCTTCGTAAGTCGCAGAAGTTTCTTCGCGATACTGTTTTTTTCTTCTCCGTATTAAGAAGAGAACGGAAAACTTCGAACCTTCAGACACACCGGAAGAACACCACGGAAATTCATTTCAAATTTGGAAGAAAACAAAAGAAATTTCGATCGGTGTCTACGAGTCAAAAGAACAACACTTTTCAGGTGTCCTCGGCGTAAAAGATTCATCCGGAATCAGTTCGAGGCAATCGAATCTCGTACTTCATTTTAAACCTCATTCAAATGGAATTTTATAATAACAATATAAGTGGTATACATTGAACCCCTTTACGAACAAATCACAATCTATTAAAATATATTTGATAAATAATCAATAATTATTTCACACCACGATGTGGATCGCCAAGCACGATGGACCAAAGGAGAATTATTGGATCAATTCATACTTAAATAACACTGATAATTATTCATTCTAAATATCACCATTCAAAATAAATGGCTCAGTTATACCTTCGTTGCCATGTTGGTCACCTAATTAATACTTTATTTAACAAAACCCCGTAAACGCGGTGAATTGTACCAATTAATTTTCCAAGAACACAAAAACTGGAACTCAAAAGTGGTTCCAGGAACGAAAGTATTAGCTCGTGGAAGCAAGAACTTGTGCCAATTGGCTGAAAGGACTCAGGATGCCAAAATGGATCTCGATTGCCTCTAACTGATCCTTGGGATGCGAATTATACAATATATACGAGATTTATTATTTCTACGTACGAATTAATACCAAGTGTGTTAAAATTCATTAGTCATTAATCAACGGAGAATTCAATGATGAAAAGACAAATGGCGAGAGAGAGAGAGAAAGAGCGAAAGTGAGAAAGAGAGAAAGAGAGAGAGAGAGAAAGATAGAAAGAAAGAAGAATGAATGAGATGATAATGAGGAAGATGGCGAAGTGTTTAATCTCACTCGGTACCAAAATGAAAAAGGGGATCAACGTACGAACACCAATTAGTTCTTAATGGCGGTCTATCGTCACTATTGTTACTAGACTACTCTAATTTTACTCTCGAATTATGATATGTATACGTGTGCATATACACATCTATTGGCATAGATACATCGGATAATTAACAATGTCTCTTGACTATTTTCGATTCAATATTCTCCCGAAGTTTTGCATTGTTAATGTCGGTTATGTTTTCTATCGAATTTAGTAGGAAATTATGTAAAAGAGATAATGAACATTTATGAAGGAGCTTAATTATATTAAGTCCCGTACTGTGATTAATTACGATATGTAATTAATTCCATTGTAACTAATTGCAACGTATAATTAATTCCCTTGCAACTGATTGCAATAGGAATTAATTTAAGTATATTATTCATTCTTAATCGAATGAAAATTATTTCCTACTTATTCGTCTTAATTGTTATTAATAATCTAAATATTTTAATTGCGAAGTCGATTATTTGGAGTTTAATTGTGATATATTTATTCCTGAGAAGTTGAGAAATTAAATATAAAATTTGTTAATAAATCATTATATTTGTCCTGGCAATTAAGTTGCTTCGTTCTACGAATGTTCCTGTTACGAAATTGTTAAAGAATTCAAATTGTTTATGCACGATTTCGAGAGAATTATGAATCGAAAAAGTTGCATGAAATTGTTCATTATTTAATGCATATACTGCACCCTTTGAGTGTTCGATTTTCGAACGCAAAAATATTCGAAAAAGATATGGAGTCACGATGATTTATCTGTAAAGCTCTATGGAATAAGCTTTCCTTGCTAGGCACGTGCAAATAATATTTAATAATATTTATATAACCACCATAACTAATTATTTTATTACGTAGTATTCATAAACTCCAGCATTGTGCAACAATTTCTCGGCATTCCAATATATCGATATTTATTTATAATCACATTAAAAAATCATTCTAAAAGTCCCAATAATTGCAATGCTAGAATGTCCGGTGACTAAAAATTCAAACAAAAATTAAAATTAAGGGAGCTTCAAATTAATGTTATATAACACTCTAATAATTTATTATAAACCTATTGCTATATTTATGCATTAATTATGCAAACAAGTATCAGCAGTATCAGCAGCAGCTTAATGAAAACTTAATAAATACATTTTATTATTACTGGAAAAATGAAGTAATTACTGAAGTGTATTAAAGTGGTGTTTCACGTATTATTTAACGTACGATTAATAATGCAAATTATTATAAAAACTCGTATTTGCACGTGCCTATTCCTCGCGTGTCTCTTATCGTTTGTAATTACTGATATTTTTAAGGTTCGTTAGGGAGATAGGGGTTAGCGGTGATTAACAATTAAACAGTTAAAGAATCTAATATTCGTAAAGTACAGGTAATCCAATAACGATGGTGAAACCAATTAGAAGCCTCTTCGACTATAAGACAACTTGATTCCGATTATTTTTTATATTTAGAATAATAATCCTAGCTTTGTATCCTTCGCGAGGAGGTCGATTCGAATGTTATTTAATTGTATAATTAATATTGTTACCTGAATATCATCGTATTTATTTCAAATTCGATTTCCAACGTAATATTCGTCCTTGACATTCGACTACTTAGGATGAACTTAATTAAAGATTTTTATATTAGTTTGTTGTCTTTAATTTATTGTCAGTGTTTTCCTGCGTCGGTTGTATGATGATTTTTTATTAAATCTATCATTATTTTTCATCGAAATCATGGAAGAAAGTCGCGAAAATGTCCATCGCCATTGCAAGCAGAACGCGAGTGAATTTCATTCAGAGATAAAAATTTTGATTTAACGATCGATAATTGCGATCATCAATTTTAAAAATATATCGTACGGATTTCTACTGATTCCTAGTGAAATAATTTTCATCTTGTCGTATTAAAAATTGTCTAAAAAGGAACCTATTACTTCCTAATAATTCTTGGGCGAAGAATTAATCAAATTTCATTTTTGTAATATAATATAAAATCTGTAAGTTCGAGCGAATTAAATTCCAATCATTCCATCTAATTAATCGACTCATCTCGAAGACTTGATTGACTCCAAGGACCTCCATTTTAACTCGAGTTTTAATGACTTACCGAGTAATAAATGAACTTGAAATCTATCCAGAACGATGGAGGATAAGTAATCTAATTAAACCAGTTAGTTAATGAAACTAACTAAAGTAGAGATTTTAAGCGAGATTGTTCCACGACGTCCGTGCGCCGAAAATATTATAAATAATTATGTCGATAGAGTCTCTCTCCCTGCATATACATATACACATGTACATAACACGTAAATCAGATAATTATATAATTATATACATAATATACATAATTAACACTAGCGTAAAACATATACATACACGCGTACCAGATTTGTTAGGTTTTTCGAGTACTTAAATTAAAGGGAGTTCAAAATGCCTTCTACGGTTCGCGCCTATTAAACATTAATTAATTAAGGATTTCAAAACTCGAACAGCTTCCTCTACGTTTGTTTATCATCTACGTGAAAGTCGTTCGCCTATCTTCACAGATTAACTCTGCTGATTACCGTGTAATTAATGAACTAATTGATTGATCGATTCACTAATTGGGGTTGTTACTCGATCCATATTTCTAGGACCCAATCACGTAGGGATTTAAATAATAATTTATTAAAGGATTACCCTTACGTCGACTAGTCGCACGGTTCACTCCTAATAATGTCTCGACTGATACTTGAGATATCTCTGACGATAATAACTAATTAATCCGCTAATTAGGAAACCGTTTCTCATTAGAGAACCCGTAATCTCGTTCTTCGAATGTCCGAAAACTAGCTCGGGTCTTTCGCCAAGATAAGGAACTGTTGCTCCTGTACTTTTTTATTTTCCAGGATAAAAGCAATTAACGATAATTAATGGTGCTTAACACTAGAACTACGGATGATATATTCTGCCATATTTATATTCACGTATGCATCCTTCAAAATAAGAATGATTGAAAACAAAAAGTTAATCGATTTGCGCGAGCCGCAAAAAATGGCAAAAAATGGAAACTTATAAATTTCAACTTTCTATTAAATTCTGCGAGCCTGCCATTTTGATGGCTTCTGCAGTTCGAGTGTTAAAAAGTGCTTGCTTCTTAATTAGTAAAGTGTCTAAGGAACTATTCTTCTTTTGTGGAGATTTATTACTGTTATAAATATTATATATCGTTCTATTAAATTTATTATGTATGTTGATACCGAGATTAAGGTTATAGCGATATATAAATATTATTGTAAGAAAGGCACTGTTGATTGTTGTTAATTAATGCAGTTCGACGAAACTAGAAAATAAATCTATTTGAATTAAATCTTGGATCAATGGTGTTCAAAGTTCATAAATAAAAATTAATTAAATAATTACAGTTATTCTTACTATTATTTACAGTAAGTTACTTCTGGTAATTAATTGTAATTATTTTAGTAATTACTTGTGAACTAAATACTTAACTACTTCATTAATTATACGAATTATTTGTTGAGTTTCCTGATAATATATCAGGTTACCACTAAATATTTCTATAAAATAATACTAAATATTCTCGTACAACATTCTCGAATATCATTGATTCCAATGACCAATGAAAGTCTGTTAAAATTCTGAGGACAAAAAATAAATTCAACGAAAATTGAGTAGAAATTGATTAGAAATTCAATAAAAAATGTGCAACGAGCAACGTTTCTTGAATCTCTTTCGAGCGACGATCGCAAAAAGAGTAGGTCGAGGTGTGAAGTGAAATTAGTTTCTAGTAATGAAAAGGGGTAATTAAGAAGGGGAGAAAGAATCGAGGGAGGGAAATCGTCGGAGAAAAAAAACGTCGCATGATAGAGAAACACAGTATTGCCTTTCCGGTGGCACGGCCTCTATCCGGTAATTTCATTCTTAAGTTTTAGAGCAATAAATCGGCGACAATCACGATATTTCGGTGTGAGGCCGTGCCACATTATTCCTTCTCGTCTGTCATTTCGTAATTCGTTTACTTCCGGTCAAAGAATTAATCGATTCACCGATATTTCGTACACTAATCACCATATATATTTATGGAAAAAAGAAAAATCCAAATTCAAGGTCTACTCAGATATCCATATGTACTTCAACTAGCTATTGTTATAAATATTTGGTCAAAGTTCATTGTTAAATTCCATTATTTTAACGAAATAAGAAGGGTACATGTTGATCTTGAAATTTGAGTATAAAATAAGTCCACTTAAAGATATGATATGCAATTAAATCTATTTTGAACGGATCAAATGATTTTTAATTAATATTAAGGATTCTTGTAATATATATGGTTGATAGTGTATATTATTTAATGCCACTGTTCACGATGCGCCAGTATTGTAATAATAATTATAAACCTGTGTTAATTGCATCATAATTTGATTATGTGATACTAAATTTAATTAATTGTTCCAATCAAAATTCGTTTTAAGCTATTAAATTCCAATTATTTATCACGCAAAATGATGCGTAATATTTAAAGTTCTTAAAGTAGTGGAAATAGGTGGAACACCTGGAAAGTTGCTTAATGTGTTCAGTCAAGCGTGATGCCTTATCGCAGGCACCGTTTTGTTTACAATTTCGAGCGTACCGCGGAAAGTGGCATTGATTGAATCGTCCTATTTTGACCTTTGCCAAATACAAGTACTTGGTAGATACGTAAAATTCACGGATAATTATACGTAAAGGAATATTATACGAATATCATGAATATTGTAAATCATAAGTTACACATTACACACTACGTTGTATATTTCCTTATTCTAATTTATAAATCTAATCTTCCTTATACATTCAGTTCCTCTACGAGCTTGTAAAATGTCTTAAATATATATACGTTGAAAGAATTATACTCACATGTATTGTATATTTCATGGAACATTTTCAATTAATAATATGAAATTCATTGAATTATGCACTGGCGGAGTCAAAGTGTTACTTATATTGTTGGTAATGATTACTTTAATTTATCAACTACTCGTAATCGGTTAAATAATTACTATTAAATCGAATGTAATAAATTTGAGGGACTTTATTTAATTAAAAATAAAGAATTCGTTGCACGGAAATATGTATATCGTTCAAAGAAATCGAATCGTTTTCGAATTAATTAACACTTTGACTCCAAAATATATGAAACATCGATAAAAATCACGAAAATGAATTGCAATTGCAATATGAATTCAATACACAACATCAGATTAAGCAAGAATAAATGTATTCTCCTTGATATCGTAAAATGCAATTTCACTCGTCACAAAAACGTGACGAAAATTGCGACGTAATATTTCAACTTCCGCTGCCAGAAAAAATCGGCGCGAGCATGCACAGTGCAACCTTGACACCCTCAATTTTTTACTTCGAATAACTTTTTAAATACATCGTATCATGTTAAATAAAGTACATATTCTTGAATTTCAGTAAATGAGCCTCAAATAAACGTAAATCTTTCTAGAAATAAATCTGTAAGAACCTTAATTTACGAGGGTCAAGAATTGCACTGCCGGCGTTTAAAACTTGATGAATGAGACAGTTTTATTCTCATTACTTACAAATTTCGATGTTGCCCGGGCCCTGGATGTCGTCCCCGTGAAGAACTGAGGCCCCTTCTTCCTCTGGCACAGGTTTTGGGCACAAAATAATCAAAAAACTATTAATTAACACAATAATTAGCACAAGAGCAGCGAGCGCAGGTCCTCCCTCTGAAGCGGCTGGGCCGGAAAAGGAAGAGACGAGCGTCACCTCTGCGCAGTAGACGTCGCGCATGCGCGGTGCGCTACCGCGTGGGTCCGCAACGTGTTATACTTGTAGTGCCGGTGTCGTGTAGCGTGCATATAACATTTTATATTTTTATTTGCAAAATCAAGAGGAATTTTTAACAATAAAAGATGCACAGTGGATCCTGAATAAATAAGGAAGGGCTGAAGACATTCCAGGTATTGTGACAGTTTGTATTTAATCAATTAATTAATTATAGAAGAATTTCTTTATCCGTCAAGTCGAGTGCAATGTGCACACTATAATTGGAGAAGTAATATTTTAATTATCACATATGGAGACTATACAATAATAAGTTTAAATATAATTATTAAGAAGTAAAGATCGAAGAATTGTCATTATTTTGTTAGATACGTGACTAGAATTGCATAGTAATCATTCAATATTAATTAAAGACTGATTTTTTTGCACCGTGAACTATCTACGGAATACTGGTTGCGTGGTAAAAAATAAATAAGGATTAAATTAAAAATTACTTCAAATATAAAATAACACCACGTCGTAGCCAGGATTCTTGACATTCTCTCGAACAACCAACGGGAAGCGAACAAATTAAATGTTGCCTTTGCGAATTTGCATAAACAGGGATATTTAAATTGTTCCTTTGATCGTTACTTCTCAAATACGCTGATGTACTTTTATCCATGTAATTTTCCTCTGAAACAAAAGCCACTTGGCAATTTGGTGCTGCAGCAACTGGTGCTGCATTTGCATCCAAGTCTTTTAAGACACCATTTTCGATCACAGCCCCTGGAAATTAAATATCCTTTGTTAATTAAGCAATTACGACTCAGGGCAGTATTTAATTTTAAGTTTCAGCTGCGATTGAGTATTATTCGTTTTATGATTTGTTTTATTAATATTAATATTATATACCTGACACAAGAAGTCCTTCAATTACCAGTGATACATTCCAGTCCTCATTTTTCTGATTACTGGACCAATTAACGCAAAGTTTAAGGTTTTCCAAGGGTTGTTTTGTCTCCCTTGCAGTATGCAATTTAAATGCAGCCAAAAATGCACTTGGCCTCACTAATTTCGACAAATCCACTATCCATGGTGGAACAGAAACAAATCGTTCCAGTGTTTGATATTTAATTAACACTGCTTTTACGAACGGTATTATATCTGTTGGTCCATATTTCCAGTAAGTCATCCAGTTCTTCGAGGTCTGCGTTTTAGATATTTTTTAAATATTTATGGCTACACCATCATTTAATTTCAATCAAGTTTACTATATAATTAAGGTTTCATTAAAATATTGTCATTACCTTCGAATTTGCAATATTTAAATTATTAATATCTGAACGAATTATATGCAATAATTTCTTCATTAAATTAAACTCGTCGTTAAAGAATCTTTCCAATGGATTCTTTTTCCCTTCATTCTCCATATTAATTGAGGATGAAAATATAGAATTATGCCGATCTAGTAATTCCTTTAAATCCTTCTGCACCTTTGATTGCAACTTCCTGTTACTCTTCTCGTCACTTCCAGTAATCTTCATCGAAATTCCTTTAAGATGCAGCAATGCAATTTCCGAAGTCGCTCTTTCCCAAGCTCGATGAGCATTGGCTGGTAGCCAGAATAATTCATTGGGAGAATCATTATCAGGAAGCGATTCCAAGGACGTAACAGGATCATTTTCCGCAATATTCGATATCCTTATCACACCTCCCAATTTCTTTCGTCCTTCAAGGACATCAGAGGACCAAATCTCTTTTATAATCGAGCACAAAGCATGCATATCATAATCATCCTGAAGACGACCTCCATAAACAGCAACATCCAGTAGTCCTCTTCCAGCATCCCATTCTCCTCCTTTCTCTCGAATATTTTTTCCACCCATTTCCTTGACTACCAATTCACAAGCAGACTCGAGATCCGACTCATTCCACTCGTAAAACCTTATCCAACCTTGAGGAACAAACTTCCTCCTCTCCTGAAGAATTGCATGAAGCCAGGATAAAAGGACAGTCCCAGAGGTGTTAGGTTTATTCGATTGTTGCTGAAGTTGCTGCAAGGACCTCTTCATGTTCCTTTTTACACCTTCCGGTGGTTCATATGCTAGCTTTAAACACAGTCCTGCTAGACTTGGATAGAACCCTTGACACTCTTCAACTGTCAACCAGACCCTTGTTGCAGGATTCTTGTTTGTTGTACACATTGGAGATCTTAGGAGACTTTCTAGTCGTGGTAGCCATGTTAGAGCTAGTTGTAGGTTGCTGAGAAGTATCCAACTTCCATTTCTAATCAGAAAATTATACATTGAAGTGTAAATTGATGTAATAATAACATTTATTAATTCAATAATTCAATGGGCTGGACAAACCTGCAGGCATTTTCTAAAGCAGCCTCTGCTTGGGTGACTTGACCTTGACCTAAGGAGACTTCTGTGAATCCTGTTGCTGAAGCAACTTGATTATTGGCCAATGAACTAAGTTCAGGGCCAGGATCTTCTCCTGGTGATAAGAGTAATAGTACAGGATACGAAACTTCACTCTCTGCAATTTTTCTTAATGACCACGGTGGTGGTGCTAAGTCCTTCACGCCTTAAAAATTAGTAACGAAATTATTACTTAAACATACCAAAAAAGATGACAATCGTTGCGGGTATTTTTGTTAGAAAGAGTTACATGGAGCTGTAGAGGCTTAAATAGCATTATTGAATGGGTACTTGTTTACGAGGAAACCTTATTTATTTATTTACCTAATTGTTCTCCAGCATACTTGGATAAAGCAGTATGCAAATAATCAGGACGAAGTGTCTTTATCAATAAGATTGTTTGGAACGTAGTTGAACTGCTGTCAGCATAAATTCTGCTGACTTCTTCAAACCAGTCTGCTTTTATTTTTGAAGCTAACTACAGTAAATAATTAACGAGATTATATAACAATATAAATCCTCAGTTGAAATAAATTATGATCCTATTAATTACTTGGGGTAAAACTGAGGCCAGAGATCTCACAGCTCCTCGTCGTTCATCTGGCACCCAGTCGGGCACCTTGTATTCCGAATCATCATCGTTACTTAACACAGTCTCATTTAATAAGAAATTTCTTTCAACTTCCGGTACCGGGTTCAGTGAAAGTGCTAAATGTAAAGCCACCGGAAGTCGGTGTTTTCTGTACGCTGCCTTGCAACAGTGATGAAGAGTCAAGGTAATTAATCTGGAATTAAAACCCCAATTATATCATGTTCCGAATGAAGTGATGTGCCTTGAATTAATAATGCAATTAAAAATAATTTAATAATAAACTCCGGGATTGTCAATCTACCGTTTTTCAACCAATTTATCGTGGTCCTTTTTATCATCCTGGGATGTCCTGGAGCTTTCAGCTTCCAAATAAATATCGATGAAGGTTTCCGCAGAAAACACATACAATGGACTCAAAGTGGTCAGTGCTTTCATTGCCTTGTATAAACTGGCTGCAAATTTCGCCACTTTCTCGTGATCCTGTGCTCTCCTGTAGAAATAGTTTGTTGAAGTCAGTTAGTTTCTGCAGTTAACATAAAACTAAATGTTTAACTAGTCGTTAGTACCTCGAGACATCCTCTAAACTTCGTCGACTTGCTTCGAGAGCAAGTGCAATCTCTTTAGCCTTGGTCTGAGTAGTTTCCAAAGAAGACAGAAGACCACCTTGAGATCCTTGGGTCTCCTGCAGGAGGTCCTGGCCCCTTGCAGTCCCCAATTGTGCTAATAAATATAATCTTGCCTCATCTCGTTCACCCGATAACTTTTCCTCTCGTTCTAAGGCTTCTCTTCTTTGAGTAACCAGTTCGGGTGTCTCTTTCAGTAAAATCTGTAGATTATCAGATTTATTTAAGTCAGATTATATAATATAAAAGTAAAATAAATCAGTAAAATAAATGGTTAAAGTGAAATAAAATTTACCTTTTCCACAAATCTTTCTGCAAGGCTTTTGGACCCGGCTCCAAGGGCTACTTTAAATAACACAGCATCAGCTTCCTTAGGAAGATCATCTAAACGATCTCTTCTTGTTGCAAGGAACAATTTAAAGCCTTGTTGAGCTGGTAGAGTCCTTTCAGCGAGTCTCAAAGGTCTTTGCCTTAATAAAGGGAACAAAATCGAAGGGAAATCAACAAGTTCTTCAATCAGTAACGGTTTCCCAAATCGTACAGCTAATTCCAAAGTGGTTGAAAATTTAGGATCCTCCGGTTTCGTTGTTTCCAATTTCGAACCGATATTATTCTTCAACCAAGATACTGCAACACCTGATGGATCCACGAAAATAGGTACCAAGGGTCCTCGTAAGGCACAGGAAGCCCCAACTAGACTTCCGGTGTCTGCTGGTAATCCTTGAGCACGCCAGAGTAGTTTTTCTCTTTCACTAATTAGCAAATCGATTGCTGACTTTTTCCACTTGTCGTCTCTAACTCGATCCTAGTTTGATGAATATTTTATTGTTTTAAGTCTTCTTTATATTATTGGTAATAAAAATGTACCTGATATACAAGTAAGGATGCCACGTTAGCAGCTTCGGTCTCCAATCTCTGCTTTCTATCAGTAAGTTCTTCGAATTGAGCTTGCCAATCACGATGTTCAGTATCAAGTTTTTGCAAAAGTGACCTGGCAGTTGACAATCTGGCTTCAGTGGCTTCTGTACGAAGCTGAAGAGCAGCTGCACCCCTCGAATGCTCAGCAAGTTCTTCCTGAAGTTGTGCAACACGACTTTCAACAGTATTTAAACCAGCAGCCAGTCTTCCAAGTTCTGCTTCTGCAGCTGATAATCGCCTGGAATTAATTAAATTGAATATTATTATTTGAACCACTCCAAATATTCTTGTTGAACTTACTCGGCCAGTAAACGTTGCTCTCTCTCCAAAGGAGCAACTTGTTGAAGGATCTGTCCATACTGAAGGTTCGCAAGGACCCAGGCTGCTAAAGGAGCTGCGGCTACCGAAGCCCTCTTTGCGGTTTTCTCTTCGAAACTATCTGGTCGATCCTTCACCAACTTTGCTACAGCTTCGAGACTGGATGCTGTGCTTCTTCTCGCATCCCAAGATCTAATTTCATCTTTGATTCCTCTCTTAGCTAGGAAAGTCTTCATACTATGCCACGAGGTGTCCTTTATTCCCATTAATCGAAGAACACCTTCGAGCACGTCTCGAACAGGTGCTGGTGGTGCTCTTAGGGATCTAACTTCTGCCAATGCATCAGCACTAATTCCAGCAACTGCTTGTGCAGCTTGTTCAACTAATGGTTCAACCTTGCCTAATTCACCTTCAATATCAGCCTAAATAATACGATCAAAGATCTTCTAATTATTGAAGTAATCACCAGGAGAAGTAGCTGGAAGATATCATTTACCTTTCTACGTGCAAGCTCAGCGCTTTCTCGTTCAGTTTCAGCCTTCAAGGTTGTCATTTCACCTCTCTGTCCAGTTGCTCCTCTCATGGTGGCAGTGATTTGTTCCAAGGCAGCATTCGCTCTGCCTTTTTCAGCCTAAAAAGTGATATGATATTAAAAAATAGTAGAAGAATATTGCAATGCAAAGTATACCTCCAATTCTTGTCTTTGCTTGGAGACTTCATCTTCCAGTTGCGCCACTTGTTCGCCAGCTTCTCTCAATCTTCCAATCCCAGCTTCGAGACTTGTCAATTTTTGTTCAAGCTCCTCGTTCCAAATTTCGATTAAATTTTTCCAAGTATGCAGCAGTGCAAGAAATCTTGCCGGTGCTTGTTCGTTTTTGGGTGCTTGAAGATGTGCTTCGACTATGATCTTCAGAGCTGAAGTGGCCGAAGAATCATCAGGGTTCAAAGTATTCCACTCGTTGACTAACTTTATCAATGGTCCTTCCAAGGACCACCATTCACTGCCAGGTGCAGGACCAATAACCGAACAATATCTGAGGAGTCCTGAACGAGCTAACCAGGATGAGTTTAATTCACCAATATCTAAGATGATAGCTACTCGGAGATAAGAACGTAAACCTGGAACACGAAAAAGATTTTTTATCATATAAACCATTGTGTTCTGAATATAATAAGATTTGTTATTTTATTTTATATAAAATACTAACGATGATAAAGGTACTGTTCCAAAGTACCAGGGAAGTCTTCCCTCCTTGCAAGTTCAGCCAATGGCGCAATTAATCCATCAAGTTCTTCGCTTGTAAATAATCCTGGAAGTTCTCCTCTGGAGACGACAGAGCTCACTAAAATGGCTAACCCTTCCTCTCGCATGTGATATTCTTCCATAAGGACCAAAGTTGCTTCACCATCGATTCCTGCTGCTTGAATGGCAGTCTTCATTGCTACTCTTCCACGCCCTGATACATAAATTATTTAACATTATTCCTATTTAAGTCAAATCAATGGATTAAATTATACCATGCATTTTTATGATGTGATGATTAAGCAATTAATTTGTGTGAAAAATACCTGGTCCTGAATCTATGAGGCGAAGGGATGAAAATGTGGTGGCAAGTCTCACTGCAGACTTCCTTCCAGCTCCTGGTCTTCCAATTAAAATTATTCCTCGCATTTCGGCTCCGAAGGACCAGCTTATTCCTTTGAGATAAAAATATTACGAATATCAATTGACACTAATTAATTAATACGAATAATTACCAGCTACTTTATGTAAAAGATGAGAAGAGATGGACGCTTGAACTGGTTGTCCTTCTCGCGCGCACTTTGCTGCAGAATTTATTATTTCTTCCTTCCATTGTTCCTCTTCGAGTGGATATAAACCCACACTTCCGCTTTTCCAAATAAGGACGTCATTTTTGAAATTCTGGATATCAGATGCTTTTGATAATATTATTGATTCCAATTGAATTTGCTCCTTCATTGTCAATCTGAATTAATATATTAAAGCTTGTTCATATAAAATATTATAATAAGTATTTAAAGTAGTAATAAATAAATGAAGTTATAACAAAAATCCTTTAAATTAAATTCACCTTGGACAGAACAATCTTCGTCCTGCATCCAATAAGTACCATGTAATATTCGCCTCCTCTTCAGGAGCAGGATAATATTTCAAACAATCAGCCCACAGAATAAGATCCTTTGGTGTACAATTGAAGGTCAAATTGCGATTAGAATTTATAGATTTAGAAGCTTCTGTCATAACAGGTGCCATTCTTGTAATCCAAGATTCCATCATAATATCACTTCCTCTCAAGGAACTTCTCAAATGAAGTTCCAAGATGGCATTCATATCCTTCGAGCTCGGATACCTTTAGAATTAATATTGCATTCAAAACATTATTCTAATAAAACATATTTTACTTTCGAGTAATACTCACGATAAATAATGGGCAGATAATAATGCTTCCAGTCTCGGATGTACTCTGGTTGCATTATCAGCAGTGCAAATAATAGTGATTGGCACTTTTGCAAACTCTAAGTCATCCTCGTGGAATCCTCGTTCTTGAATTAATTCTCTTATCAGTTCCTACGTAATTAATTCATGTAATACGAGTTCTAATAATATATTAAACTTCTGTGTAAATATTGCATCTATTTAATTCATTATACCTGCAAGACCTTGGATGCAAGGTGTAAGTCTTCCAAAATTAATATTAATTTCGAACCAGTACGTGGTTTGTATGTCCTTCCATGAGAAGTGGAGTCTAATTGGATGCACGATCTCTTTATTCGACGAATTAAATCCTGTGGTCCATAAAGCGATGATCCTTTTATCGTCGATGAGGAATCATTACTTCGAATCATTGATAATATCGCGGATATTAAAGTACTTTTTCCGCAACCATCTGGTCCCCGAATTATGATGGGTTGATTATTCTCAAACCATGGTAAAATTGATGACAATGCTCTTTTCATGGGTTTCGTTGAAACATAAATCTCTTTGAACAGAAAATTATGACTTTTAATATTCGGTTGATTTATTACTTGAGGTATTGAATTATTTCATAACTGAAAATTACAATAATTCTTTTTATACCTGATAAGGAACTGGGACCATCTTCAGTGTCCAGAACTTGTTCCTTATCACTTATCGGTTCCAATCTATCTGTTTCTTTATTATATAAAACTTCGTATGGTTCTTGTGGATTGGGACACCTGAACGCAGAACATTTATATATTCAAATATTCCATGTATCATTCGGGATCTAAAGATATATTTGAATTAATTAAATCTCACCAGACATCAGTTGATTGGTAGATCAATCGCGCCAAATCATCCCTCGATTTTTCATCCCCTATCTGACCACATAATGATGCAAGAAATCCATAAGAAACGGAATTATGAGTGGAGACATTTTTCAAGTGACAAAGTGTCGAATCAATTAATCCTGATGCTGAAGAAGTATCCACATTAATTTTCAAAGTTTCCTCGACAAAATTGCACAAATGAGAATTTGCGAGCTCTTTTGCGGTTTCAGAAAGAGGCTCCAATTTTGAGTGTGTTAAAAACGATTCGGGTTTCTTTGAACTAAGATGAATGACTCCTAATCGTGAGACTGTTGCTGGACTTGCACCTGAGAGTTTATGTGTCTCAAAAATAAACCTGTTTTGAAAGTATAACTTGATAATAAGAGGATTCAAATCAGAATTGTTTCATGGAAATTAATTGTGGAAATTATTAGCGATGTTCATTAATTACCTTGTGTTAATTCCAAGCTTAATTCCAACACCATTAGGTAATGTTAACAAACGATTATCATCCAAAGCTGAATTCAAAGCTTCAACCCAATCAGGTTCGACATCTCCATTAAAAATAATCCACGTTTTTGAATCCCCAGCTGAAGCAACTGCATTTGATACCAACCCCTCTTTCCATTCTCTATAAACATTATAATATCACAATAATTAAAAAATCCGTTACCAGTAGATATTCAGTATTTAGAGAGTTATAAAATATTATAATATAAGAATATAATTTTAAAGAAACAATACCGCGTTTGAGGATCCACGCGACCTAAGAGCCTCGACTTCGGAACAGCGCCGGGATAAACAAGGATCTCATTAATATTGTCCCCAATTCTCGTTAATGCTTCAATTAATAATTTTCTAATAGTTGTTTTTCCACATCCCGGAGGACCAACGATTGCAACTCCAGTTCTATTTTTTAATTGATCATTGAGTTGTATGCATCTATTCGCAAGCTCCTTTGTGAATCCTTGGGAATCACATAACTCAACTAGAGTCGTTTGTAAATTATCCTTTTCATAAGAAAGTCGCGAAATATCAACTTTTGGAAAAACGTCCTCCAATAAGGAGAGAAATTTTGGAATGTCTTCTTCTATTAGTTTCGGCAATGTTGATGCTCTAATTGCTGCTACCAGTCTGATATATTTTACAAAACAATTATTATTAAATTATACAAGCATCCATTAATTTATTTCATTTTATTCAATTATTGAAAGTCACCTGATATTCTCATCTAAGTCGTTCCTCCCAGGAACAGCATCAAGAATAGATTTAAGTGCTCTAAGTCCCCAATCATAATGGGGCTGATTAGAAAGCAATATTTCTGACATATCCAGTGTTTCCACTAATTGATTAGCGAGTGTTGAAGCATCCAGGAATCCAGCACACTCCAATAAAGCCTTAACAATATCAGTTCTATCGGGATGCGCCATTCCAATTGGTCTAAAGAGTCTTGCCAAGGAATCTGGTAGTTTGTGCCGGCCACCATATTCGTTTCCGGCAGGGTTCATTGTGATAAATACACAACAATGAGGATCGAGCTTCACTTTCTGCTCTGCCAGCACAACTTCCGAAGTACCATCTCGAACGGCTTCTTGAAGTGGTCGAACCAACATTGCAACTGCACTCAGAGTTTCTTCTTCCAAACGATTGAATTCATCAAAGCAACCCCATGCACCTGCTTGGGCCAGACCCCCTAGGATCCTTCTCATGCTTCCAGCATCCATTCCTAATTATTATCAATAATAATTAACATGGAATTATTAATTACTTGGGATAATATAATATTTATAACTTGCTGAATACCTTCATCGCAATTGAACACCAAAACAAGTCTACCAAGAATGGAACCCAGGGCCTTAACACTCTCAGTCTTCCCAGTTCCGGCTGGCCCAGTTGGGCTGCCACCCAAACCAAGTTTCATGGCTTGAGTTAATGCCAAAAAACACCTTTCCGTGAGTGGAGTTCGTACGAGGCCCACCGCTGCACCTTGATACTCAAAACGATATGGGAATTCTGCACCAGCGCATCTTATAATTGGGCCTTTACTCTACAAGATTATTTAATTGAGTCTTTAAGAATTATTCCAATTAATTTAATGTATGTTAAGATACTGGTTCATTTTTGGCTGATGAAAATTAATGTATCCTACAGTTCTATAACTCCTGAGTTGTTTGTGCCAAGTCCAAAATGTGTTTTCATTATTGATAGCCAAGTTCAAAAGAGTTCTGGCCACTTCTAAATGATGAACCGTATCGAGAAGCAAGCCACGTGCTTTCAAAGCGGTGAGATTATCCCCAGCATCTTCCAATCCTCTGTATCTTGCTCTTTGCGTCTCCAGGAACTCGACGAGCTTCTTCAGGGATGAAGAACCTTCCTTCAAAGCGATTTCAGTTCGTTCCGTGAATCGAATTCTTTCAGACAGCAATAAGATCTAATAACATGAATGATCATTCGTATACCCTCACTGCTATTATTTTATATTAAATGCGATCATTAACAATGATTTACTTGTGTTGGATAAGCTGATGGATCGGGAGTACCGTCCATTAAACATTTATCTAAACTCCTTCCAAGAAAATTCTTTATTCCATCTTCGAGATTACTCAGCCATTTTGGTAAGGGTTCTTTAAGGTCAATGGCTTCTGATAAGCGTAATATTTCGCCTTCCGGTGAGACGATTGCGGTTAAATTATTCTCATCTCTTATTACGGATCCAACACCCTGATAAAGCTTCGGAAGATGTGCTTCCAAACCTCTTCCACTTCCGGATATTAATTCCAGAAGATCCTCATCACTCAGGAAGTACAATCGTGGATATGATGATCTCTTCTCCTGAGATGATGTTAAATATTATTTAAAATACTATGTCTAAAATGAATCTAGTTACCTCTAAATACTCGTCGAGACTTCTTTGACATCTATCTAGGAGATCCTTCAAATTAATTAAAGCCGGAAGCGGAAGTCTTCTTAAGGATGGCACTCTTGGATCACGTGATACCTCTCCCATGAGATACCTGAATTCTTTATCTGCCCTTGACCACCTTCGAAGGTCATTTGGTGCAGCACCACCTTCGTAAACTGGTTCCAAATAAACCCATTTCCTTTGAACCATGCTAAGAAGTTTTATCCTTTCTTCTAATTCGGATAATCCAGCTTCGGAACGAGATGCACGTGCTGCAAACCTTTCGTACCCAGTTGCACCCTTTGCACCTTCCAATAACAGTCTTAATTCACCTGTTGATATTTGATTATAAATGATAATTAACTTATTCTAAACACCATAAAAAATATAATTAACTGGGTACAAATATATTTAATGAATTTCAATTTGTTAGCAAGGAATAAGAGAAATTAATTATGATTGGCAGATATTCGCGTCTTTATCATTAGCTAAGTAAACTTTGTAGAAAATGTAAGTTTCAATATTGGAGATTAATTACAATTAATAAAAATTAATGAAGTACCTGATCTGGCTAATAAACTGCTGTATTCTCCAACAAGAAGGATGGGAATACTTTTACTATCCTTTGACTCCTCTAGTTGGAGGAGCGCGGACCCTTCCCAGGATTCGAGTTCTAGGAGTGCTTGACGAATACCACTCTCTGCACTAGCTTTCTTTACTATATCCTAATTATTTAATAATATTGAATATAATAGGACAACATTTTTAATGAATATTCGATTAACTTTCAATTAAAAAAGATTTCCATCACAGTTTATACTACAATTTCATTAAACAGATGTTAAGGAAACATTTGAAACTTAAATCAAACGGAATAAAAAATACCTTAATACGCTCAACATTTTCCTCTATCTTGTGAGTGGATTTAAGTAAATGTCCCAAAGTGATATCTCTTGTATTTTTAATATCATTCAAATTCAAAATGGGGGATAATTCCGTCCAATGCTCCTCGGCAAGTTCATCTCCCCGTAAAAGTTGAATCCACTCAATCTTGGCTCTCACTTCACGCACTTTTTTACCAACAAAAGTATCTATTTCCAAACTATTCTTTTGGTCTGCATCGCCCTTTAATTTATCCTTGGATTGAACACGAATCCTGTTCTCCCAGGAGTCCAACCAATCGTGAAGCCTGGATATCCTCCTCCTGGCGACAGTCCACTCTTCGTCCTCTTGGTTTTTAAATTCCTCCAAGAATTCAGCTTGGAATTTGCAATTAGATTCCTCAGCTTCTAATTCCAATTCTATTTTTTTCAGAGCCTCCTCGTCGTCTTCGATTATCTCATCGATGTTTAAACCAATTCTTTGGCAATCGAGTTTTAATGCGTCTCTTTGGTCCATCAAGTTCGACCATCTTTCTTTCATGGAAGATATCCAGTCGAAGGTGATGACTTCCGGTTTCGATTGCCATTTCGTTTCGAATCTCTCCTTCTCGTCTCTTAAAGCTACTCCTTTGTGACGAAGATTCACTTTGGTGTCCTCCAGCTCACGAGCTACTACTGTTTTATGTCGTTCCAAACGATCGGTTAAGTCTTGGAAGGAGTTGTATGCTGAGCTTACACCTGGATATGCAAATATATAATATAATATAATATAATATAATATAATAATATAACAAACAAACTATAAATATTACCATCGAGTTTCTCACTGGTCCAAGCTGCCAGCACCTTCGACAGCCCAGCAACAGCTTCCATTTCTTCAGAGATACTCGAATATTGTTGTTCGATTCGAGCGTGAGCTTCATAAGCTAATCCAACTTCCTCAACGTTTCTTGGTCTCCTTTCAAGTTCCTTAGCAGAAGAGGAAAGGAAGTCAACGATGGAAACCAATCTTGATGAAGCTTCGACCCTTAAATCGGAACACAAACGTTCCCAATATCGACGAGATGCCGATTCTAAATCGTTCCTGGTTATGGCGGTGTCTATGGTGATACACCAGATCCTTACTTCACCCCCGCGTAACTTGCCAACCTAATTAATATTTATTAAAATTAATTACATTTGTGGATATTAAATAATGATAGGAATATTCTATGAAAGTAAGGAAATAAATTGCAACCTCTTGAGCCCACTGTTTGGCATCCTTAAAGGCCTTCGTCCATTCCTGAGGTGATTTTCCTTTCAGCCTTTAATCAAACATTTCAATTTTCTTAATTACAGTTTAATGCTTAAACTCTACTTCCAGTATTTAATTTATTATATAATTTTACGTTAATAATAAATATTGAAATATTGGAAAGGGGAAACATATGAAAAAAAGACAAGCATTTGTATTATTTTCAATATATCTTTACCTGTCCGTGGCATCAATTCTCGCTGGGGCAGCCAAATAGAGCCACTTTGTTCTGACCATCTCAATGGAAGAGAGAGCAATTTCCGCTTGCTTATAAACTCCGCCGAAGAGATAAGCATTTTTTTGCACGAGATCACCGAAATGAGCATCCGCGGGATCCCCGACCCCCCGGAAATTCATTGGAATCGCGAGCGAACGACGTATCCCGGAATATAACTTTGCCCGAATTTCTTCCAACGATGGCCTCCACTGTAACGATCCATCTCTGAAAGTCAGCTCCACACGAATCTCGGATAACTTTTTTAATAAAGAAGGCAAGGCACCCCTAAGAAGAAAATATTTTAAGATATCTTTAAATACATTCGACTTTATAAACGTAAAGCATCTAAATATAGCATCCATTTAAAGTTATTTATTTAGTTTTATTTATTTCTCGAATTACACCTGTAAGCGACCCCTAATGCTTTCAGGAGTTGACGATCCCAATGCAACTTCCATGCTTTTGTATTTCCATATTCCGCTTCCACAGTGTCAACGATTGATCTCATATTCATTAACGTGTCTTTCCAAATATTCTGATTGCCAATTAGATTCACAGACTCCCCTTTAAACAAATTCGATACCAAGTCCCTCGCAGCACAGTGCTTCGCTGCCAATTCTGAGTTCTGCCTTGCAAACTTTCTGACCTACAATGATATTAGTGAATAATAATTATCATTATAGGTCAACATATTTTCTGAACAAAAAACAAAATGTTTGCTGGACTTGTTTCGACCCAAATTGAATTAATTACTAATTTCTTGAATTACCAATTCTTTCAACCTTGCCGTATAAGTGTCAACAGCATAAGGATCAGACCAAACAACACCGGATTGTTCTTGCACAGCTCTTGCCAATTCCAAGGCAGTTGTCAGCATAAGTGGCCTTTGCGATGGCACCATGCGATCACCAATAGTGTTGTGAAAGGTTGCAATTTGTTGCAAGGCCCTTGCGCGCCCTGCTAATAATCCTGCCCTTTCAACTAAGTCCCTAACTTCCCTTGGTAGTTCGATACCTAGACTCGACAGTGCCCTTGCTTCTCTTATTAAGGTCATCAACCTGAATGAGTCGAGTTTTTTAATTATAAGTAAAAATCCATTAATATTTAAGACTGGAGACAATATTCAAATTGTTTATATATCAATAGGTTAATCGTTTATGATATTAATTATTTGTTAACCTGGGGTCGTACGTGACTCTCATCATACTGGTTCCCGTTAATTCCACCACCGCTGAATCCGTTCCTAGTGTTAGTTGTTTCCTCTCCACTGCACTCTTCGTTTCTTCTATCTGTTGATAACAATTATTTTCTTTTGATTGCAACTTCTCGATTTTCCTTTACAATATATTTTAATTGGCATTTTTTTTCATGAAAGAAATATTGCAAATAGAGGAAATACCCATGAATCGACCAAGTCCTGTCTCCTCCTTTGAACCTCCTTCAAAGCTGAGGAAAGTTTCAATGATATCTCCTGATATCCTGGAAGGTCCGATAAGAGTTCTTTTCCAAGATTGTTTAAACTTTCTAGTCGCAATTCTGACGACTTGGCTGCTTGAACTTCTTGAAGGATTCTCGGACTGTCCAATAATCCTTCCGTGTCCGGCCCAGCCAAGCAAGTTTCTTGTATAAAAAGTAGAAGAATAATAAATGTAATAAACTGACAATATTGTTTTTAGGGAGATAATATATTTAGTAAAGGATTGTGGGCTTAAAATCATTACCAATAATATCGGTATACGCCGAAAGCAAGGTCTCCCGCTCACCGCGAAGGAATCGTTTCAAGTTATCTCTTTTTATCAGCTCAAAATAACGTCGAAACTCTGCCAATAATAAATTTGGCATTTTCGCATCCGCAATCTGCGTCTTTAACTTCTGAGCCACCCTTTCTTCGGCTGGCGCGAGGCCCTCCTCGACCTTCCTCTTTAACCGGTCCCATTTATTACTTCTTTCATCCTCATCAAAGACCACTAATTATAAATAAAGAAATTAAATATTAAAGCTTATATGAGCCGTTTGTTTTCAAGGTGGTCTAAGTCCAGTTAACTTGATTTTTTGCAAAATGGACTTACGCCACTTGCCAAATAAAGGGCTTATATATCTTCTTCAGTCTACTGTTCTATTGTACTGTCAATTGTGTGAGTGATAAGTGTCAGAAATTACCTCTTACGTCATCGAAGCATTGCATTAGGGTGTCGGTTGCGAGAGCAGATCTCTCATTGGGTGTCAACAGCCTGGTTAATTGACGATACTGGGCACGCAGCTCGGCAATTTCTCTGAAGATTCCAAAGATCGTTTCAGTGAGACGATTCGCATCAGGAACAGGAAGAATCTTACCGATATTACCTGAGTCTTTTGCCAATCGTCGAACACCTTTCCGGCAGAAATTTGGCGCCTTTCCAAAGGTGAAGTGAGTGATTGGGCCAAAAGAGGGTCGTGAATTTTTCCGTCATGTTCGACCATTTTTCACATATTTTCCCTGCTGTGGAAATCGTTTCGTCTTTCGCGCGATCTTCGAGGGAATTCATCTAGCATAATGATGAAATAAATATAGAGTTATTTCATAATAGATACATATTAAATTAATTATTTCATCTGTATGTATTCATAATTATCGGATGCCAACCTCGGTAACGATATTTTGAATATTAATAACAACTTCATTTCCAATAATATCCAAAAAGGACTTCATCCTCTCCTCGGAATATAAAGGACCCAATTTCCATAAATCATCAACGTAACCGGAAACGGCTTCCAATGCCTCCTCCACCCCAACCAATCCATCCCTTAAAAAATAAAACTCTCATCATAAATAATTAATATTAGAAACATTATTAAAAAATTGCATCAAGAAATGAATTTAATTCCAAGTACTTACCTAGAAATTGCAGCACCCTCCAACTCGACCCGAATATTTTTCAAAATTTGAATAACATCCTCGTAAGTCGATCTATCGCTGGATCGTTTTGCATTTTCATATTTCTTCCTCCAATAATGTTCTTCTTCGACAACGGAAGTCGGTGGCGGAGGTCCGAGAAGATTTTCCTCCAATTTTTTTAAATAAGATATATTCAAACCGGAAGATTTCAGTGTAGGTGCCCATACTTGGCGAAGAGCTTCGATTAAAATTAATCCTTCACCACTTCCGGTTGATGTTACTTGAACCAAATCGTGGAAGTTTTCTTCTGTCACTGACGCTGCTTTCAACTACCAATTAAATGTAATAATAATCATTTATCAATACCTGATACGGATCATATTTTTTGATTAGTTTAAAAAATGTTATTGTTTCTCAAGCTTGCCTTAAAAAAGACCAGAGTGTTTTTTCCACACTGCAACTCGTTAGTTAATTTTAATTGCACTTCATTTTTCTCGCTGCCAGCTGGTTGAGCGCAAAGTGTTCTGCACGCGGATTCATCCAGGAAGTTATTAAGAACGGTATTTCCTTCCGTTATCAGTTCCTCCTCAATCGGGACACCAAAGAAGTGTTCGGCAGTCGACACTATCAGTGACCTTCGTTTATCAGCCACCACCATTATCACCAACTGTCAAAGGTGCATTGCGTAGTTTCCATGAAACGTGGACATAGTGAATGCTTTGTTTTGGTTTGACAGTCGTTGAAGTCTCCATGGCAACTCGTGCGGCCGCCATTAAACACCGGTCGGTGGAAGCACGTGCTTTATTAGATCTATACTTGTTTTATCGACATCTATATTTTAATTATTTATATAATTTACTATTGGATTTTATAATTTGAATCATTTAGATTGTTTTCTGATCATTATTTCTTATTTTTATCTTGCTGTTTGTTATTATTAGTATAAAATGTAAGTGACATAGCATCTGTGTGATGGTTAGAAATGCAAATTGAGAGTTACGCGGATAAATTGATGGCATTGTTAGCAATATTAGTAGCGTTATTAGCATAATCGAGGCATGGCTTGCATCCACGCCTCGAATAAATAATCGGAGTACATTCCGATGCACGTCGAGGTCAATTTATGTGCTCGCGAGCATACTTATGAGCTGGCCATGCATGCTTCCGTCCTATCAATCGCGATGTGATCAAAATTCACCAATAATAACAATTCATTCATTAATATTTCATAAGAAACTATTAAACACCCACTAGGAAATTATTTGAATGCTATAGAATACAATATTTCATTATTTGGAAACTCCGAAATTCTCTTTTATATGTTAGTTTAATTAGAAATTAGACACCTCGGATAAGGAATCATTTTTATATATTTATGTTTGTTATATTATAAGATTTATTTTTATACAATATTGTATGAGAGTTGCAGTACCTTGTAAAATTTACAATTATATTGGCTTTCTCCCTATATTTTATATTTCCTCGATGTACCTAATATCCAGAATCCTATGTTTCCTAAAAATTGTGACGTAAGTATAAAAGTTAGATAGTTCCTATTAATTGCAAAAAATTCTGTGGACTTTTACCAATAAAATGATATGAATTACATTTGCGAAATGGATTTGCAAATATGTTTAAATATTAGTTAAAATTGGCGAGACACAATCGGCCCTCTCATGTCTCTAAACTGTTTACAAATTTGCATCAAAATTGTGACGTAAATATAAAAGATAGAACATTTTCATTTATTGCAAAACATTCTGTGGACTTTTACCAATAAAATGGTATGAACTACATTCGCGAAATGTATTTGCAAATATGTTTAAATATTAGTTAAAATTGGCGAGACACAATCGGCCCTCACATGTCTCTAAACTGTTTACAAATTTGCATCAAAATTGTGACGTAAATATAAAAGATAGAAAATTTTCATTTATTGCAAAAAATTCTGTGGACTTTTACCAATAAAATGATATGAATTACATTTGCGAAATGCATTTGCAAATATGTTTAAATATTAGTTAAAATTGGCGAGACACAATCGGCACTATCATGTCTCCAAACTCTTTACAAATTTGCATCAAAATTGTGACGTAAGTATAAAAGATAGAAAATTTGCATTTATTGCAAAAAATTCTGTGGACTTTTACCAATAAAATGATATGAATTACATTTGCGAAATGGATTTGCAAATATGTTTAAATATTAGTTAAAATTGGCGAGACACAATCGGCCCTCTCATGTCTCTAAACTCTTTACAAATTTGCATCAAAATTGTGACGTAAATATAAAAGATAGAAAATTTGCATTTATTGCAAAAAATTCTGTGGACTTTTACCAATAAACTGATATGAATTACATTTGCGAAATGCATTTGCAAATATGTTTAAACATTAGTTAAATTTGGCGAGACACAATCGGCCCTCTCATGTATCGAAACTCTTTTCAAATTTGCATAAAAATTGTGACGTAAATATAAAAGATAGAGAATTTTCATTCATTGCAGAACATTCTGTGGACTTTTACCAATAAAATGATATGAATTACATTTGCGAAATGTATTTGCAAATATGTTTAAACATTAGTTAAAGTTGGCGAGACACAATCGGCCCTCTCATGTATCGAAACTCTTTTCAAATTTGCGTCAAAATTGTGACGTAAGTTGAACAGATAGACAGTTTTCATTTATTGCAAAACATTCTGTGGACTTTTGCGAATAAAATGACATAAAGTACATTTGCCAAATAAATTTGCAAGTATGTTTAAATATTAGTTAAAGTTGGCGAGACATGTTTCGCGCGCTCATTCGTCAAAACTCTTTTTAACTTTGCATACAAATTGTGACGTAAATATAAAAGATAGAAAATTTGCATTTATTGCAAAAAATTCTGTGGACTTTTACCAATAAAATGATATGAGTTACATTTCCAAAATAAATTTGCAAGTATGTTGAAAAATTAGTTAAATTTGGCGAGACGCCAACGTCACGGAGTGTCAGTAGGGTCCTACTGTCATCTAATTTAAATGAAATTTGATAGGGTTAATACTTCATGCAAAATTAATTTCATCTTTATAAATTGGTTCCTAGTTAAATCAGAAATGATTATTGTTTAAACATTTTTTTCCTACGTGTCCTAATAAACAAGATATTGAAAGAAAACAATTTGCTTTTTTAATTGTGGTAAGGGCCAAATTCATGGTCAGAAAAAATGCCGTCCATCTAGCGGCGGAAAGGTGGAACTAAGATCCGAAAATCGTGTATGTGGCTCCATCTAGCGGTCGAACTGCGCTATCAACTCCCCACCGTAGTGTACCCACAGCAAATTCATGGACAGAAAAAAGGCCGTCCATCTAGCGGCGGAAGGTGGAACTAAAATCGCTATTCCCCTCCTTTCTTTACCTTCCGTAACAACGAAATTTATGCCAAGAATCATGCAATGGGCGCCATCTAGCGGTAGACAGGTGAAACTAGGCTCCAAGAATCACGCCATGTAGTCCATTTAGCGGCCGACAGGTCGAACCACAATCGCTAGACCGCTCCTATGACGGGAATATTTCCAGGAAAATTTCGTCTCTCTTGTTCATTGGCCGTCTGACACTTATCTGTTAAATTGAATTAAGAGCCATTTTAGTTCCACCTTTGACCGCTAGATGAACGGCGTTTTTTCTGCCCATGAATTTATTGAATTTAGTTCCACCTTCCGCCGCTAGATGGACGGCATTTTTTCTGTCCATGAATTTGGGCCTTACCACAATAAAAAACGCAAATTGTTTTCTTTCAATATCTTGTTTATTAGGACACGTAGGAAAAAAATGTTTAAACAATAATCATTTCTGATTTAACTAGGAACCTATTTATAAAGATAAAATTAATTTTGCATGAAGTATTAACCCTATCAAATTTCATTCAAATTAGATGACAGTAGGACCCTACTGACAATCCGTGACTTCCGCGACTTTTTGGCTTTTATTTTCGAAACCAAAGACCGTTCTACGTGTTTTAGGAATGCTTTCCAAAGAAAAATGTCTGCTCTACCGCATAGAGTATTTGGAATTCTCGTCAGAGGTCCAAATTTTATGCAAATTTAAAAAGAGTCGAAAAACGAGCGCGCGGAGCGCGTCTCGCCAACTTTAAGTAATTTTTAAATATATTTGCAAATTTATTTTGCAAATGAAACTCATATCATTTTATTCGCAAAAGTCCACAGAATGTTTTGCAATAAAGAAAGATTGTCTAACTTTTATATTTACATCACAATTTGTATGCAAAGTTAAAAAGAGTTTGGACGAATGAGCGCGCGAAACATGTCTCGCCAACTTTAACTAATATTTAAACATACTTGCAAATTTATTTTGCAAATGTGCTTTATGTCATTTTATTCGCAAAAGTCCACAGAATTTTTTGCAATAAATGCAAATTTTCTATCTTTTATACTTACGTCACAATATTTATGCAAATTTTGAAAGAGTCTAGAGACATCAGCGCCCGTATTGTGTCTCGCCAAATTTAACTAATGTTTAAACATATTTGCAAATACATTTCGCAAATGTAATTCATATCATTTTATTGGTAAAAGTCCACAGAATTTTTTGCAATAAATGCAAATTTTCTATCTTTTATACTTACGTCACAATATTTATGCAAATTTTGAAAGAGTCTAGAGACATCAGCGCCCGTATTGTGTCTCGCCAAATTTAACTAATGTTTAAACATATTTGCAAATACATTTCGCAAATGTAATTCATATCAGTTTATTGGTAAAAGTCCACAGAATTTTTTGCAATAAATGAAAATTTTCTATCTTTTATATTTGCGTCACAAATTTGATGTAAATTTGAAAAGAGTTTCGAGACATGAGAGGGCCGATTGTGTCTCGCCAACTTTAACTAATGTTTAAACATATTTGCAAATACATTTCGCAAATGTAATTCATATCATTTTATTGGTAAAAGTCCACAGAATGTTCTGCAATGAATGAAAATTCTCTATCTTTTATATTTACGTCACAATTTTTATGCAAATTTGAAAAGAGTTTCGATACATGAGAGGGCCGATTGTGTCTCGCCAACTTTAACTAATGTTTAAACATATTTGCAAATACATTTCGCAAATGTAATTCATATCATTTTATTGGTAAAAGTCCACAGAATGCTTTGCAATGAATGAAAATTCTCTATCTTTTATATTTACGTCACAATTTTTATGCAAATTTGAAAAGAGTTTCGAAACATGAGAGGGCCGATTGTGTCTCGCCAACTTTAACTAATGTTTAAACATATTTGCAAATGCATTTCGCAAATGTAATTCATATCAGTTTATTGGTAAAAGTCCACAGAATTTTTTGCAATAAATGAAAATTTTCTATCTTTTATATTTACGTCACAATTTTGATGCCCATTTGTAAAGAGTCTCGAAAGATCAGGGCGAGGAATGTGTCTCGCCAACTTTAGCTAATGTTTCAAAATATTTGCAAATTTATATTGCAATTCTAATTTGTATCATTTTGCTCGCAAAAGTCCGCAGAATGTTTTGTAATTAATAGGAACTGTCAAATTTATAACTGTCTACCTGTCTAAATAACTAACACTCGAAACTGTTCATCACAAATCCTGCTCAAGAGACGAAAATGACCCGTTTCTTCAAAATTTTTTTTTTCGAAAACTGAGGGTGACGGACAGCACGATTCATAAGAAATTAGGACACCAAGTGTATAATGTTTAACTACGTTAATTAATTATGTTTGCATCGGCTAAAGCGATTCTGAGATAACAAAAAAATGTGGGCCGAGTTGCACAAGGTTAGAGGACCAAGACAATCATTTTTTAATTACGATAATTAGTATCTGGAGGCGAATGAACGAATAATTCCTCGAGATTATAGTCTGCATATCATTCTACATTAGTTTGCGACACGGAAAAAATTAATTGGTAGTCCTAGAAAGATGAAAAATATTGGAAAACAATTGGAGAACATTTGGAAAACGTGGTAGCATCGATTCACGGATCGTCTCATGATATAATTTCCGGCTGACCTTCCTCATCTCGTGGACGGTTCGAACTGAAACCAGAAACGATATTCTATACCGATTTCTCGCTTCAAGGCCTCGGTTCGACGGTTTTCCTCTTCGCCGAGAAAGAAATATCGGCAACACAGCGAGTGCCACGTTCTCCGAGCGTTGAAGCGTTTCAGTCGCTGCACGGACTTCGTTCCGTCTGCTTCTTTCGCTTTGAACGTGTTATTTTTGGATCGTTTAAACACACTGCGAGTAGCAGATATACGTTGAAGTGTCTTTTTACCTCCTCTTCCGGAAGTGGAAGCTTAGTTCTTCGGTTAAACGACACGCCAGGTGAGTTTTAATGGCACTTTTCCACTCGAGTTTTCGCTGAGAGCGTCGTTACAAGGAAAGCGTCTTCGTTGTGGCTAATTGCTGCTCCAAATAGGAACCTCCTCCGCCATAGACTTCAATTTTAATATTTTCTTTCTCTTGTATTATTCTGCTTGATAAAGCCTAATTATCCTCTCCTGGAAATACGAAATTGTAATTAGAAATGAATGTCTTAATTATGCTCTCGTTGGAATTCTGTCTTGCAATTATCGATTACAATTCACGCCTTATGCTAATAGCATTACGGATGACTTCATATTTTTAAATAATCGGAAGAGGAGTCGTGGAATTAATTAAAGATTGTAATTGCATTTAATCAGGATTTTAAGTATAATAAACTTATGAATCCTAGAACGTTCATTATGTTAAAAATATTTAATCATATCATAGAACTTAATATACTTATAAAATTTCATATTTATATTATCGGATATTATCGAATTCTTTTGTGAATTCCATCTCTTGTATCGTTCCCTTCGAACCCTCTTTTTTGCATACGTTATTAATAAACAGAATTCCATTCTATTGTAAGTTATTTCGATCCCGGATTTCCGGTGGGTTTTGGTTCACCTACTTTTCGGGGAATTCAATGTAAACAGAATCAGTGTGGCACGCTAGCAGTTTGCGATCGTTTAGGAACGTGAAAGTAGAACATATCTAAAAGTATGCTACTACAGCCATTTCGAGCCATTTCGAGCCATTTCGAGCCATTTCGAGCCATTTCGAGCCATTTCGAGCCATTTTTCACGACCTAAATATAATAAATATTAATTAAATCCTTTCTATCATCGAATGCACCTGCATTCGAAAGGTGCAGGTGTAGTCAAGATCGTTTTAAAATATACTCGGCGATTATTCAATGATTTACAGAAAAATATGCGACCGAAGAATGAGGAAGAAAATATTCTACTCGAAGAATAGATGAGTTATGCCGCGGGTTTCACCGCGTAGAAATTTTCAGAAAAATGACGGTGCAAGAAAACGAGAAAGTTTAATTATTTGCTTTCTCACAGTTTCCATTATTCCACCGATGCGAGTCACTCGAAATCTCGCACCTCGGTTTCTTTTTAACTTGCAAAAATTCGGTGCCAATTTTACATTCGTCAAACCTTATTATCTTATCACTCCAAGTAATACCAGAAACGTGACATTTTGCAGACACTCGTTTTTGAAGAAAAATCATCTACGGTGCACGATAAACTGATAAGAAATCATGGCACGTGTTAAACGATACTGGCTACTTGAATTCGGGGAATTCAATCGTCAATTTCATTGTAATATATCGTGATAAACTATTGTAATTACACGCCATTAAATATAATATAGCCAACACTAATCGTTATTTAAATCGGATACCAAAACTTAAATTGATTCGTTAACTAAAAATATTAATCATTCTTCATTAATCGGCATAATAATTCTCCATAATATTTCAAAATATTTCATAATAATGACATAATAATTCCCCATTAATTCTCGGAAATTTTCGCTGTCAGAGAAACCCACGGTGCATCTAATTGGTTCAAACGAATAATTAAAAAAACCCAAGTGTTTCCGAGGATAAATCCATGACACTTAACCAGCGGTTAACGAGCCAAAGACATTATTTAAGTTGGTATCTTTAAGATCGTAAAAGTCGGTGTTCCGCGAGTTCTCTCGCCGCTTCTACTCGAAAGAAACGGGGAATCGTGCCGCGCAATTAATGATGAATCACGTGTTGCGAATCCAAACGCTTCGTAGGAGCAATTGCGTAAAAAGGCGGAGCAGTCGCCAGGAATTTATCATTTTTTCCTTTCAGATCTCGCTAGAAGAGGAATTATCATTTGAATATTTCCGAGATGTCGGAACCCGCTGGCAAAGGACCACCGAGCGTCATCACAATGGCGTTCACCTTTTTAACACATTTCCTCCTAGTCGCACCGGTTATCTACATTTTGGCAGTTTCTTTTGGAAATTATAGCTTCTTTGTCTGGCATCCGATTTTTATGTCGCTTGGGGTAAATAATTGTTTTTTTATGCAATTTATAGCGGTAGTTGATTGATGAATTTAAGACTGATAAATTATTCTTGGTTCTGGTATTATTGGATTATTATTCAGTTGGGATTTAAGAATCTTAGTTCGTGGAGTTTTGGAAAGATTTGGAAGACTCGAATCATTTTTGATTATATTTTCATGTAAATATTGAATTACAATATCTGGCTAGATTATGCATACTTCTTCTTGGATAGTTCGAATAATTTGTAATCTTTGAATTTCGATATAAATGTTGTTCTAAAATATCTAGATAGTCAATTCTTGAATCTAGCAATATTAAATTATTATTCTCTTGAAATCTAAAAGGACCTCATCTTACTGGAATACTATTACTATTATTTTGGATTAGTTAGATTTCCGGGACTTTGAGTCTTTCAAATCTCTCCAAATTCAATATGCAAAAAAATAGCCTTCTTACCGGAAACTACAAAGTTTTCTATGAAACTAGGCGGGTCTTCTGATAATGGAAGCAGTCTTCAGCATTTCCGGTGAGGCATACTTCGGCTCGAAGCTCTCAAGACAAAATAGAGTGACAATGCATTGGATCCTCCACGCGACGGGATTATCATTAATGCTAATTGGCTCCACAATTGTTGTGGTACATAAAATCCAACACGATCTGCCTCATTTTTCAACGACGCACTCCATTTTCGGACTAATCAGCTTCACTTTAACACTCCTCGTCGCCGGTTTTGGAATTCTGACAAATAATACGAGATGGCTTTATCCACGCGTGAGACCAGTGCTTTTGAAAATTCTCCACGCATTCGGAGGAATCACGGTCACAATACTATTACTGGTCACCTTGATTCTTGGATTATATTCCAAATGGTGGCCCGGAAGCGGAACCGGAAGAAGCCTAGCATTCGTGTCCTTCATTATTGCGGTGTTCTTTGTTTTATTGAAACCCGTTCTTGGTGCTATTTCGCGAGCCAGAGTTGTCTGCGGACCACCATCTTCCAACTCATAATACGATTATTTTGATCCAAATTTGGATTTTGTGGCCTGGAAAAAAACCAAAAGAAGGTGCATATTGATGAACATAAAGATAACTTAAAAGATATGCTGAAATAGCAAAGAATATGTTGAAATGAAGCAACATTTATGCGAGACTTCAGGTAACATTAAACGAAGAGGATCATTAACGAAAGTATTAATTCTCTAATAAATTAACGACTGAGAACTTGAAGAAAATATTTCATAGATTTACGTTGTTGATCATCATTGATCATCGTTGAAAATCATTTTGTTTTTTGTATCGTTTGTTACTTTGATTCATCGGAAAGTAGTGGCACCGGAACTCAAAAATAAGATACTTAGTTTCAGTTAATTTATTTTCAAGATTATCACATGAGTTTTTATTTTTATATTGAATTAAAATGTTAATGTAGCATTAACGAATGATTATAATATTTATGAGTTCTGGTGTCGGAGTACATTTTCACCACTGCCGGTTAATAAAATTAATATTTCCCTCCGCGACGCGATTAACAAATCTTTATCATAAACAAAACGCTGCAAGTGTAAAGAAAGCATTTCTAGATTTAAGTCTAATGGCCGCTAGTGAAACCAAAGATCAAAAAGGCACAAAGAACTCAAAGAATTAATAGTTCATCTATCGAACTATTAATTGAATTGATTACAAAATAATTAGACTATAAAATTCATTGAAAAGAAACAATAAAAAGAGACTCAAATTAAAGCGAGTTCAATGAATATCGAACGAAAACCTTCGAAATTGATGATACATTTATCAAACTGATAAATGAATTTGGTTACGAAATAATTGGATGACAAAATTATACAGAATTCACTGAACATCAAAAGAAAAAGATATCGGAAAAACTGGAAGAATTTCGAAAGTTTTAGATCAGGAAACGCGGCAACCGTATATGTCAACACTTTATTAATTACACACGCACCACGTACATATACATAGAATTTATATAATGTGTGTATGTATATATATACATATTATTTCGCAATGAAATGTACATGTATATTAATACAACTTCTTATTTTTGATATTCGTCGTCTCTTAAATATACCGTCCATCTAACTCAACCATCAACGTCACAATAAATACATATATATTTTTATTTTTAATCGATCTACTTTCTTTTACCTTGCCCCGTCCCCATCTTCCCCCCTCCGTGGAATCTTAATATTACGCAACAACCTGTATACATATACATATATATCTGCTTCTTGCATACGTTATATTTGATTTAATTATTTAAGTTCTTTGCAAATGATTCTGCCCTCTCAATTGGCGCACTTAGACTTACATATTTCTCGATCCTCCGCGCTTTATTATTGTGTCTTGATTGTATATCGTTTTGCCGCCAGTTCGTGTCCAACTTTTTGTTCCAAATTTGGATTTTGGGTTTTGGGGTTCAGATATTTATACTTCTGTTATTTAAACCGTTCGTGTGGATTGAACGGAGTTTCAAGCTTCGACATTTCAGAAAACTAAAAATTTAGATTCATTAAAATTTGCTACATTTTGCTTGAATCCTTTGATAATTTGGAATAAATCGAGGGACACAAAATCGCGAGTGAAATTCGTGTTAACGTTACATCTGCTTTATCAACTTCTCTCTTAATATTTTGATAATTCTCCTCCTAAATTATTACAGCATTTTTCAGGAATTTCGTGATTAACGAAGATCGATACTTATTTACAAAAACAAGTCCGTATCGTTTGAGGAATACTAATCCTTATCGATACCACGAAACAATTTTTAACGACATAGGCATTAATTATCTCCTACAACCTCTCCCTTATCACTCTCAGACACCTCGTCTTTCTCCAACTTTCTTTTAGTATTTCTAGGACACGTTTTTTTGTACTGTTCGCTCTACTGGTTGCTCTTAGTGACATAAATTTGTAACATTACTCGGTAACAACAAATATATTCAACATTTAATGTCCTCCGATAACAACTTCAATAATCACAGACATAAAAATACTGATATTCCACAATTTTTTAATAAAGGACATAAATGATAATAGAAACCCCTATCAATTAATTTAAATTTTCCAAAATTTGGAATTAAAACCTTTGATACTTCATATGACTGTAAGTTTAGAATCATTGAAATTAAGATAAGGATCAGCAAGGTTTTGAACCAATTTGCATGGTTTAATCTGAGCAATAATTTAACTGATAACCGGTATGGGACTTAGAATGATAACACGAGACCCACAATATAAAGTGATAAACTGTTACCGATAAGGTTACTGATAATTCAGTCACTGTTCTTATTCCTATCTAGGACAGTCGACCACATGGTTTCGCTGGTATTACACCAGCATCCTAAAACTATTATAATTATTACATAATCATTATTTTAACATAATTCATATCGATTATTATCGTTATTAACGACCTTCTAATCATTCGAAACGCATTTTTAACCTGGTTTTAATTGCTATCCTAAGGACATTAATATTTTTGAGTACTTTTTCGTTCGTCCTCTGGGAATCCCAAGAAATTTCTGATAATTATAATCATTCATAGTAATAAAAATGATGATCATCGGAGACCCGAATTTAAGTAGTTACAATATGAAACTGTTTATTAATATTGTTTAATATTTTACCGATTCCTCGACGGACAAATTATCGTTCAATAAGTCGTGTTGATTATGCTACTTTAAACTCCTAGTTAAGAATATTCTAACAAGCAATTTTATTTTTTAATTAATATTAGACACGCATTGGTGGAGCGTGTTTCGTTTGTATTTTAAGAATACTTCCATTTGTCTTCTTGGATATATTTTCTTATCTGTTATTAATCTATGTTGCTATAAATTGTATTAACTTTCACTTGATTCGTCGGGGAATCGGAGTATAAATGAAATATGAGCGATAATTCCGCATTTTTTGACAAAACATATATTCATTCACTAGTTTCGACCCAAAATCATCTTAGAACATGTTTAGGGATCATCTGCCATCGATTTGGATCGTGTTTAATCAACTCATTTTAATGAATTTAATTATTAATAATTATCTAATCAAATCTTGGGTTTCCTGTTTCAACCAATCGGATGGATTACTTCATCCTCGAGTTTTAACAACGACTAAATTCTAACATATTATTTATAACTATTTATAATTTAGGTCATCGAGGATCCGACTTATATAACTAGGAAGAGGATCCTCCTTTATTTCGCCGTCCCTTTCATCAAATTTAGAAAAAAATCTATTACATAATTCCATTCCAATTAAGAACAACTATCAATTCACTGCAATCAAAGCAATATTATCTTGTTACATAACAATCAATAACAAGCGACCAAATTTATCATTTACGTTCTGCAAAGTTACATGAATTAATACCAATTACTTGTAGTATAATTAATTTGTTTGATAAATATATTGTATTGTTATATAATAATCAACCAAATTTAAGTGCAAACAATTGAAGTTTTAAAACATTCCAAAGTTCCCAGATCCAAAACTTTATAAAATTTCGATGGTACTGAATTAATACTGGTACCAATTGCAGCGGACTTCTTGATAAAAGGATACATACAGTTAATAATAATTAATAATAACTTGCAATAAAAATATTCTTGGAAACATGCGTTTTTTAAAGGGACAACAAACAAAGCTAGGCTCTCGATTATCTAAAAAATACATTCTATCTTCGCTCGTCTTCCCGTCGCTTTCACTCAAATTGTTATCACTCTCGCAAATGTTATCACTCATTCGGATATGAGTTGTGTTTTTTAACGCAACGATATATATATATGTTGTTTTTCAACGTTTCTATTCGCTCACACCGAATTCTTTTATCAAACAATCATCTTTTGTACACGAATTATGCTATCCGGCGTGCAAGCGCCTATCAATATTTATTTAGTTAATTAACTTGTGTATATGTATAGGTAGTATGATAAGTGTCTCGTACAAACTGCTCGAGCATTATCTCCCTTTCTTGCAATGCTATTTTTGAACAATTAATTATTCGTAAACAATTAGTTAAGATTAATTATGATTTGAAGTAAATTGAAAAACCTAGTTGCTCGAATTTCCAATAATAAGTTAATCAAAATTCAGACCAATATTTATATATTAATCACGATAATATTCAGAAACAATAATATATGTATTATTTAAATCTTACTTGAAATTATATAACTTCACTTCCGAAAGTGATTGTTTGCAGAAAGCAAATAATACTTCGAGCCTTTGTAAAATAGTGTATATACATAAATTACATCTAGCAACACTTTACAAATGGGGTCACATAAAAAATAAAGAATCACGATCTTTCAGATTATTGACTGTACGTACATGTAATTAATAATTAATCCGTTATAATTATCCCTTTCATCACCGAGTTACGATATCATAATGTAACTAGAGTTTTATATCCCAAACGATCCGAAGGCTCATATCTATCGATCTACGATTAATTTCTTATACCATAAATATTCTATACTCCAGAAGAATATAATCGTTTATTAATTATTAATTAATTGTTCATATATATTATTCCGAAGTATATTTAATCCAGAGTGATATACATATATTTACTTTGTCCTCTTAATCGGCATTATTATCGGCGCCGAAAGATCTCGATTTATAAACATTCCAGTCTTCTAACTCGTATAGCATATAATATTTCCTCCCTATTTTTTCGCCCATCGCCGATCGGCGAAAAAATAGATTCGAGGTTCATTATCTATTCCCTGATAATACTTCCAAGCCCGAAAAGAATGACTGATTGATATTAATTATCGTTATTATTAAAATACCAACAAAAAGCCTGGTCATCTCGGAAATTAACCAAGTGGACTTATAGTTAAAAATTAATCGAGTTATTGCTAACTTTGCATTGCAATAAATTATCTAATCCCTGCGTTGGATAAAATAATGCTTATGGAGCTTGGATCAAACAGAATTCTATGAAATCGAGTAATTCAAGTAATGAAATCATTTCTATGAATGAATGAGAAGAATTGTCATCAGTGACTCAATATTATTGTACTGGATATATGAGAAATAATTATTGAACGTATATTAAATATTTATCTGATGAGAATGATTATACTTTGAAAGGCATAATTGTAAATAATTATAGGATTATTAACTAACTATTGCATTATTAAATGCCTGATATTCTCCCCTCGCTTTATGTATGTTTGGATAGCTCAAGTGTTCTTTCTGATCTCTTTGAATTTCGTTCTTTTTATCTTATGGAATTTCCATTGATTTCAAGGTTGATAATTCATTATTCTATCCGCTGTCAACGACCAACGATAGTTTCTTAGGTCAATTAAAATTAGTTTGATTACCTTAATCATCCTACGAGCTTTAATGATTAATTAATTCCTCCGATTTTCCTAAAGTCGCCATTTAAGACCTTCGAATCGCCAGAATCTCCAAAGTTCTTCAACGTCCTTGATTTTTATTAAATTCGTAATGATTCATTTTGCAATTGTTCTCGAGAATAATCCTTAATGGTTAAACATCGAAAAATACCATTTAGCAAAATCGCTACGATCCTGTAAACACATATAGATCGTAATAAAATGAATGATTTCGTAAACATCGATTCAAGCAGTGCCATTTTGAGAAATCAAAAATTGACAAGTCGCGTGAATATTCGAAAGCGCTCTGCTTTTAATTAATTCGTTATAACACCCTCGTAATTTCGATATTTAATTCACGATATCTGTACAATGAACTCTTTAACAAATATGAATTAACAGCAATTAATCCTTCAGTGATGGCACCCATTCTTTTTCTAAGTCCACTCTATATATTTAATTATCTACTTTCTTTCTAACACGTTTATTATAACTTTTTTATCCGCCTATCGTATCTCGACTTCCAGTCTATCATGCAAAATAAAGTTTGTTAATTTATTTGTACTACCAGAGTACCTTTAAAATCTCTTCTAATTGGATATTATTACCAAGTATTTTGTACTATTGTCAGTAGTGAAATAAATCGAAACTCACCACCATTTTTAACGATTGCGTCTTACTCTGTAAGGATCTGTTGTATTTTGTACTATTGCCTCAGTTTGAATTGACCAATTAAAATTCAGCTCTCCGTGGACGTTTAATTATAAACGATAATATAATATATCCCTCTATCTACATATATTATCTTTATCGTACTCTCGGTAACGATAAACTAATCAACATTAATCAACATCGAATACCAACAAGTATAAGCTAGTTTAAAATAAATATCTCCGTCGTACCTATACAGCAAGGTGATTAATAATTATATATAAAACTTTCGTATTGTTATAATTGATATTACCATCCACCATGATAAACGGGGCACCATCCTTGAAGACTTCACTGCAGGAAGTAAACCCGGCAACTCTTATCGTCCTTAAAAAATAAATCCTTCTGGAAGCTCCTTGTCGTCCGAGAGAAACGAAGCTCATCGTATTCTTCGTGAAAAATCTTGATTTGAGTCTCGTTCTTTTTTTCGATTTTCAAAAGTTACCTCGATTATATGTACTTTATTGACACGTGGTATTCTTGGCAATGGGTTCCATGACGGAATCCTCTTCACAGAGAAAATGAACATCGCGTCAGACCTGTTGGGATGTTATCAAGTCGGCTTTACTTGAATTTTTAAGGATCGACGGACCAGGCAGTTTCTGTGTTGTTCCTGACGTGGTGGAGGGTTGAACCATCATTGGCTGCCCGTTCACCAGGACTATGGTGTCCCGTACTGAATCGTAACCAGGTCCTGGAAAAAAGGTATTCCATCTTAGAACTAATTCAACGTAAGATATACCCTTCCATTCTTCAAGATAATTGGTACTTAATTCAAGGATTCGTCTTCACTAGTTATTTATTCAAAGAATAATGTATCTGTCGTCTAAGGAACCAATAAATAAAAATTAATGAAAAAATTGTTAATCCACTTCCTTCAACCCAAAACCATCCTAGAATATGTTTATACATCATATACCACCGATTTGGGTCATTTAGAATTAATTTTGGCGACTTTTAATTTTTGCCAATTTTTGAAGGTGTACCCCTTTACATTTTTTCGACTGAGTTTCGCCCATTTTTGACCAATAAAAATTTTTTAACCACTTCTTTGGACCCAAAATCGTCCTAGAATATGTTTATACATCATTTACCATCGATTTGGGTCGTTTAGAATTGATTTTGGCGACTTTCAATTTTTGAGAATTTTTGAAGGTATACCCCTTCACATTTTTGCGATTTGGGTTTGACCCATTTTTGACCAATAAAAATTTTTTAACCACTTCTTTTGACCAGAAATCGTCCTAGAATATGTTTATACGTCATTTACCATCGATTTGGGTCGTTTAGAATTGATTTTGGCGACTTTCAATTTTTGAGAATTTTTGAAGGTATACCCCTTCACATTTTTGCGATTTGGGTTTGACCCATTTTTGACCAATAAAAATTTTTTAACCACTTCTTTTGACCAGAAATCGTCCTAGAATATGTTTATACGTCATTTACCATCGATTTGGGTCGTTTAGAATTGATTTTGGCGACTTTCAATTTTTGAGAATTTTTGAAGGTGTACCCCTTTACATTTTTTCGACTGAGTTTCGCCCATTTTTGACCAATAAAAATTTTTTAACCACTTCTTTGGACCCAAAATCGTCCTAGAATATGTTTATACATCATTTACCATCGATTTGGGTCGTTTAGAATTGATTTTGGCGACTTTCAATTTTTGAGAATTTTTGAAGGTGTACCCCTTTACATTTTTTCGACTGAGTTTCGCCCATTTTTGACCAATAAAAATTTTTTAACCACTTCTTTGGACCCAAAATCGTCCTAGAATATGTTTATACATCATTTACCATCGATTTGGGTCGTTTAGAATTGATTTTGGCGACTTTCAATTTTTGAGAATTTTTGAAGGTATACCCCTTCACATTTTTGCGATTTGGGTTTGACCCATTTTTGACCAATAAAAATTTTTTAACCACTTCTTTTGACCAGAAATCGTCCTAGAATATGTTTATACGTCATTTACCATCGATTTGGGTCGTTTAGAATTGATTTTGGCGACTTTCAATTTTTGAGAATTTTTGAAGGTGTACCCCTTTACATTTTTTCGACTGAGTTTCGCCCATTTTTGACCAATAAAAATTTTTTAACCACTTCTTTGGACCCAAAATCGTCCTAGAATATGTTTATACATCATTTACCATCGATTTGGGTCGTTTAGAATTGATTTTGGCGACTTTCAATTTTTGAGAATTTTTGAAGGTATACCCCTTCACATTTTTGCGATTTGGGTTTGACCCATTTTTGACCAATAAAAATTTTTTAACCACTTCTTTTGACCAGAAATCGTCCTAGAATATGTTTATACGTCATTTACCATCGATTTGGGTCGTTTAGAATTGATTTTGGCGACTTTCAATTTTTGAGAATTTTTGAAGGTATACCCCTTCACATTTTTGCGATTTGGGTTTGACCCATTTTTGACCAATAAAAATTTTTTAACCACTTCTTTTGACCAGAAATCGTCCTAGAATATGTTTATACGTCATTTACCATCGATTTGGGTCGTTTAGAATTGATTTTGGCGACTTTCAATTTTTGAGAATTTTTGAAGGTGTACCCCTTTACATTTTTTCGACTGAGTTTCGCCCATTTTTGACCAATAAAAATTTTTTAACCACTTCTTTGGACCCAAAATCGTCCTAGAATATGTTTATACATCATTTACCATCGATTTGGGTCGTTTAGAATTGATTTTGGCGACTTTCAATTTTTGAGAATTTTTGAAGGTATACCCCTTCACATTTTTGCGATTTGGGTTTGACCCATTTTTGACCAATAAAAATTTTTTAACCACTTCTTTTGACCAGAAATCGTCCTAGAATATGTTTATACGTCATTTACCATCGATTTGGGTCGTTTAGAATTGATTTTGGCGACTTTCAATTTTTGAGAATTTTTGAAGGTATACCCCTTCACATTTTTGCGATTTGGGTTTGACCTATTTTTGACCAATAAAAATTTTTTAACCACTTCTTTCGACCAGAAATCGTCCTAGAATATGTTTATACATCATATACCATCGATTTGGGTCATGTAGAAGCGATTTTGGCGACTTTTAATTTTTGACAATTTTTGAAGGTATACCCCTTCACATTTTTGCGATTTCGGATCGACCCATTTTTGACCAATAAAAATTTTTTAACCACTTCTTTTGACCAGAAATCGTCCTAGAATATGTTTATACATCATATACCATCGATTTGGATGGTCTAGAATTTATTTTGGCGACTTTTCATTTTTGAGAATTTTTGAAGGTATACCCCTTCACATTTTTGCGATTTGGAAATGAACCATTTTTGACCAATAAAAATTTTTTAACCACTTCTTTCGACCAGAAATCATCCTAGAATATGTTTATACATCATATACCATCGATTTGGGCCATTTAGAATTAATTTTGGCGACTTTTAATTTTGGACGATTTTGGGTCGACTCATTTTTTTCAGATGTACCCCTATAGATAGTATTTTTTCACTTAACGCTAATATTTCACAATGTTAAGTGCCAAAGAGATTGTAGCCATATTAATTACCCCGACAAACAATATGAAACTCGGAGGACAAGTTTATTAAATGGATTATGTTTGACACGAAAATGAACATATATTTTAATCTAGGTTGGAAGGTTCAATTAATGTGGACGGGATTTAATTAGGACACCGATTACCTGATGATGCAGTGTGTGTAAGCGTTTTCGATGGTGTTAAAGCATTCCGGGCCGCAGGACCCCAATCGGATTTCGGCTGCAGGAGCATCCTCGCGCGGTGCCAAACACTGTTGTTTCTACCCCTGCTAGATCTTCCTCTTCGTGATCTATCGCAGGATGATCTATTATCAAAGTCATCGTCGTCGTCGTCGTCATCGTACGTGGATCTTCGAGGATGCTTTCTTAATTGGCACTAAATCAAAATTTTGATAAGTCCATAATTATTGAAATTTAATATGGTTTTTAATAAGTTGGGTCTCAATAAGTCTCACTATTCAACTATGGAGTATATTTCATACTAATATCTAACATATCTATATTATTAACTTTTGAAAATGTATGAATTAATTGATATTATTAATATCTTACTATTGCCAAACCGACGATCACCAGAACCGGAAGCATCCCAATTACCCAGCCAGCGACATCCGCCCACTTCGGATAAACGTAAGCGCCGTACTTAAGTGGCTCGTACTCGACCCAGTTGAAGAAGAGGATGAAGAAGAGTGCCGCTGGTGTTACGACTTTCCACATCCAGGTCCAGAAGAATCTCCAGAGACGACTTCGTGGTCCTATCATCTGTTGAACGTCGTCCAGAAAACGATCAGCACCATAAACCCAAGCCACTAGGATGCATTCACTTATGGCGATCAGTAAAACTGACCAATTGGCGGCATACTTGTCCATTAATTGCAACCAGTACATCCCAGCCTAGAATTGCATGGAAGATTCATCTATAACGTGTGTACAATGTGCAACCCTGAAAATCAAGTAGATGAAAAGACTTACATTGGTTGTAAAAACAATTCCACCAGCATATCCTAGAACTGATACTGCTAGGACGACCCAAAATTTGTAATTTCTTAGCGGAGGGAAAGCATCGAGTATTGCAGTGGTTACGGTCTCCATAAGTGCGAATTGCGAATCGAGACCGAGGGTTAAAAGCATCACGAAGAAGAGCAGGGACCAAACTGGTGCAACTGGTAATCGGGCAACCACCTGGTTTCATCAATTATATTCATTAATATGAAATATATAATATGATGTATAATACGATGAATATATAATATATCATAATTAAATATCCTGGCTCGACTCACCTCAGGATAAACGATAAATGCCAAACCAGCACCCTGATCGACGACGGAGGCAACCGGAACGTCAAGTTCATGAGCAAGGAATCCAATCACTGAGAAAATAACTAAACCAGCGAAGAAGGATGTGCCAATGTTACTGACTGCCACAATCAACGAGTCCTTGTAACAGTTATTTGTAAATTTGTTGTAAGAGCTGAGTGTTATCAAACCACCCCAAGCTGGACTTAGGGCGAAGAAGATTTGCACCGCCGCGTCACCCCACACTTTGGCCGACATTAATCTTTTCCAATCAGGTGTTAGATAGAAAAGAATACCCTCGTCGGCACCAGGAAGTAATATTCCACGAACGAAGAGGGCGATCTTGAAACATTATAATAATATTATGAATATTCTAATATCTACATTAATAATATTTATAAATATTCCACGTACCAGAACGACATAAGGGAAGAGAGCAGTGAAGTAAACAACCTTTCCCGAGCTCTGAACACCTTTGCTTAAGCAAAGGAAGACAATGACCCAAGCTAATAAAAGACTGATGGCCATTGATGGTCGAATGGAGCCTGTTTCTTCGATCCCGCTACTCATCCCCAATACGTGGTTGCTATTTATCACAAATAATATTTAACAGTAAACACTCAAAATCATCAACTATAATACATTGAATTATTTCATCCTTACGTGAAGTATTCTTCGGCTGGTGGTCTCTTAATGGCCCCAGTAATATTTTCCATAGTAAGGCCCAAGTAAGTCATCTGAGTGGAATTTAGGCACCTTCCTTTGAAGTAGGACGTATTCTGAAGGGCACATGCCTCGGCAGCTTCCGGTGTGAAGCAGTCCTCGGTGCTCCAAGGTCGTTCACATTTACCCCATGGTAATGTTCCAGCCCCTATTCATAGAAAAATACTCAAATACCCATCCCCTAACATCATACCTCATCTGAACAATTCACTCTAATTCCATATAAATATTTTATACGAAAAGTATTAACAAACACTAACCAACAACGGACGCAAACATGTAATACAACGTCCAGGCGATGATGAGGTTGTAATAGAGCATTACAACGGAGCTGACGAGGACCATTCCGTACCCCAAGCCTCGAAGAAGGGGACAGAATCGTTTGTAGGCGGCAACCGGGCCAAGGCTTGCATATTGCCCTAAAAATCACAATAAAATCACAATAAAAAGGTTCAAAAATTAATATGTTAATCAAAATCCTAATATAAAATCGAACTATAATAGATAATAATAAATGGATAATAGATAAGTGTTTATGGTACACATAGCATAATTTATGATGAAGCGTTATATAGATAGGGGGCATTTCGTATTGGATATGGTGCAACGTGGGGCCTAAAAATAGTGTTTACGTGACCCGGTAACGAAAGAACGATCATTCATCGATCGTTAGATTTCAGGGAATCAAGCAAGAGTGCAAACTTGACCTTCCCTTTCCCGATGATAAGGCTTTAAGTTCTATTGATAGCAGCCTCCTCTATAGATAGCGTGTACGTTAACACCGGAATTATTCTCGTATCCTATATCCATCAATTTTTTTATAGATATATGTGGAATATATTTCTGCAAGGTCACTCGAGATTGTTCATATAAAATAATAATACGTAACAAATAAATAATAACTTCAAACTGAACTAAAGGACAGTGAATATTTTATGCAATTAAATTATTATGACATTTCTGAACTTCTTAAACCGACCATTAACAACTAATGATAATGCTACATTATTGATTAACATGTGATAACCCATGATAACGTGATATATATTAATAACAATTAAAACATGACATGAAATAAGCCATCTAAATTTAATAAAGGCGTGTAAGAAGGGTGTATCCAACGAAAATAGTTCATTAAGTAATAGGAGGTTCCAGTTAAATTCTCACCTAAAGAAAGCTCCATAAACATAAGGGGCAAGCCAGCTATAATGAGCATAACCGTAAACGGTATTAAAAATGCCCCGCCGCCATTTGAGTAGCAGAGATATGGAAACCTCCAAACGTTCCCAAGACCCACGCTGTACCCCAAAAGGGACAACAGGAAGTCAAATTTCCCTGTCCAGGTGCCACGCTCAGGGTGCTCTTCTTCACCCGCCTGCAACGGCGCTTGGCTATTGGCCACCGAATACTTGTCTTCATTCTGTTAAATTAAAGAAAGTCAAGTGTCAATAATATATTACTTAACAATCTAGCACATCAATGTATCAATCCCCCATGTACTATTATATTTATTTCCTTCAGTGTGTTGTTTCTCTTCTTGTAATATTGAAGTGCATATAATTATTGTTTATGATAACAAAGTGGACTTACATCCCAGCAGTCCAAATAGTTACGAATCCGAGGTGAAGACTCCTCCATCCTTCAATCTGGCACTCGGTGTGTCCAAATAGATCAATCGTTTCTTCTCCTCCTCATCGTTGCCATATTTCTAATCTGATTCTCCTCAAAGTTCATTCTCGAATCTCTCCGAATGTCCTGTTGTTAATTAAATATTCCTTTCAATCGCCAAGCTTTTCGCGCCTCCATTTCACTCTTTTTCCTGCACAAACTTCCCTCTTGGATACTCATTTCTTCCTACTTCCTCTCGACTCTCTGTCTTCTAGTTCTAACAAATCAAATCCTACTTTAATAATTCATAATTTACAACCAATATTTTCAATTGCCATTTCTCATCACATTAATGTTTGACTCTATCAACTTCTATATTAATTTGTTAAAATATCAGATACAGGACTTATTTCTTTAGTATATTTTTTGGTCAGTTAAGTTCTAATTGCTGTTTAAATCGAATACATATGTTACACATTTTGGTACTTTATATAAATAATGTTTATTAAACAACTGAATAATGTCATTGTTATTTAACGAATCGATTTATTTCGAGTCGTGTTAAAACTGGAAATAATTCAGGTCTGAGGAGATCTGCTCGATTATCCTGGAAAGCAAAATGGATTCGATAGCGTGAATTAATCAGCTTTCCCTTCGAACGTAATTTCATATCGGACTTAATAATTCCCTGTTAACCCTAAAGGGTTCATTAAGGTTTAGAAAAATATGTCGATCTAAAAACACCCTACTTTACTACGTTAATTCATTATAAAAATTATTATGAAATTGGATCAAAATCTATTTCTCGGAAGTCAATTCAAATTCAACACAAGTTCATATTTTCTATCATAAACATAAAAGAAACTTTGAGTTTATGATAATAAATGAAATATATGGAATCCAGCCACGTAATATTGCGGAAGTGGCCCGTAAGTGTTTTAATTGATAATATATATATAACAATTAGAGCTTAGTCGTTCAAATTGTTGATGAAGAAATAAGTCTAGAATTTAAGATTTTAATAAGTTAATATGAATTGATGTCGTCACACACGAACGTGATGGAAAACGGTAATTAAAACGTTCATTAAAGTGGACCTTAATCAAGTGTCGATGTAATAAACCTCTATGGGCGGTATTCTAAAGCCAAACAATAAGTATTCACGTTCTAATTCCAATTATCGAGTTAACACCTAGATATACGGTCACGCAACAACGCAGTTTACTCCTTCGAATTCTCGACGCTTTGTTCCCGACAGTTCGATCTTATTTCCACCCGGAAGACAATTGCTTCCGTTAATAAACATACGATTAATTGCGTCACATAATTCTATTATTAACACCACTCTAATCTAATCACTTGTCTAAAAAATATTATTTAATCTCCGAGTAATGAAACACTTGCAAATAAATTTTGCAAAGTGATTTCTACCCTCCAGTTGCTATCGAACATTTCAAAATGTCGAATTTCTAATAATAATTTAATCTATAAATATAATTGTTGCGAGACATTTTTGCGTAAGGAAAATAGTTGCAGAAAAAGGTGATATGATTAAACAGTGTTATTTAATAATACAAATTAAGATTGGATGGCAGATTTTATCCTGATATTTGCGTTTAATACCTAAATTGATCGTTTCAAAAATAAGGGCCATTTCCAGTGCGGTTTCCTGTCGATTCCAGCGATTACGTAAACTAACGGTATCAGTCACCGACAAATCTGTACACCGACAAACGTACACACCTTTGAATTCATTTCGAGCCACCCGTTTTCGAAAATATCCGTCAAACTATTAATAATAAATCCAAGAAGATCCATCCTACTTAATACATAATTCGGTATTACTTAATTTCTGCAACCTTAACTAACAAAAAATCGCTAACTATTCCTTGAATATCTAAAATGTCTTGACGTTCATGAAACAAGTTGCTGAATGAGATCCAAAAAGGATGATCAAATATGTATTATAATAATCATTGTATCTGAACGACATCAATGGCGAAACCAAGGGGAGGTTTTAATATAAATAATCCACGCACCTAATTATTTGTTAGGCCAAAAACCAGGCGAGAAATTCCAAGGGATGTAAACCGGCATATCGGTCGATCAGCTGTGAGTGGTACCGCTGCCATTGGAGAACTTGGTGAACGTTGGTGCCAAGGTCAGAGACACGCACTGTCACTTTGGGTTTCAGGGTCACAAACGAACCTCCCGTCCCACCGGACGTGGCGAGTACGCGCCGGAAGATCCAATGGTGTTTGAGTGGTGAGTTTTAAGTTGAAACAGGTAAAACAACGAATAGAAACAGACAGGCGAGAGAAAGGAGGCGGACGGACAAGTGGAGACGATCCGTGCCCGGGCAGTCAGCCAGCCTGTCTGCTTATGGGTTGAGCTTTTCTACTTGCTGCACCCCCCGACCCTGTCGACCCTGTCCCCTGTCGAGCCTCCTACGAGAACACACGGATCGATCGATGTTACTGCTCCTGCGAGCTGCGTCCTACCCTAAACCTTGCTTACACTCTCTCTCCCTCTCCCTCTCCCTCTCCATCTCCATCTCCATCTCTCTGTCTCTTATTTCTGCCTTTCTCTCTCACTTACCCTCGCTTACTGACACCTACTCTCTCAAACGAGCTCTGATTCCCTACCTCTGTCTATCTTCTTTGGTATTCTTCTCTGTATTTTGTGTGTGTCAAGGATATTCACACTTTGGATCCAATATGGGGTCCCATGCTTACGCACTCTCACGTGGACATCTACTCTCTCAAACGAGCGCTGATTCCCTACTGTGTCTATCTTCTTCAGTATTTATCACTGTACTTTGGGTGCATGGTGGTTATAGACATGTCTATGTCATGAGATGTTCAATATTCAGTTACTTGGAAGATGTACCTTCTCCATTCATCTCCATTCTTAGAATTTCCACTGCTTCACCCTGATCCACTTATCTATCTGAGAAACAGACACATTACCCTCGGTGTCTTTCTTTTTGCTCGTAACACCCTCTTTCATCCCCTAATTGCTGGTTTCCGTTATTTACCCTCTGTTTTTCTCCCAGAAGATGTTCCCAGGTTCACACAGCCGATGATTGTTTCTCACCCCTGGATATGAAAAATACATAAATAGTGTTTAACCCTAAACGTCTGTGTTTTAAAAACAGCACTTTCCACTCAGCCACGGCATTTAAAAGGATGTGGAGTTTCGTCGCGATGACGTAATGAAGGTGCACTTTGGGTGCTCCGCGAATAACGGAAAAACAGGGTGGCGTAGGGAAGAAAGGGAGGGTGAATTTTATTGACGATAATTCCAGACGAAGTAGGAAGAATTTTCGGTATTTTAGTTGAGAATGGGGTAATCGAGTTTGGTTTTACTCGAGGGTTAATTAAGGGTTGTACAAAGGTATTGAAGAGGTGAGTTATAAGAGATGTTAATTGATCGAATTATTTCATTGGCGGACAAGTACGTTTTTTGTTCAGTAACAATATAAAAATGAAAGTATTGAAGTAAAATAAAACTATTAACGGAAGGTTATGATATATGAAATATGAAGTATTAATAATTAGTTATGCCCAGATGTTCAAAATTATTGTGGTTTTATCATTAATATAATTATAAAAACCATCTGCACGTTGTATAGTTGTTTAATATCATATCCACGATGTAATAACGTTAACTGATGTGTAATAAATAATGAGTAATTAATCACCAGACAATCAGGAATCATTCGACTATCCCTAATCGAAAACCAATGACACACCGTGCCGATAAAGTATTGGAATATTCTCCAATAGGTTGTTCGAAAGTGTCTCTTATGGAACCGGAAATTGATGTTGTACCATAGGACGAAAATCCATAAAGGAAAGTGTTGTAACACGACACAGAAACACCCATCGATTTCCAATAATTTCATCGTTATCGAACACCGCAATAAAACGATTCAGGGAACAACAATTCAGCCTAATTTATCCATCAACTGCAAAGGAGAATAATAAAAATAACATCCCCAAACAATACATAATAAAAGTTTGGCAATACAGCACAAAAACGTCCATCGAATTTCAATAATTCCTTCATCATAAAATGCTGCAATAAAATGATTCAGGAAATAATAATTCAAACAAATCAATTATCCTTTAGACACACATTTTACAACATAAATTAACAATAACATAATTAATGATTGTCACCTGACGTAATTAGCACGCTAAGGTTGAGTAACAACCCAACACGTTGTCGGGCTGGATTAAAATGTATAATTAAATCATCCAACATAAATTAATTAAACATTGACTCACTCGAGATGACCGCTATTAATGATGGCACGATAATAACGTCGGGATTGGCCAGGGTTAAAATTCCATAATTTCATAATCGGAGAGGAAGTGGGTGGCTAATAAATTCCTGCGGTGTCAGAAACAATGACACCGGTATCCTAGAAAATCCTTTCATGCAGGGACCTCCCAGAGAATTTCCCATGAACTGTATGGTGGCCATGCTTGATTTCGCCCACGGGGAACCGTGGAATGAAACCTTTCATATGTAAAGGCCAGAGGAATATTGGCTTTCTAATTAAGCCCTGGAAATTAACGGCTACTATTGGTTTCCAATCACGAAACACTGGAGATTCGAATGTTGTTAATACGCTTCATTTATGAACGACGCTCAACAAGTGTTGTTATTTATCTGTCGTTTAGCGATGTTGTTTTTGTTGTTCGTCATGGAAATTCATCATTAAATTCGACTGAATCGTTCTACCATCGCATTCGATGAGGAAGACATTATTGACGATCAACTAATGTATTCATTAATGAATATCAATCATATTATTATTAATTAAGGGAATCAAATATATGATCTAATACTGTGCTGATTTGTGTACGAGATTATTGGGGCGTTAATTATCTAATTGCAAAATTTGAATCGCACCTAAGTCCAGGTTGTTATTCAACCTTGGCATATTAATTGGAATACGTAATAATTAATAATTCTATGATTGCCAATATAGGGGATACAACAAATTATGATTAAAAATTAATTGACAAAATATGAGAGTGAAACGTGTTCGATAACATCTGATAAAATGTTCATTAAACGCGGAGTGGAAAATTAATGAATTGTCAGATAAGCGACACATGTTGCACTCTTTTGGAGATCGTAAACGATCTTCTTATCGAGATCCCGATAAAATTCTTAGATGAGTGGGATTTCTACCTGGTAATGACAGATTCGGTTATAAACCCCAGTCGAACAAGGTATATCGATCTTGGTAGTGAAAACCGGGTGGCTGACGAGAAGGGGCGGGGGTGGAAGGGCATTAGGAAGGTCAGATCTGTCCTTTTTACTCCTTTCATGGAACACAGAAAGACTTCGCTCTCTTTTACATCCCTATCAAAGTGCAAAGAGTCCCGGTTCGAACTGAAGAGATGTTACCTCGAGTACAAAACGATAGATACTATCGATCAGTCTGTTGTTGAATTTTAGAACTGCTTCAATCTCCCTCATCCCTTAAACGAGGGTCGCCATCAACTTCCATTTTATTCTCAAGATAGCCGCGATTACTTAATCTAGAAAAAGATCCAAACGAATTTTAGTTTTGCGTTTCATCAGTAGGTAACTATTGTCAGTATCAGTATATAAATATTATTATTAATTATGAGACCCCTTTTAATATGATATCTGTTGGGAATAGCTAAGTATCAAAAAATGAACCAAGTATTCAGTATAGTTAACCGGCATTTTAACAAACAAATTCAACTAAAAAAGGAATTGTTATCGCGGCAGTAAAAAAAGGAGGCCAGGAGGTTCAAAGAGGGGTAGTTTCGCGGCACAATCGTTATCGTTATCGCGGGAAAGCAACTCGGACAGGGCCGAATAAACAAGCTTCTTTTTTTGCGAGTCGAGAATCGGAAGGTTGGAGGGAAGCAGAAAGGTACACGGATTTGTAGGGAGAAGGGATGGTTTAGTAGGTAGTGGGGTGGCGTTGATAGGGGATGAAGCTTCCGCTCGGATGCGGCCGAGTTTCGATCAAGGCCAACCTTGCCATTCGTTTCCCACCCCCTGCTCTTCCCTACGCTTCTCGTCTCTTCCCTTTCTCCTTTTCATTCTTCATATTAATGGTAAAAAGTCGAAGGAGGAAGGGCGCCATTAAAATTCCAAAATAATGGTAAACGCGGATTAACTTGATTTATGGCTCCAAGGAAACCGATGTTAACTTAATTGTTCCAATTTATTTTGTTTCTCTAATTTTGTGATAAACGGAGAGTAGAGTGAGTTATTTGATGTTAGTGATATTTAACATTATTTTGGAATTTTAATGGGATCTTCTTCCATCATTTTTGTACTATTAATGTGAAGAATGGAAGGAAGAAGTGTAGTGTAATAAATAGAGGAAACTATTAAATATTATACTTCCTAATCATTCGTTGGAACGCTTTAATTAGGAAATATAATAAAAACTTTGAAAGGAAGGGTTCATCGACCTTTCCTTCCACTCTTTTAATCACCTTTTACTATAGGGAATTCTACCTCCCCTATCATGTACTTTGCTTGTTCAATTACCTATATGTGTCCATAAAAATACAATACTATTAATAATAATAATAATTTAACATGTAAACGAACTTCTCATTTTCTGAATAAAATTGTAGGTCTTGGTTTCATAGAGAATATTTCAAGAATATAAGTCATAATATAATAAATTACCAATGAAAAATACGAATATTAATTGCAATAACTAATATGTCGTTTACTTTGCCCATCCAATTATTTATATTTGTATATAAAAACGTAATATTATTAATGTTAATGAGTAAACTTATAACAAATTCTCGGAGAGAGGACGGAATTGTAAGCCCCGTTTCATGGCTGCGTCGAGAATATATTTAATAAATTTTAAAATCAGTGAGATGGAAGTTAGAGATTGGAAGTCTTACTCTTTAAACCGGAATCGACTATCTTCGGAGGTTCATCGTGAACCACTGACATATTTCTCCTCGTATCTCCAGATCATCGAGAAAACTTCGAGTAGTTGGCTTCAGACCAAATTATTGATGACACTTTCCCTGCTCGAGAGTCGATTTCTGTGTAATCAGCAACTCTCGATCATCCATCACCAAAGCCTACGATTCGAGAGTTGTTTAAGATTATCATCTGCCATTTTTTCTCTTTTTCATCTATTTACTCTTAGTTTCACGCACCTATTTATTTATTTAATTAGTCACCTCGTTAATCTTCGTTTCAGTAAAACCAAGAGTCTTATTAAACATTAAACACAATCACGAATTATTCAATAAGGTCTAGAAGAAGTATCGCGTTATACTAATAGAATTATTTCGAACTACTCCGCCATATTGCCATCGTTGATTGGCTCCCGATCCAATCAGATTTGAGAATAATTACGTAATGCGTACCCGCCGAAATGTTTTCAGATTCGACAGGAATGTGCATATTTATAAATACTTAAATTCATGATTTACTTTTTGAATAATATAAGATAACAAAGATATTTTAAGCCACGTTTTTGTATTTTATTCGGACCTCCCACGATTTCGTGTGGATAAATAAACGATGTTTAAGGTTCGACCTACAAGTCACGCGATAATTTCCATCGATTCAGAGTGAATGCAAAAGGGAAATTGAGCTTTCGGAATAAAACGAGAATGTGACGTGAACAGGAAACCATTAGTTCACGGAAAAAAAGGGAAAAGGGTAAAATCATGGATGCGAGCCACTGTCATTTACACAGTAAAAGGAACGTTTGTAAAGATCGATTTCTAACTCGCGAATTTATTTACGATATACATCGTATCGATATAATGTATATCGTAATTTTTCGTTTAACTAGACTCGTATATTCATAAATTAAACCGAAAACCCGAAATTGTACCTTCAAAGCATTTTATTTCGGAAAATAATAAAAATATATACCTCGATTAATTCCATCCAATAGTTTACTGCGAGTACCAGTTATAAACCAAAATTTGATCTCCATATTGACAAAGTAGCTCTTTTATTGTCAATATTACTCCATGATTTCCTTTATTGTTCCTTCTTTTCTCCTCCATTGTTTAAACATCTTAGTTTTGTACATCGAACTTCGCACCTCGTGTAGGCGCAACTCAAAATAGTCATATTTCAGCAAAATCAGTTAAAGCAAGTATAAATAATATCAGATATCAATCGCTAAACAAACGATCTAAGTTAATCAACCACAAAATGTTATTTAACACAAAAAATACACGTGAAAATTGATTAAAAATGTGGACAACGTTACGATCACCAAACCGAACTTTTAACGGACGCCATTTGAACTGCGTTCGATGTATCGATCACTCGATTGAGGTAGAAAACGATTAATCGAGATATCGAACTCGAACTGAGATCGTGTACGAATTGCGAACGGTAGAGAGAGCAGAAACGGCCATAAAAAGAGGACGGAAACAGAGTTCCTCTTCTTTTCTCTTCTGTCCGAGTGTTTCAGTATCGGCTGGAAAAAATTCGCGTGGAAAATCATCGGGGAAAACGCGTGCCGCGGCAAGTCCACCGTGAACGAAATCGCGTCATAAAAAGGCATCCTTGTCCGTGAGATTGTCGTGTTTTCCTAACCTCTACAAAAAACGAACGTATATCCACGAACAAAATATACGTCGCTCCTCGAAGAACAGATAATCTTCTGGCTCTTTCTCTCATCCATTCTCCTTTCGTCTATCTATCTCCCTCTCTCTGTCTCTGTTCCTCCATCGCATTTTCCCTCATCACCCTCTCTCTTTCTCCCTCCTTCTTAATATTCTTTATAACGACTTCCTTGTCGCACGATATTCCCCATCCCATAACACACGTCCCCCCTCGCGGACAAAAAAAACAAGTACACAAAGAGTGGCAATATATCGTAGTAACGGAGCGAAAGAAATCGCGAGTTAAAAGACGAGTGAGGAATATCGTGGTGACTCTAAATTTAGTGATAAGTGTTGCGTGCGATTATTAGCAACGAGAAGAATCGAGTGTGTGTGTCGGCGCGATTGGTCGGGACCAGGGAAAGAGAGAGAAAAAAAAGACGTGGCAGAGACGAAGGAGGGAAGATTTCGAAGATTGACGGTCTATGAGCGTCAAGGGCCAAGGGGACCCTGGGGAAGATCACGCTTCCAGGTTGTCTGGATCGTTTACCGATTATCCTATCAGTGATCCTAGATTTTTAAGTTTCGCCACTGGGAGACCATTGTTCCGCTCTTTTTGACATATCGATTTCCCTCCTTCGACCGATCAATTGTTTACGAGCTTCGACAATTCTTCCTGCTCCCTTTTTCATGGTTCGATTCCTATATTCTTTTCTTTTTTTCTAATTGGTTTGTTTACGACCTTCCTCCGATATGGAGACGCGGCTTTGTGTCGCGAGACCTATTTTTAACCCTTTTGTTTTCGTGCAACGACTCGTTTTGCTTCTGCAATGACACGAGAGTTTCTTCCTCGGGGGACATTTAATTCTCACCCTTGCCAATTTTACGGTGGATTTGTTCTTTCGAAGTTAGCTGCAACTATTTCAATTTTGAAATTCATTGTCGCGATTTCTAGAATATTCTGTCTTCATGAAATTTGTATCGTTCATTTAACTTATTCGAAGTTTAATGGGTTTGTTTAACTGTTTTGTTTAAACGTTTCATTGGTACATGATTCCTAGGTGAATTTTTACCCATAATTATTGTTAACTTTTTAACTACTGAAAGTATTTTAAATACGTGGGATTTGTAAGATTCATGACAAACAACTCTTTCAAAATTTATGTCCATCATTTCGGAACATCCGAAACGAGTTTTTAAGATTAAAAATGCCCCCGACAGTAAACCGACATTTAAACTCCAACCCTTTTTATATTTAACCGCGAAACGATGACCACTGCAATTGTGTTTTGATTGGTCGATCGATTACCGTCACTGATTGGTCACTTAATATCGATTCTCGAGTACCGCCAGGTATAAATAGAAGGTCAAGATTTACAAAGAAATCCTTACAGTATCTGCTAATTAAACAGCTTTAAATAATGAAATCGTCGATTAATTTATGATGAAATGCCACTTCAAATATCTTTCCGTTTATTAGGAATTTATTATTTAGTACCTGAATTCATAATTCTTGAATTTTAATCACGAATTTTGGAAATGGTTTAAATTCAGAATTGAAGAATCTTGAATTAGAGAGGAATATTGGTCCAAGAAACAAATAAGTGCAGATGTTATTTATCTGCTAGCAGGTGTTGTTAATGTTTTTATGAGTTTCCTTATGCCAATTTCTCTGAGCTATTTCACTCCCTAGACATATAATTTTCTAAGTCTAGATATAAAAATAGTTGATGATTCACTGTCTAACAATAGCTATCTACAGATATTCAAATCTACTCATGAATCAATAAATATTAAAATATTGCTATTATGATGCACAATTCAAATAAATATCTATAATAATTCTGGTCATCTTCTAAATATAATATATAAATGTATTAACAAAAATATCTCATACAATTATTTTGTATTCAGGGTAAGAGCAGAGAGCCCTTGCAGCGACATGAAGCGTGCAGTTGCTAAAAAATTGATTGAACGGTATTTTTATCAACTCACTGAGGGATGTGGGAATTCTGATTGTGACAATCAAAACTGTGCGTCTAGTGGAAAGGTGCGTAAATACTATTCTCACATCCTTCTTTTTAATCGTTCTTTTACCGCTTATAAAAAGATAGCTCATCAACAAATTCTACTTTCCCAGCAGGTCACAAATTTAACGCCAAATCAGGCGGCTGCACAAGCCATTCAATTATTTTCACAAGAGGCTCGACTTTGCGATGGTACGCAACCGAGTAAAGTAGCTAGAACAACTTTAGAACCAGGACCTGCATCCTTGGCAAAAAGTCTGCCAGTCAAAAGTGTTAATCCAACATGTTCGGACGAAGGTATTGCATTAATCCTACAAACACTTTATATTCCTATTATAACTGATCCAAAAATCCAAAAAATTATTAACAGGAAAGCAGGAGCTGTTCCTGACAGAAGCAAAACTTTTGGACATAATAGATAGGTGCCGTAAAGAAGGATCATATTCATTGTTGATAAGGACCCTTGGCGAGGTGTTTTCCTGTGGAAAGGCATTGAGTCTCAGTTTCCAGAAAACTGAGAAAAATGACTCTCCACTGGCTGCTCTGCTCGACAGGGCACCGGATACCTTGCTAAGGACACCCGGCGATATGAGTAAAGAGGCAGTCCGTTCTCTTCAAGGAGAAGACAAAGATGAAGATAGCAGTGACCCTTCGCCCGCTGTACCTAGTAATGACGATACTAGCGTTGATTTGTCTGCCGTCAGAAGAGCTTTTGTAGCACTTTGGTCTTTGCCAGGTAGAGGAAAACATAATTGATTTGACCTCCTTGAATGTTTAAGACAAGTTTATGATGTTAAAGAATGACGAAGAAACTATTATCTGTTAGGAGAAGCATTTGAATCAGCCTTGGTCAATGCACTAGTCACTTTGGCAGATAATATAGAATTAGATTTGAGAGTATTTCGTATAATGCCTTGGGATAGTATGGACAGCCTGCTCAACGTGTTCCTGATCGTATTTGAAATACCGATGCTTGGAAACAGTGAATATTTGGAACTTGCTCTTCACATGCTTTGTAAGGCATTGAGTTGTTTCCCCATTGTTGCCCAGGCTAAACTAGCCAGGGTATGGGCGAAACACTGTAAATGGAGACTACCGAGCCTGTTGCAAGCTCTGCAAGAATTAATTACCGTTAAGGTAAATATAATGAGTACTTTAAATTAGAAAATGCTATCTACTGTGTATTGGATAATGAAATTATTTATAGGTAATAGGGGGATCTTTTACGCGCGATTATTGTGTACAAGATGCAGACACAATTACGGCGCCCACGAAAGTAATGAAAATTTTATACTATGCCAGTATGTTAGCCGGCGAATTAGATGGACCTGAATTAATTTTAGACGAAGAGGATGAATCAGCGAGCAATGATAAATCAGTATCTCCCTCGTTTTCACAAATTCCTCAGGTAATCTAACGATAAACGATTCGATTTTAGCAGTGTTGATATTCAATACGTTTCGATAATAACAAATATAAATGTTATTTCATATAGGACCCATTAGCGAAAGAACTGGGAATTACAGCGCTGGATGCACGAAAACCGTTTATCCCGTTCACCGACTTTTACAACGAACCGCTCAGCGACGCGATTGAAATGGACAAAGACTTTGCTTATTACAAAAGTGAGGAACCTATGAAATTTAGTTTTATGAACTACGCTTTTATCCTTACACCCGCTACGAAAACACTGGGTTTGTATTATGATAATCGCATCAGGATGTACAGCGAACGACGAATGAGCTTTTTACAGACTGTCGTTGGCCAGCCTACTAATCCATATCTAAGGCTGAAGGTATGTATACCTACGGGACATTTTCATTAATTCACATTAATAACTTTTTGCCCGAACAGGTCAGACGTGACCGTCTGATAGACGACGCCTTGGAGGAGCTAGAAACAATCGCCCTGGAGAATCCCTCGGATCTCAAGAAACAATTGGTCGTCGAATTCGAAGGTGAACAAGGTGTCGACGAAGGTGGAGTATCCAAAGAATTCTTTCAATTAATAGTCGAAGAAATATTCAACCCAGACTATGGCATGTTTACGACACAGGTACAAAAATCAAGTTCAGAAAATGGTCCTCCTGTCACAGACAAATATTAATGGAATGTTTTTCCTTGCAGGAAGATACACAAATGACGTGGTTTAATCCAACGTCCTTCGAGACTAACGCACATTTCAAACTTATAGGAATTGTCCTCGGCCTAGCGATTTATAATAACGTTATTTTGGATGTACGCTTTTCTATGGTAGTTTATCGAAAATTGTTGGGTAGAAAAGGTGGCTTCGCTGACTTAGAAGACTGGAGTCCCACGTTATATCGAACATTGAAAGAAATAATGGATTACACCGGAGATGATATGCCGGAAACGTTTATGCAGACCTTCAGAGTAGCTTACAAGTACGAGTATCATTTAAACAAAACATATCTGATCAATTATTAATTATAATTTCTTCGTACAGAGATGTTTTTGGGTCAATATCGTTCCACGAGCTCAAAGAGAACGGCGACGAAATATACGTAACGCAAGAAAATAAGAAAGAATTCGTAGATTTGTACGCGGACTTTTTACTTAACAAATCAGTCGAGAGACAGTTCAAAGCTTTCAGACGTGGTTTTCAAATGGTCACGTATGAGAGTCCATTAGCGTTACTTTTTAGACCCGAAGAAATCGAGCAGGTATTACATGATTATTTGTATTATGAATGTAAGTATATTCGAATTTCGTGCCATGCATTAAAATCATTTCTATTATTGCAGCTCGTTTGCGGTAGCAAAATATTCGATTTCGCGGAATTAGAAGCAGCTACTGAATACGAGGGTGGTTACACAGTGGAGAGTGAAGCAGTACGCAATTTCTGGCGAGTTGCTCATTCGCTACCACCAGAAAGTCAGCGAAGGCTCCTACAATTCACAACTGGTAGTGACAGAGTGCCAGTCGGTGGTTTGTCTCGATTAAAAATGATCATCGCTCGACATGGTCCAGATTCGGACAGGTACTTTCATCTTGCTATTAATATAATCAACTTCTAATTTTATCATTTTTATTGGTCTCATGGATGTGCTTTGATTTCAGATTACCGATAGCCCACACTTGTTTCAATGTTCTACTACTACCAGACTACAGTACAATCGAGAAGCTACAAGATCGACTACTAAAAGCAATTAACTATTCGAAGGGCTTCGGCATGTTGTGAGCGAATATCAAAATTCCTATTGCTCTCCCCTTTTCCCCGACTTTTAGTAACTGTATCCGGTGAATCTCAGCTCGAACGGAATCCTATTTGCCAATACGAAGACGTGTTTGTACTCACAAAAATCGTCCAAAACCTAATTCGATCGGTAACTCGTCGGAGCAATAATCTACTGTCGATTCTTGTCCTCCAACATATTCTCCTTCAAATACGATTGGAATTGTTGTACGACATGACAATTTTGCAATACGCTTCAACGACTTCATGCACCGCGCCAAAGCAGATATATAATCAGGAACGAATTAAAGTAGACATTGATATAAATGAAATGTCAAAATGTGGTAATATTAATCAAGTTCTACCGACGTACTCCATTGAGATCAATGTCTGTGATGATTTGATCCTGATTGTATTCATTATATATAGTGCACATCCGCTTCTGCTCGCCATATTTAAAAGCAAGTGGATATCGGGGAATTTTCGGTCGATACAAAATCGACACAAAGTTTGTACGCAGCTTTTACAACGAAGTGAAACCCGTACAACTTACAAACTGTAATCTTAGTAAGACTGTGATGTGTGTAAAAAAAAGTGTGTCGCCGAACGATCGCGCGGAATCGTAGAGATAAATAAACGGTAGAGTTTTTAGTATATCATTAGAATTCGTACACGATGTCTTGAAACAATGTCGTGAAACAAATCTCTTTTAAGACCCTTCGTCTTCGATCGACGAAAACAAAATCATCGAGCTGCAGACGCGAGATGCTTTTGTATAGTTAAATGATACACGAAGATCATTAAGTTCGCCGTGATTTCTTTCGCGTTTGTATGTAACTTTCTCGATTTTCTCCGATACATCACATTTATCATGGTGGACAAGTAGTATTGGAATAACGATATGAATTGAATTTGTATAAACATTTGTAATTTGCGGCTTTCTCAAAGCTCTGCCCACGTATTTTGTCGGCTGTCTATTTGTTAGTCATGTGACAATAAAGTTCTATTGAAAATCAAAATTATTCTTTGTCACTTCTCACTGGAATATCATCTAACATCAAACATCTTGTAATATTGAGAATCATTGAAAACTTAGAAAGCATTGGAATGTAAGCTGCTTCAAATGTTTTGTTCTCTGTTATGTCAAAGATTTAGGGTTCACAGAATTTTTGTGTAATTAAATTCGGAAATTAATCAAATTAAGTGCTGCTTAAATTAAGGAATTATGCAAACCAAAAGGGACTCGGATTTAATGGCAACAAATGCCAATTTAAAAATGAAAGATTTACAAACTAAGTCCAGTGATGTTGATGTTTTAAACACAAGTCATGATGAGAACTGGAATTTCGAAAATAACTGTCTTCTGCATAATCAACAAGTAATTATTATATTAATATTATCTCATGACAAGCTTTGACTATCATATTAATATAATCATTTACTAGTTTTCAGAAGAAGTGCAGGATACAGAAATAAGCCAAAATAACATAATCAATGAACGAATTTGCAAGTACTGTTCGCATGTCAAAGGTAAAAACTTAAAGTCTCAAAACTGTAAGAGATCTGGTGATTGGAAATTTGAAGACAATTGGGTGGAGTATTCGATGTCAAAAAATATACAACAAACTAAAAATGTGGATTGGAAATTCCGCAATCCATACAGCATTTCCGACTTTGATCGATTAAATTATTGGGACTCGCAATGTTTGAATTCTGGTACAATTGCTGAGCTATTATTTAGCAACAATTCAGAAATCTAACGCACAAACAGACTTGAAAGTTCATTGATATGAAAGAAATTTGTTAACATCAACATCTTGTTCACAGAAACACAGGATAATTCAAAGAAAGATAATATAGAAACTAATTATTTGTACATCTTCCGAGAGTACTTAGCGAATTATCAAGAATCTTCCGGAGTCCCAAGAACGGAATACTCTTTCGCAGCACTTATTAGAATAATGGGTCAAGCAACTGGAAGTTCTCTTTTAGCTATATTGTATATGATGGTGAATATTCTCCCAGTTATCGAGGTGACTAATTAATAACTCATTAATCCGATATCGTTTATCGACTCACCCCGATACGCAGGGAACGAGAATATTAAACAAACACGTTTCTTTCAGATATTTCTCCACATTTTGAGATTTATTTTAGATAGAACTATTAGTATTCGAAAAACGTCGGACATCCATCAGAAGATAATTCAATATCCTCTACTTGGTTTGCAATTACTGAGTATATACGTGTGTTTAATATTCATATTCGGTTTCATCGTTTTACCAATTCTTCGTATGATAATCAGTATAATAGCAAAGATTACATTATACAACTAATCTCGAATGAATAAACTTATAAAAATTCATGTTTCAACATTTTCTGAACAGATAAAAACAAATTATACCTTTCAAATTGAGCTAAGAGTTTGTTTTAATATGTAGGTACAAAATGCCTTTATTACTGAATTAATTACAGGACATTTTAGTGATCTTCTTTATCTAATATTGCACACGTCGATCGATTGAATATTATTTAATGAAATTATTGAAACTCTTCTAACCGAGTAAATGAAGTTTGATTATATGCCAAAGGTGATGAGTATCTTAATTATTGTACAAATGGCGTGTTATTATTATGAGAGCCTTAAATGATAGAAATCTTATTAGACCTTTAATCAGTTCCTCCTCGATGAACGAATAGAAAGATTGATGTAAGATTGATTGTAGTAGATTGATTAAACGTGCTATTCGTGAAATGTACGAATGAAAAGAAGGATGTGCAAGTGGTGTTCCCTTACCGAGAACCGTTATTGATTTCCTGATAATATCATAGATTCTGCATGGAACCAAGATATGATTTTAATAAATAGTTGGGATGAAAACGACGAAGAAGAGTAGTATGAAATTTGGTGTGTAAATGTAACTCGCGCCACCCCATCCGCATTCGAGTTCACTTTTTAACACAGTCGAAACCGAGTCATTATTTCTGTTTATACAGAATGCTTCCCGAAGGTCATCGTCCCAACCGTTATCCCAACAATTAAATTCATCGCCTTCTTCTCGTTCGAAATTATTAAATTCACCGTAAGTGCTACATCGGTCTTCTTGATATTGTCTATGTTTTCTTTGCCACACTTCCATCCAACTGTAATAAAAACAACATGTTCTTGTTCTACCGGATGCTGCTTACTCAGTAATTATTAACAATTATTAGAATCATTCAAATTGGGGACAAATGAATCTCACCCAATATCACAGTCGCAAGTTAAATAAGTTCCGGCTACTGTGAGCTTCATAAGAAATCTTTTTCCCGGAATTCCCGGTTTGTGACTGTCAGACGGATTATGGAGGGTTCTGATATCGCCATTGTAAAGATGTACCGTCACGTTTCGTACATATTCTGCATTCTTAAACACTTCTTTGGGTACCGTCGCCACACTCGTATTATATATTCCAAAATGTAAATGGGGGTTTCTCATTCCCTGAATAAACAATACTCTTCGTAACAGTTTGTATGCTAGCAATATTTTTAAGTATTCTATAATTCTGCCATCTCAATACTCTCAGATTAATATCAAAAGATATTCCTTTATCTACTAATATATTAGACGATGTAAGTTATACTATTATATTAAGTGTAATACTGGACAAAAATTAGGCGCTCATATTACGTACTCGGAGAATATCTGTATGAATATTCTTGAGATCCCGACCAGTCAATGTTATGTTGAATAATTTGTGAGGGAATTTTCCCTTCATCTCTTTTTCTAAATTCGTGTTATTTTGCACCTAAAACGAATATCGTAATCAACGTATATAAATATATTATGTCTAAAATGAAAACTGTTGTCATCTAGGATGTACACTTACATCAATGAGCAAATGTTTCAGCCCGTGATTATATTCTAATATATTAGGAAAGTTGAAGTTCTTTACACCGTTATAAGCTGTTATATGCAGTCGGCGAAGCTTTGAAGCTTTACACAGTGCTCCCGCCTAATAAAAGCATACGTTTTAAATCATTCACTTTGTACTAGAGTTGGTAGTTTAATGAGTGTACGTAAATTGATGTCTTACTTCGAAGTTAGATAAAGACAGCCTTCGAATGTCTAATTCCTCGAGACTGTCCGCGATTCCTAAGAAGCTAGTGTTACTGATAGTAGTGATAGGATTATCCGCCAAATTAAAGGTTTTTAATTCCGGCAAGGTGTGCGTGATCAAGGGTACTACCGTTAAATCATTGGCACTTAAGTCTAGGTAATGAAGGGACGTTAAATTTGAGGCCATTTCGGCTGGTATCGAGGCCAGTTCGTTGTGCGCCAGATAAAGTGTCCGCAGTCGTCTTAATGGCAGTTCCGGCACCTGGAAATGCATTTATTACGCGGTTTCTACTAACAGTAAACCCTGAACGAAAGAATCTCTCATAGTGTGTTGTTAATATGGATAATTATCAATCATTAATTTAGTAGAATTATTTAAATGAAATTATAGTGTAAGAAACAAATAACACAAATGCGTGTAGAGTATCTGAATATTCAGAGGATACCTCAGTGGTAAGTTTCACATCTGCGGTATACTACTGAAACGCTACAATACATTTGTGTTATCTGTAGCTTTCGGGTCTAACCGAATGCTGTGGAAGAGTAAAAAGTAATTTGTTAGTGGAAAATAACAATGAACTTCCTTACACCTCCTCTTCTCTTCCTCTCTGACTTAACAACCACATACTTACACTTAGCAAAGAAATGTTACTTAGACCAAGGTAGAGGAGGGTGTCTTCCAAACCATGGAATGTCCTTCCACGGGATTCCAAAATTAATTGCTTGTTGTGGCTCAAGTCGAGGTGATCCAAATACGGCAAATCGGTAAAAACTCCATCGTCCAGTCTTACTAAACGGTTGTACGAAAGATCCAACCACGTGAGGCCCTGAAACAATAGCCCTGATTTTGAAGTATATGTTCACAAGTTGTTTGAAAGCAGACTTGTAATTAGCTTACGCGCAATCTGAATATAGCATCGGTTGTATGAATCCCAGACAAACTGTTCCAGGACAAATCCAACATGGACAAGCTCGCCGCGGGAGAAATAGACATAGTCTTCACAGGGAGCCTCATGAATTGATTATGAGATAAATCGAGGCTCTCTATATGAGCCTCGGTGAACATGTTATCAGGCAAAGTCCTTAATTTATTATGCGAGAGATCAATGATCCTCAACTTCTTCAAGGGTCTGAGTGCCTCTGCTGGGATGTCCATAATGTCGTTCCAAGACAGAAAGAGAACTTGCAAGTTCCTAGTGTTTCTGAAGCAGTCAAAGTCGACCTCCAGCAGATCATTGTGACTGAGATCCAGCCACTGCAAATGTGGCATGTTTCCAAAAACACCTTGCGTTACGTTGTTCATTTGATTGTGAGACAGATAAAGATGCGTTAGGGAATATTCCACCGGTTTCAGGTAATACTTCATTATGTCGGATATATTGTTATAACTTAGGTCTAAGACTTTGATGTTCGACTGCAGCGTTCCACCAACTGCAAGAAGGTAGTTTCAAAGAATTATAATTGGGAATGGTATGTTAGATTCGAGGAGGTATCATTAAACAGAAAGATCAGTCCCTTGTCGAAAGTGATGGTCTTAACATTCACGTCATAAATCCAATTATCTGATTGAAATATTAATGCGCAAACGAGATAACAAGGGGATTCGATCTTTCAAACATTGGACGCGCTGCCGGTGTGGCATATAAGATTAAAGAAATCGAATGCTTCGTGTATTCCGATTAGTAAACGAGCAAGGGTTTCATCATCGACTTTCGTTTAGGAGACTTAACGGGTGAATCCGTTTACCGGCGTTAGGATAGGATATATCTTACTAAGGGTAACTTTTCGATAGGCTTACTCGTGGTTGGTGGTGTGAATGTTGTGCTGTTAATCCACAATTTCGGGATCTTGTTGTGGCTCGCGTTCACCTTGAACGACGACAGTGTACCAACTTGGTCGAAGGATGTAAAGTCGAATTCGTTCAGGTCATTATATGCGAGGTCAAGGAACTCGAGATCCGGCAAATTCTTCAGAAATGATCAACGATAAATGACAAAGTATATTCTACATTTAGTTCATAAAAATGGTTTGAACTTTAAGGTATATTAAATGAGATCATTACAGTGTGAGTGTTAGGCATGTGAAAGGCTTCGTAAATAAGGTTTTAATTAAACTTTTAAGTGTTAATCGACAGACTTTTCGGAAGAGCTAATGGAGTAATGTGATTCAGGGATTCGTATTACCTGAAAGGCTTCGTCCGTGATATCCCTTATCTTATTTCCACGTAAATTAATATACTTCAACCGATTCATGTTCATAAAAGCTCTCCTCTCGATTCTATCTATTGCGTTATCCTCCAAATTAATGCTGGTCAACGATGATAAATCCACGAATGTGTGTGTTGGAAGATTTTTGATTTGATTGAACGCGAAGTTCACTTCTTCGAGACTCGAGTGTATGTCACCCTGGAGGACAATAAGTTTATCGTTTTATGGTACTCTTATTATTATTTGTTTTATTTTGAAGATGAAAATTCTGACGCACCTGAAATGTGCCCTTTTTTATTTCACTAATTTCGTTATCCTGTAACTCGATACGCTTTATTCTTTTTAAGAAATGGAACGAAGTATCTGGCATGGATTTGATTTTATTATTACTAAAATCAAGATGTTGCAAATTTGTTAGAGTCTTGAATGGCTTGTTGGGTATCTCCGATATGGACGTCGAGAGTCCGTGAGAAATTCGTAACGTTAAAAGAGAATGTCCGACCTAAAAAATATACTTTGACTTTTAAAACGCCTAGCACTTTCAATGGAATCAGATGATAAATTCATTTTGATGATTGTAATTATAATGACCTCCGAAAATGCGTCGTCCTCGATGGTGGAAATCGAATTCTCCGAAAAGTCCAGATATTTGATACCACGAACATGCATAAAAGCATGACTCTTTATGGTATTGAAATTACTTTGAATGATTCGCAACTCTTTAACATCCATTCCAAATTCCAAGAAATCGTCCGGCGATAAAGTCGACTGTGGCATCCGCGACATCGAAAGAAAGCGCAAATTTCGCATTTGCCGCAAATCTTGAAGGGATACTTGTCCATTCTGTCTACCACTCAGATCCAGGTTGTACAAAGAATATTGAAAACCAGTAAACACTTCCACTGAGAAAATAATAAACAATGTATACTTGCAACGGTGAAACGGTATTCGGTAGGAACATTTGAAGTAAGAAAGTACCTGGGACAAAAGTCTCGATACGATTCTCGCGTAATATAAGAGTACGTAGAAAATCGAATTCTTGAAAAACATGGCTGGGTAAGCTCGTTAAATTATTTCCCGAGAGATCTAATAATTCCAGGGATGATTCTAATCCAGCAAAATCAGGAGAGCTAACTTCTAGCAAGTCGCAATCGCTAAAATACAACTCCCGAATTCTTGACTCCCGGAATGCTCCTTCCTTAAATCAATGTTGAAGAAACAACTACATTTCTATTCACACATAAAATACAAATATTACAAGGTTTCAAGGAGAGTGCCAAATCTCTATGAATGAAAGTACCTCAATGACAGTGAGAGGATTGCCATCGAGATAAGTCTTGTTGACTTTATAGAAATGTTGAAAGTCTCCTGGCATGAGAGTCTGAATCTGATTGTAATCCAATCTCAAGATATCCAAGGACATCTGCAACCCTCTTATCTCTGGCTCCTGTACCGTGTGCAGCATCTTCGAGATCCTGTTGTAGCTGAGATCCAGGACTTTCATACGCTTAAGGGAAGATAGTTGCGCGTAGGGTATGTGTGTCAGCTGATTATCGTTCAAGTAGAGATGGGCCAGGTAAGCCATTCCATCTCGGAAAACCGAGGGATCAATCTCTTTCAAGCTGTTCTCACGGAGGTCGAGGACTTCGAGATATGTTAAGCCAGCAAATGCGTCAGCAGGCAACTTGTCGATCGTATTACGACCCAGCCGTAAAGTTTGAAGGGAGTTCTCCAAGCCACGCCAATTTTCCGGTACGATAGTGGATATCTTGTTCCCTTTCATAAGTTATAATTTGTATGTAAATAAAAGGAAGCGATATTTCACCCAATATACGCTCGACTGAGTGAAGACGGAAATGTATTAATAACAACGTATAGTTGAGATAGATACCCGTGAGATCGAGAAGTCGCAATTTTTGTAAATGCCTGAACGACTTGCTGGGAACTCTGACGAGGCGATTGTAGGGTAATTCGAGCTCCCATAACGATCTCTCAAGCCCTAGGAAAGCTTCGTCCGGGATGTCGGCCAAGGGATTATGCTTGATTTGTAGCTTGTACAGACCTGAATCATAGGAGGATGGTATTGTCTACAGAAAATCGCTTGCCACCTATCGTGCCTCCACGATCTAACCGATGTCGTAACCAATTATTACTGTACCTAGTGCCTAGGTCATTGCACTTTCACCCTTATTTCTTATACCCTTACTTCAAGACTATGAAAAGTTTGCATGTTTCAAGGAAATGGAACTCAATTCAACATGAAACACAATGATAACACTAAAGGACTTAGTAATTTCTATATCAACATTATTTTTCTGATTCACCTAATAAAAAGAAATCACATATTTTCAAAGTTAAAAGACTAGAAATTGAACTAGGCAGATAATGTTTGATTAGGGTGTTAATAAAGGGAAGGAAACGAATGAGTATTCTTTAGTACCGGTATTCATGAGGAATTGCGGCTGCAGAAATCTGAGTCCATTATTCTCTAACTGGAGCATGAAGACTTTTGAAGAATTAATCGGATGCGGTATTCGCGGCATTGGCACGCTGTAACACGCGACTATACCGAGATCCGGAATCGCTTTCGAACAGGTGCAAAGAGGGTTGAAAAAGCACGGCGGATATTGGACCGGTAATTCATGCATTAAAGCCAGGGAGGTCCACATCATCAGCAACAAACTTAGCGCGAACATGGTGTACCCCATTTTCATCAGAGTCAGAAAATTCTGAAATTCAACCAAGTCGCATTGATGTCCTGTTTTATTTCCTTATTGAATTATTCTTAAAATCGAGTCAGGATTAACTGAATTAATTGTATGTTGATATCAAGTATTTCTTGGAATGAATAAAATATTATTTTAAAAGGTGCACATCTTTTTCTACTTCTAATATAGTGTAACTACTGTTAAATCAATATAAACCTGTGGAAACAGTAATAATCAAATAATAACAAATTGGTTTATTCATACTTAATATAATCTGATTTGACTATGATTCACGTAAATACTGTTAAAACAACCAATGACGACAATTTTGTTGCAAACAGACAAGACAAAAAGGATATACATTATGCTAACTTTTTACTACTTTTAGAGAATAAGACAAAAACATAATTATTAATCTATCCATCTATATATTTCATCATCCAGAGAAATGTTCAAAACGCTAAAGTATTATACAAATTCGATTACCTTTCTTCAGGGTTGTTTAATCAAAATAACCATTCCTAAGAAATTAAACTCTGCAGTCTGATTTCCTGGCTGTGCAAAGGTCGACGGGCACACAAAGTCTTGCGAGTCACCCACTCGATTATCTTATTATTTTATTTAATTTTAGTATTCCCGTTAGATCTTGAACTGTTTAAATGAATAAGAATTCCTGTGTTAACCGAGCAGCGTGTCAAACAATTAGTAAGAGTATCTTATATAAATAAAATATGGCTTAAATTTCACTGTCCTTTGCACATCCACGATCTTCTAATGTCAGGGTTTACCGTGAAACTCCGGTAGCACTGGATTTCGCAAATTGCACGTTTCTGGAGGAAATCACGATCGCAACGGGATCGATCCGATGAGGTTGATTCGCGATGATCGGACTAACTGGTTCTGCTAACCGGGTGGACGATACTGCCAGTTCGTATAGTAAGGCTTCAGGAGTACTCCGACAGTTTCGGTGCTTCTCTTTACCCGATTATAAGCGCAATATTCCATTAGGAAACGAACGAAAATACTAGCGCAAAAAGGGACTGAACCTGCAAGCTGAATTCATGTTTGATGCAATAACTAACTCCAAAACCAATTCATCTTTGTGGAGTATTAATAACGTGCCACAGAGACAATGAATATTGCATGAATTATTTCATTACTAAATTACCTTATTAATTGTACGCGATCCAGCATACCCTTCACCGAAAGGAAACAACCACATTCATCGGAATTAAATAAGGAGAAGGTCAGGTGAATTGGGCCAAACAGACGAAACAAGATCTTAAAGAAAATGACAATATATTCGCACGAATAACAAAATTTGCCACACCATTCCTCTCCCATTTTGTCGAGTGGCACGTCGACTCTGACGTTACGCGAATCAGATTTTTTTTATACGGAACGAATATTACCCATTATATTCGTTCGCGACGTGTTAATAGAATTTCTACCAGTACCACATCGTAACAATATATATGTATATATATTTTTTTAATTGATATATATATATATATATATTTAATTGATATATATATCGTCCATATATACCCGTGTCTTTATAATAATAATATATGTTTATATACAATATATTAAAAACATTCATAAAAAATATTTTGTCTCTCGTGGCCTAACTAAATCACTCGAGCTCGGCCTTGTCTGTTTTACTTTGTTTTACCTCGTTTTACTTTGTTTTACTTTGTTTTACTTGCGTTTCCGTTACTTATTTCTGATTGGGTCGAAGCCTCGGCTTCGTTCCTGGTAGTCTTCTTGTGCGTACTATCTCCCGGAAGACAGTATGATAATAAAATAATGACTAGACCCATCCAATGTGCAAACATGTATAAGTGCCTGTAACAAATCAATTTCCTGTCTACTCTACGATTCTTTCGTATCAGGAACGAAAGTATTCATAAAACGTATTTTTTGCGTGCCAAGAACTGGAATGTCTTCTTACTTAATTAGTGGTGAATTAACTTACAGGTACATTCTGATACTTGGCCCGAATTCCAAGAGTACAAAGGTAAACGTCATGTAGGCCATTGTAGCTCTCGTAGCTACGAATGTCATAACATCGTAAAGGAACTTCATCGTTTTGGACCCCAAGAACAATGGTCGGATTTTACGACGAGCCTAATCAACCAACAATATTTATTCCTTTTTTCAAGGAACTGTTTTCAAAACTCGCAACTAGCTATTCAAACTAATCACATACGAATGAGTTTACTATAAACTATTTATCATGACACTGCACTTTGCAATCGTGTGTGCGATGTTTCTCGAAGGTAACAAAATGACATGAAATAATGTACAGATTATCGTGACGAACACTTATCGCGCGATATACTCACGGAACGGGAAGTTATCGTGAAGAAGGCGCCATTAGCAAAAGTCAAATAATAACCAGGATAGAATCCGTGCCAAAGGGCTGAAAGCATGTACGTCAACTGAAGTTTATATCGGCCGTATCTTTCGTACACGAGCGACCTAAGCCACAGATTTGTCCCTTTGTTCCACTGTTCGATACTGTCCCGTAACGAAAGGGATGTCTGAAAATATTTCACAAACTCCTAGAATCTTTCCAGCTTTTGAAACTCTCGGTTAATTAAAGCTAATTAAAAGCTTCGAAAGTGAAGCTCGTGGCAAAGTATTTTCAAGTAAACAGAATGGATGGAATGTAATTTATTGGAAATATATAGTATGATTTCCCTAATCAGCTGAACAGATGAAGAGTAAGAGGAGTAGTCATGGCCGAACATTATAGTGGCTTCATCAGAGATCTCTTTATTTGATGTGTCAGCAGTCATTCCTGAATATAAACTCACTTGACTCGAATTCCTAATTAGTCTCGATTATAATTAGATATCTACGTGCGACAGCCATGGATTCTCGGAGAAAATGATTTAAAACAATTTTAATGGATAGAATTTAGGCGTTATAACGTGAATTTAATAATCTTGCTTTAAGTTTATTCAGTTACCTCGAATTTAATGACGTCGACATTCGACAACATGTCCCATTGATCTTCACCGTTTTCATTATACCCACTAAATCCCAGGCCGGAATTATTGCATATCGCGTCCGCAAAAATCCAGGCATGGTAATACTTAAAACGGACTAACATTGTTGCTATCATCATGTACCATATTGTATAAACAATCGTCGAGTTCTTCACAAAATCGTCCTCTAAAATGGAGTCATAAATCTTCATCGAATTGAAGTTATGCGGAAAATAATCTGTACAAATCCTCCTTGGTTTACGGTAATTTTAATATGCCATAAAAGATGGACTCGTTAAAGCGCATTATGAAATTTCTTAAAAAATTAATTGCAACATGAGGAAGTTTGTACTTGCAAAGATGTTTCTATAATGTTACGTTACAAACAACTAACGGAACAATGAACGAACCTTTTAAAGTCTGGATTGGATATGCCGGAATGAAGGTTACGAACATCGCAGCATAAAGTAAGCTCATTAAAACCTTTTTTACAACGGTTCGCGTTGGAGATGGTTCCAGGACTATTTCACCGGAACGTCCTAAATTTTTGTCACCCTGAGGAAAATATGAATGCGCTTCTTATTAACATTCCCCCGGTGGCCAATCCTCTCGCGTTTATTTCTCGGAAGACTTAGTACCGCAATTATTACTAAAGTTCTTCGTACAACTTAGAGAATTACTGATACCGTTACGGAGCCAAAGAACTCATTTTATCTTTCTCAACGTTTCAAAGGTTTTCTTAAGAATGGAGATATTTTTTAATTGTAAAGGAATACTCACTGACAAAGCTTTACTGGAGAAATTGCTTCCGTCAATAAAATCGGCATAATCACGATAGAAAATCACCGGCCCCGCCATTAAAGTTTGAAAATGGAAGACATAACTGAAAAACTCCAAGGTGGTTGGAATCTTCCTGAAGCAATTTGTGCACAGTGGAATTTATCGTACATAACGATCGAATGAAATATTAGCTTCCGTTGCATTTACACTAGTCATTCTTGCGACCACAGATGTTACACAATTTTGATTATCATTGTTTCAAAGAAATATAAATGGCTTTGAAAAAGATGACGAACATTGTTCGCTGTCTATGGTTTAGGAATTTCTTTACTATCGTATCAACAAAGCTCGAATCATAAAAATTGATAAGGATATACGGAAGTACATGCTCGAGGCGTTTCTTTGATAATCCACGATTAGTGATAAATAAAGCAATTAATTACACGGAAGAATAGGCTTTCAAAGTGCACTCACCGTACAACTTGGTGACGCTGCGTTGGCGTAAGCTCTTCTTCACGTTTCGTTAGTCCATCGTGAATATTGTATGCTAGACTCGTTACTTTTTGCGTGATAACCATAAGTGGCCCTGCAAAGTAGGTAATACGCGCGAGTATTTATAATTATGCGAGAAACAATAAAACTGAGCCTATCCTGCTTCCTAAGCTCTTCCGCCACCCCAATATAATCGTGGTCGAACAATGAATTCAAAAAGAAACTCTAATCGTTCGACGTAGACGATTTCTACGAAACAAATTTAAAACTGTTAGAACAACAATATTTCAATATGGCTGACGGATATACGTAATACCGGAAACATTAGTTCACTTGACTACCGTGGTTCAATTTCGAATTTTCAATCCGCGCGAAATTTGGTTGCCTAGTGAAAATCTGGTGGGGAATTTTATTGTGCTCCTTTAAAAAATATCCTTTTTGCTAGTAATTCTCAGGAACTAACTTTTACTGAGATCTTTTCGTTAAGGGGTAATTTTAACATAAATTCGTAGTATTTCAAGATACATTTTCTGTTAATTAAAAATGTTTAAAACGGATATTATTTAACAAGACGCGCGACAAAATCGGAATTGCCCTTCAACAAAATAATCAATCGGATCGAATACAAATTGTGTTCTTGATAATCGTGAGAAATGCGGAAGAAAATCGGCTTAACGCTACATGCATTAACGCAACGCCGGGGGGTGATTCATAAAACGTTATCACAAGAAGACTGGCATTATCAGTGAAACGTACCCGTGATATCAAGAGTGTAGGAGCCGTAATTGTACATCTGCCGATGGTAGTGTACGCAAGATAAGTAGATCATCGCTGTCGCGAGTACGACCCTGAAATACATTTATGAACATGAGTTGGTAAGTTCATGAACCAGTCATTGACCGTCTACGTAACAAGGCTTCGTAACTTTAATATTTCTTATTCAGCTCGATAAAGTTCATGGCTCGAAGTCCAAGGCAAACGGAAGGCCGAATCTTAAGGCAGTTACTTCTAATTACTTTTATATTATCCCCGAACACCGCGCAATTATTATAAAGCTGAGCATTCAAGATTAAATAATGTAACTACTTAACATGATTTCCAATTTAAAATTCCCGACAAGGAGAATAAGGTACAGCGAATATTCTGTTCTGAGAATATCATTTGTGCATCTTTCAAATGATCAACATTGTTACATAAACATTAAAATTATTAGTATACAACCAAGTTCTGTATGTAAACTATATCCTGCAGAAATGATACCAAGAATATAACTTATTGCAAATAAACAGAAATAGCACATCATTTCAGGCGATGAGGGTGCTGTAAATAAGCTCGAAATATTTTATTTTCTATCTGCTAAAAAAAGAATAAGATAAGATATACAGGCGATACTGGGCAACTGTATAGCTGTTATTTGGCCCTTGCCAAGCGGAACACTTAATCGAGAAGCAGAAGAAAAATCTATCAATCATTCAATCAAAGCAGCTTGAGTAGCCGCGGTATTTATTATTTCGTTTTATGATCCCTTGGAACGATAAATGGCGAGCAAATCGCTATTTCAATTAAAATCGTAGATCTTTTTCCGTACATTTATAAGAACATTTGTTTTCTATCGCTTAATATGCCGAAAAAATTATTTCAACATAAATTACCTTTGCATATTGCGAGGATCTTGTGTACGCATCGCTATGTAACATAGCGCGGGAAGACCGGCGAGATGAACCGCTTGTCTGTAAGGCAATGTTTCACTTTCTATTTACATTTACATTTACCTTTTATCTAGAAAATAATCTTTCCATCCTAGATAAATAAATTCATTCAACAACAAATCATTTGCCATGGTTCAATTAATTTTTCGTCGGTCATATATTTTCAAGATAATAACATACTATCTTCTGGGACAGAGGGAACAGTTATCCAAAAATAAATTACTTATCCTAACAACAATTTTGCTTTTGCAGATGTTTTAAGTTGAAAATTGATGTTAATTATAAGTACTTTTAAATAATATACTTGATATGAATATACTAAAAATATACTGCTGGAATCGTGGTTTAGCTTTAATTATAATTATGAGGGAGCCATAGCAATGAGACTATTGGAAACTATAAGGAATATAAAAAGGTACTTTTATTACAAACTCTGTATTTTGCAGCTTGATAAGTTCCAAAATCTCGCTTACCTGCCATAACAAAAGTACCCTAAGAAGAGACCAATCATAAGACCAAAAACATGTCTCATTACCGGCGTCACAGAGCGAGGACTTAGGAATGTTCTTAAAAACCCGGCCGAGATGAGTGCTGTGATTTGTGCTACCAGGAAGTTGATCTGCACAGAAACACCGTAAACTTGCATGAATAACCCACACCAATCTTGGCAAAGAATAATAGAGTTTTATATGAATTATATGAATATTATGAATATTATGAATATTCTACAGGGATTCCAATGTCCATGTAAAGAAAAGCAAATCCGAAAGTTCCCGGCGAGCGATACTCGTTTACAAGACTTTCCCGGAAGCTTTCCATGCGTAATGCCAGCAACAAAAAGATCTCGCTAACCATAGTGAGTGAAAATGCTGATGTGTATATTCAGATGTGTAATTAAAACGGGGATGCACTCGCAGGAAAATTTCTTATCTTTTTCTCTCATTGTCAATAAGAAGATCATTAAGACAGTCATCATGTAAGTCACGCAAAGCTGCAGATATTTCATGCATACTTACAAAATAAATATAGCTTTAACATTAGTAATAAATGATTCATTCCAAGAATATGTATATACAATAATAATGGACTTTAAGAAACATGACGTTCTTTGTATCAATCTGCACCATTATTATCATATAATATTCTGTGAATATAGATTATTCAGCATAGATTTCTTCATATATATAAATATTTCATAGGAATAAATAACAATAAATAAGTATAGAGTATACATGCACCAAGGAAAAGGCATCGAATCTTATTATTTGGAATAGAACTTTTTTGCCACGTGTACATAATGGAGATCTAAAAAATGAGTAACTGGAAGCCGATGACGAGAGGTATCGGACGTTTGTATCCCTCCCACTAAAGAATAACGGCAGTTCTCAGGTGATTCTGGACAGCCGAGACAAATCAAAGCCGACTCGGTGAACATTGTTTCCATTGTTCTCAATTCTGGCGATGCAGAATATAACTGCGTTCGTAGAACTCGGAGAACTACGGCTTTCTAAAAAGGATGCAAATGCTCTTCCTTGATGACCGCTTGACATAGATTTCTTTTATTGTTTCTCACCAGCGTGTCTTCGCCACGAAAGAACTCCAAAAGTAGAGTGCAAATATGCGCCAGACGATTGAACGCAAAGAATCAGACGCCATGAAGTTAATAAGAGCTTTTGTTACTTTAATTGAGGCAGTATTTTTCAATGGTACCATTGTTTACGAGAACACAGACGGAGTTCTAATAAATGGACTAAAAATAGGCTTTCGAAGATTGGTTTTTCACTGCCATGTAATTATATAGGATATTAGTAACAAGAAATGTGTCTTCTCAATATGAATGCATCTTTTGTATTGAATAATACAATGCATAATAAGAATACGTTATAGTTAACTGAACTGAAAATGTTAAAAAGCAAATGCTATAGTCAAACATTTGTTTACATGTGCGTACAAAAGTTCATCATGCCTCATCAAGGAATATCATGTTCTTGAATAAACCTCTTGGCATTAATCAACAATTTGCGCAGACAAGGTCTGAATTATCGACTACTTGGATTATCACATAACTTCTCAGCCATATTGCCTTAAAAACAAAGCGAGTCAATTATGGATTGTGTTTAAATACTTTTTTTGTTTAATTGGTTGCAATAAATCAAGATACACTCTCTTACTACGGCATAATGAACTGTTTGAATAATGCAGGAGATAAATTTGAAGTATGACTGATAACAGATCCGTGTCGTAAAGTTCGCGACCCGTGAGGATTTCCCAGTTTACCAGCCGGGGAACTCGAGACCGAGATAAACCCCGGGATCTGGGAATTTGAACGGTGAATCCCTGAGGAACGTGACGCAACCACACAGGCAGAAGGAAGCCAATTGGAGGATGATAAATTTGTATATAAGCCGAAACTTTCGCCGATTACTGCACAGAACTCATTCAACTTCGTTCAACGATATTCCTCTAACGATTCCAAAGTAAGTCAACGTAATAATTAACAAGATGCAGATCTTTGGCTTCATGGTGCTCCTCTTCTGCATGGTTGCTTATGCAAGTGCAGGATTCCGCAGAGGTTCTTGGCCACCGAGGGGCACTGGACCAAACATCCCACGGTTTCCGAAGGTAAATAATATAATTTTCAAAATGTTTGATAATAAGAATGTTCAATGGTCAAGATTCTAAATAAATAAAATATCTAAATTTGAAATAATTTAAAGTTTCATGACTTCAAATGATTGCAATTTCTCAGATGTTCATATTCGCTGTATAATATATCACTTTATACTATAATTAAAATTTATCTTCTTCCAGGGAATTCCCCGTTTCCGCCGTGAAGCGGATCCCCAGGGATCAATAAGCGTCCAGGGTACAAAACCCCTGAGTGGTCCAGACCGACGACCATCATTGGATATAGATTATAATCATCGAGTGTACGACAGAAACGGCTTAAACGCTAATGCTTATGGTGGATTGAATGTCCGTCCTGGACAACCGGCTCAACCACATCTTGGACTCCAATTTGAACGCAATTACGGCAATGGTTTCATCCGCGGATTCGGTCAGGCTCAACGTGGTGGTCATGGCAGAATTTCACCGACCTTTGGTGTAAGCACCGGTTTCCGGTTCAGAAGAGATCTCGAGGATCAAGTAAACTTCGAGGAAGAAGAGTATTAATCTCGAACGTCTTCGATGAAAAAGTAAACGTTCCATGACGCTCTGTGTAGTTATGGAAACGTACCGTGTTGCATTTATTAGATGATTAATGATTGTATTATATTTCTTACGTAAATAAATGAATTCAATATTACCACTTAACGTGTATAATTTGGGATGGGTGACGATCATAAATATTAAACGTTAATAATGAAAATTGACAAGTAACATACTGTCTTCGCTAAAGTAGATAAAGAAACGAATTAGCTAGTAAAAAGGTAGTTTGTACTTGGATAAGAAGCTTATTAATTATATTCATAATAAACACATGTTCCGAATGACACTTTCAAAATCTACATGACGCCGATTGAAATAGGTGAGAAGTTAAACGATGCATTTCTTTTTGCAACTCTATCGTGACTTTGCATTCTAATGGATGACACGCGAGTATCTCACCTGCTGCTAAAATGATGCTCTAACGACTTTGCTGCTTGAAATTGTAACCAGTAAAGTGGTACTTTACCTGATTCCTTTTTCATTAATTTAGAAGTTCAAAGAATATAAATATAACTAATTTTGTTTTCGAGAAAATAAATGGGATACGCAGTTTGCATCGAGTAATTTACATCGAGTAATTTACATCGAGTAATTTGCATCGAACAGTTTGCATTTAAAGCATGGTTATTCATTAATCAATTATCAAGAGTGTACAAGAATGTATATTATAAATGAACTGGCCACGTAGCACTTGAATCATTATTCAGCACCTTTTCATTGAAATGGGCAAATTAAATTATAAATTACGTGAACTGCAAGCCTAGGAAATGCTTATTTTTAGTAGGATATAAACAAACGAGTGAAAGTACTATGCTTATCATTATCTCGATGTGCATCGGTGCTGCGAGTTATCTGACTGTACGTATTATCTTATCGAGAATAAGTCGTGCAAAAGTCTATACAAGTATCAATGAATAATTCGTTAACTTATTATTTAAACAAATATCATACATGTAAATATTCGGAGCACATTTAAAACGCAAATTTTAAACGCATTTCGAAACAGAATCTACAAATGCGCGTCATTTTAAAAATAATCGTACGTGTCAGTGTAATTATGTAACGCATGAGTAACATCTTTTGATATACAATAAATATATAATTCAACTATCATTCTATAAATAATACATTATTCTACGCTTATATTACAATTATTCTTCCTGAAACTCCAAGCATAACATACATTAAATATCATCGTAAATGCACTCGATCTAATAAATATAATACGGAAACGATTAAAATACTTTTACAAAAAATTCCGGCATTACACGCATGCGCGTACTGTCAAAGAATTCATTAGTTGCCAACTATGCTATATAAAAAGTCCTAATCTATTAATCGAACAACTACGACACTAATTAAGACTATAATTAAGCACAAATTCCGAATAATCATTCAAGTGCTCCGCCGCCGTCAGTTTCAATAATTACGGCGAATGAAAAGTAATTCACATAGCTTTTAACGAGTCATTTAATCCATCAGAAATAAATGTATCCCATTCTCGTCGCGGCATTTACTAGAAAATTCTCAGGTCGTTAGTAATTTGTTATAAATAACGAGTCACTGAAGCAGGACGTGTCGACGTTACGATATTGTGTTCACATTTCCAACTGTTGCATCTGACGTAACATATAGCAAGTCTCAATTGTAATACATATTGCCGCACACACGAGACATTCTACATCACTGATATACTTTACTGCGTATTAGTGGTGTGCTTCATAAATTATCATAAGTATCATAATTATATTCTCCTTCGAATAAATTAGAATAATTAATCTACAAAATGAATCATATGGAGTATCGTAGCGCAATGTCTTACGACAAAGATTTCGCTCACTTTTTGGAACAAACATTAATACTGCGTGTATAATCTTGAATATACGGTGTGTTATCATATTAAATACAAATGTGAACAATATTTATTAATATATAACAATTTTGAAATATTTGTGAAATTCCCTATTGAGCTGCCATGTTATTTAAAATCGTGACAGCCAATAAAAAAATAACGTACGAAAACTCAGACACGACGTTAGTCAGTGATGTTGCCAAAATATACAATTTACAACTTCCGCTGTACATTTTTCGTTACTTGTAAATCTGACGCAAGTCTCTAAATCCGTGCAACATTGGTTAAACTGTCGCAAGTTTTTTAGGGAAATATTACTATCTCAAGAACGCATAGTTAAGGCTGAAATCATAAGCTTAAATAAAAATTTGCAAGTATTAAAACGTAATATTACAGCCTGTGAAGTTAAGGAGGAAGTATTACATCGGCAAAAACGTGATCTGGATGAGAATGTTTACATTCGACTTACTCGCAAGTACGAGCTAAGGTTGACGCAACAAAAACACCGCTAGGACGTCCTATGACACTATATAGGACGAATCAATGAAATACCGATTCCCATCTCCTTCCTGCTTTTTCTTTCTCTCACTCTTTGTCTATTAATCAACAAATTATTTAAATCGATAGCCTTTAAGTTCGAGATTCGCGTGAAACACATTAAACACCCACGGTCCGCGTTCTCGAAACTCTAACTCCATAAAACACGCTGATATGATCGAATTAAACTTCTCAATACATCTTTGCTCTTAACAAGCACTAACAAGCGAAACAAAGACGACTATACAATAAGATAGAGTTTAGAGACGAGATGTACATCGTGAGCAACAGGAAGATGCGTAATCTCAACTCCATAGACTTATGTTCGTTGATAATGAAAAGAACAAAGAAGAAATAAAGAGCAAGAGAAATGGGGGAGTTAAATCGGTGATAGTTTATCTCACCTGGTCAATCGGCACACCGACGAAATCCGCGAGCCATGAAAAGGTCCGGAAACCGTCGTAATAGTCCTCCACGTATACGGCCATTGTCAAGGATTGACAGTAATAGAAAAGTTTAATTGGACCACATGTGCACCAAACACTCGCGAATTAGATACGTATTTTTGGAAAATCGAAAAAAATTATGAATCACGAGAGAGGTGGCGGTTGTTAGAAAAAGACAGTAGAGAAGCGCAACGGTAATGACGCCGGCCAAGACGACAACAGACCACGAAATACAGCGCCGCTCTGCTTCGCGCCGACCCTCCTCCCCAACCTGCCGGCTGCTCGCTCCTGATTGGTCGCACACACGTGTCATAGGTTCTTGATCTCCGCACGTCGCTTTCTCTTGCTACGACGCCACGCGCTGTCTACACATGCTCTGTAAGTTCACGAATCTTTCGATAATTAACTAATCATTTCTACAATAAACCATCGTGCAAGTATCCCAGAGACGCTAATTTCACTTTGTTAACGAGGGAGAGTCACGTTCAGGTATTTCGTGTGTAAGTTCTCGATTGTTGTTATTGTAATTACGCAGCGGGGTATAATGTCTTACGGAGTCGCCTCATAAATATTTGAGTAGTTCTATTAAAAGATCCTGTTGTATATACGCTGTTTATGACTACCCAACGAATAATCGGTTTGCCAGATTCATAATTTATGAGGTACTTAGGTGTTAATCAACTGTGAAGAGATTAGACAGTGATTTTCGAACGAAAGACAATGCGATTTCACCTGTCCTTTGACATTTTTTTGACAGCATTGCTAGGTTAAGTAATTCTTCGACTGGTATCTACTAATTAATAGTATTAGATTTAAGTGTTCTAGTTATTAAGTGTAATTTTAAGATATTCATAATAAATAGTAATATCAAGCCGTATTTCGAAATACGTGAGAATACAGAACATTAAACCAAATTTTAATGCGTAATTCATTACTTTTGGTTACCAAGATGACCAGTTTATAAAAGTATATTTTCATCATAATTACTACGCAGTTGTTTTGCAATTGCATTTAGTTAATTCTTATATTTATGCGATATAATCAAAATGACTAAGGAATGGCATAACTAATAAACTTAATTAGTTGTAAAATTACTCTAGAATTAATTACACCTTTTCGAGTTCTTCAACTTTGAGATACAAGGTACAAATGCAATATTATTTGCCTAACAAACTACACGAATATTATTTACACGTCAGAATCCCTTAATAAATAAATGTCGAGTGTCAAAATAAATAGATTTAGATACAACAAGAAGAAACATCTCAATGGTGGGGAGAATGTACCTACAGCGGAAACATCATAATCTAAATATACATTATTTTATATCTAAAGAATGCCTGTTTATCAAGATAGCGTTACCAAGTCTTAGATATATCAATACAAATAGAACTCGAAAGTTTCGAATGAAATAATTGAGTTATTTGAGCACCTAGAATTAATGAGGCTATGCATGTATAGGTAGATTAAATGGCCGTTCACGGTCAGTTACGATAATCTCAGTTTCGAGATTTGCTAGAGGGTAAAAGTATAGTTTAGTGTTAGAGTTCGTTTGCTTAGAACTGTATTTCGTGAAAATTTTAATTTTAAAATGAATATCGAGCCAGGAACTGCGTCCCTCCTTGAAGAACTCGACAGTACGTGCCTACATTATCTGACGTACTTTAAGGTTATACCGGTACATTCTTTCGATCGCAAACAGAATTTCCTTCCCTTCTTAGTTTCAACGTTTATTATTAACTAAGCGAGTATTCACGATTTAAAGAGCTGATAGAAATGAAGCTGCCGTATTTTTATTTAATATCTATATGCGAATGAATCGTTATATATTAGTTACTTAATTGCGCCCTTGTATTGAGACATAGAACATCTGATTCTGGTTTAGAAAAGTTTATGGTTTTACTGAGAGACGGCAGAACCTTAATTGGATATCTTAGAAGCGTTGATCAATTTGCTAATATAGTACTGCATCGTACGATCGAAAGAATTCATGTTGGTAATGAATATGGAGACATTCCAAGAGGCATTTTTATTATCAGAGGAGAGAACGTTGTGCTTCTAGGAGAAATAGTAAGAACACAAGATTTAAGGACAATATTAAACAGTCATCCATTACTTTTTCTCTTTCTTGGATACTGGTTTCCTAAGGAGTTAGAATCATTTTGTTATAGGATAGAGATAAAGAGAAGGATTTACCATTGACTGAAGTGTCTGTGGATGATATCTTGGATGCACAAAGAAGGGAACAGGAATTGAAACAAGACAAGAAACGGTTAAAGACTAAAGCTTTAAAGGAGCGTGGCCTTTCCTATATTCCAGATTTGGGACATGATGATATGTTCTGACCCATGCCCGCATCATCTCCTTCCACTGTTATCCACTCATCCACTTCCTCCCATAATTCTGATGGCTATGATATGTGTTCAATGTCCCTATCATTTTAAGATTGTGGATTAATCACTAATAATGCTAGGTGAAGATTATATTGATTCATTAGATAGGAATGTTATTATCTAATACCTATCTAACTTATTTGACAAATTTATAATAGATACAGAAACAATCAGTACAAGATATCTTTGAGAAAACTGATATTAAATGAATTCCATAAATACTAACAATATGAGGGTTTATATAATTATTGTCTTGTTCCATTAAACCTTGGTCCAATATAATAAGACATAGTATTTTAAAATAAACAATAATGATGTTATTATAGGTAAATTTATATGTATACAGATTAATTTTATTTATAGTTGTAGATAATTTAACAAAACGCGATATATAAATTTTTGGATGGAACTCCAAACAGTTTCCCCTGAATTCTCACCCTGATACAAACATTGGTTTTACATTGAAACATTAAAGGTTCCAGTTTTTATCACATGATATATTAAATTATTAATAATAAAGTACATAACCAACAGAAAACGGCTAATGAAATATACATACTTAACTTGTATCTTTAGATAGTACTTTTGTGCAAACCTATAGATTTAATAGGTTCTTGTACTACCCTTAACATTTTGCGGCAAAACGGTGCATATTAATTAAAAACAAATTATTTAATGTACCGTCACCACTGTAAACTCGTGAATTATGGAAGCCTTACTTATTCGTTAAGTATATCGCGTTTGTCAAAATGAAGTTTCCTGAAACACGTCCTTCACTTTTACACAGTTCAAAGTGGATTCACTTAATTGCTTATACTTAAAACCCTGTCCACGTGCTTCTCGTGTAATTCGGTTTTCTTTTACAGTTCTTTTAGAGTCATTACGTTGTAAACTAGTAGCTCGTTTTCTCGGTGAACTAGCCATTTCTTGTGCCTTTTCTGCAGAATTATTTGCACTGTTCGTACTTCCAGAAGCGATACCGGAAGTATCAGATTCCGGTTGATTTCCATCTAAGCAACAAAGTAAACTGTCAGAAAGGCCATCCTCGTTTAGAACATTTAAATCAGATTCCGACTGTTCAAAATCGCCCGTACGTGACGAAAAACTGAGATCAACAGGACTAGCAGTCAGAACACTTCTGGACAATAAATATTCCCTAAAAGTGCTTGTTATAGAGACAGAACTCTGATGATTAACATGACAATCATCCGCGGGAGACGTAACAAACTTTGACTTCTCAACTTTATCCTTTCGGACATTTTCTTTATCTTCCATATTAATATTTTCTTCGTGAATTATTTCACCCTCAATACTATTCGGTCTTTGAGATTCTTCTAAGATAGAGGTGCAATTTAATGGTCCAAGCATATCAAGATTTGAACCGCGAAAATTACTCGATATAATTTGTTGGTTCCAACTATTGTCAACACTAGCCAAATTGCAGAGATTAGATCCTGAGACCATCATAACTGGTTTCCTGGATCGCGGAGTCATCATAGTTTCCTATAATTAAACAAGAAAATATTAGTAATAAAACGTTTCCTGTTAGTATACTCCAATGATTGCAACCACATTTTTTATCTGTGATTATAGCATCCTCATACCTGCATAGCTTTCGTCATTTTCGTTGCACTCTGTGTAATTGGACTCATGCTCTTATCATTGTTAGTAATAGGAGTTAACATATAATCATTATTAACTAAGCTCCTACGTAACAAGTTCGAAGGCGTTGACGTATGAGCAGCATACACATTCCAAAATCGATTTTTTACAACAGGAGATAAATGAGCGCATGCAGCATCCATATGCGTTTCCGATTTTGGCATTTCCGACGGTTTTATGTCGGTTGACAATTTCGGCGAACCTATCGCGCGTATATCTACTATCCTCGATACTGGAAATACGGGCTCGGAATTTTGTCTAATTAATTCACTGTTGTTAGTTTCATACAAGGGACCCTGAGCTGAATAGACCTCAGGTGGTTCACTGAGCTGCCTAGATAGTCTAACAGTGTTAGTCATAGTGCTATCACGTAAAATATCCTCGGTACTCGAAGATTCTTCTCGTAATGGCATGCTTCCATCAATCGTTTTTAAGCTCACGGAATCATAACATGACTCGTCCTGTAATCTTTCTACCGAGTTAGTTATATTTTCGCCTTCATATTTTTCCTCACTCTGTTCTTCCTTTATATTCACAAATCTCATCAACATCACCTTTCTTTTATCATTGTAATTTCTCAGAGTAGGTGTGTTAAGACTACCTGTACTATTGCTAATATGTTTAGTGTGAAGAAGACTATCATTAGTTGTGTCACAATTTTCCATGCTCAATTCATCGTCGGATTTACTGAACAGTGTTTTCGGCGGAAGCAATGACTTTTCGAGATTCTGCGTAAAATACATGCAGAAGAGAAAGTTAGGAATACATTAGAAACATATAGATTATTATTCACAAATCGCAAAGAGCGTAAATAAAATACAGTAGTTCTTACCGTCGATAAAATATTTTCTTCGCTACTAGATCTACTGATATTGCAACCGATATTTATATCGATGAATTTCTTGTGTCCAAGTATCTTTTTTTGAAAAATATGTTTCTTTATTGAATCTCCAAGACTTTTTGTTCGACAGTGTTTTACTTGTCTGGGAGTGCCCTGACCATTTTCTTTGTTAAATTGTTTCACAAGACGACGTTTTTTTGCCGATTCCGGCATTGCTTGTATGTGAGCATAAAGCTGTGCTAATGCAGCTTGAGTGTCTTGCATGGAATTTGCTTTGGCAGTTAATTTATGATCAACAAAACTAAACACAGTATGTGCAGTGCCAGTTGTGTCCGGTATAGATTCATTTAACTACAACAATACATGAATAATAATCGAAAAATTACACTTATAAAAAATATTGCTGAACTTGGAATTATTAGATTACAACATACATCTGTTTTTTTGGGGCTTAATAATTTCCTTTCTTGTTCCACCCAATATGCTCTTATATCAGTAGCCAATTTTGGTGGAACTTCAAACAATTCAAGCCCCTTTCTAATCATGAATGCCACCAAACAAGATAAGTTTTGAGAATTTATGTGTAAAGCTTCTGGGGATAATTTTCTTGGGCACATTAAATGTGGAGTAAATAAAGTTGCAAGTGTATCACAGTTCATCTTATTTTTATGCTCAAAATTGGCAGTGTCATGGAGAAGTTGTAGGACACATTTGAGCAAAATTCTGTTCATTGATGGTAGAAGTAGGAGTAATAATTGCAATGCTCTTAGTAGTCTAGCATCATTAGCATGCACATCTGAGCTACATAATTCTGCAAAAAATAAGTTTTGAATATTTAGATATATCACAAGTATATGGTAGATATATGAATAACATAAATGTATCAAAATCTTACCAGCAATTTGGCAATGTGCAGGATAATGTAGGTCTGATAAGAGGGGTTCTGGTAATTCTGCTAAAAATCCTTTTAACACAGATGCACAATCATGTACACTAAATCTACCTTCATCAAGATTTAATGGCAAGCCTTGGTACATAGCAGTTTTTAAATCTTGTTGCCTAGTTAATTTTCCAGTACGTCTAAATATTCCTTCTTGTACAATGTCTAAAACACCATCCACAAATTAATATGATTGGTCAGAATTACCCTAAGAAGACTCTATAAATATTAACTTACTTTGTTCCTTAGACAGATACTCTATCAATTGTTTTACTTGATTGATTCCATCTTCAGATAAACTAGCACCTTCCACTCCTTTTTGCAAATTAATGGTAGACTTGGGTTTCTTTGAAAAGCTCAATAGTCCCCATTTCTTCAATTTTGCTTTTTCACTTACACAGTCATTGCTATCGATATTTCGAATTAATTAGTAGATATAAATATAATGTTGTAATCCAAAATACAGGAAAATTAAGATTAATAATACGACTTACTCCTCGGTGTTTAAATCCAATTCAAAGGATAGATGCATTTTAACGAGTGTGTGAAATTGTTCGGGATTGGCTTTCCGCATTCTGGAAGCCAATTTACCGTCCACCCCATTGTTAAAATCTTCCATGATCGTGTTGAATTTTCAAGGAAGAAATTCAAGTGCTTCTTGACATTTTGAAATCTTTCGTTTTTCTACGCACGCTCTTCAATCTCCCGTCAACGGCGGTTATTTTCACCCCTCGAAAAGGTGTTTTTTCTCGTAATTATCCTCCTCGTAAAATCACGCTGGTAAATCATAATTTCACCAAATACTTCCGGATGACTAATAGTTTTTATTTTATGTTGAATTGCTTGAAAATACAATTATTTTCATTCATTCATTAACCGGCCCGATTCTACGGTATTCGTTGGGATTAGTTAACGACCTCATAAAAAGAAGAGCGGGGTTCTTTAAGGGCGCTACTTTCCGGTGTCACGTGATTAATTTAAAATATTTTCCGGCTTATTATTGGTCGTCTACTACCCTCAAGAATGCCTATAGTTCATGGTGTAAGGGGTTCGGAAATTATTTTACACGGGTACCACCAATGGATCCGTCGAAGGGAGAAAATCGTCTTTGCTTAGCTTAAATTTATATAAAATTATAGCATATTCCCTGTTACATATTATTGGAATAGAAAAGGAAAAGCGGTACGTTAATAACAATGTATAAAATATAGAATTATTTGTTGTACATAGATATATTGGGGTAATAATATTCGATACGGTAATGGCGGGAGACTCACTCAAATGAACATTTTAAATATCTCGTAGAATAAATATCAAAATATATAAATCTGCATTCGTCAGAAATATTTTCACGTGATTATTGATGAAAATAATACAATTTCCTAATTTATACTAAGAGTTATCTAATTCAGCCAATTTAAAAATATGGCTTGATCGCTCATTCATTTTCCGATTATCACACCGTATTTCATTCTGTACAATTTAAAAACAGCTTATTCTACATATATATATCCTACATACATAAATACACGTACATAAACAAAAATTACATAAAAAAATTCTGTTTTACAAAAAATATTTCAAATCTACTCCGCGAGTTTCTTAATTCATCCATATTTGCCAAAATGGACCAGCCATTTACGTTGCCGCCGATAATCGAACGTGTCTCGTTTTATAATTTTCATAATCCGCGACATAATTATATACATATATACACGTAGGATATACCTACATATACGTCTATATATAGGAATTACGATTAAAAAATTGAAATCTCGCGTAGGAGAGCGGGTGGAAATGTGAGGTTGGCAGACATAAGACACCTGTGACGATTAAAGCCGTGTCCGATGGAACGTGGAAGGGAGAACATGGCCACCGTCTGGTGACGTTCGTTCGCCGTCACGTTATCAAATGCTACGAAAAAACATCTGGTGAACGTAGATCCGTGTGTTTCCCGGGACAGTTTTCTCGTGGCTCGTATTCATTGATTACGGTGGAAAAGTGTCAAGTGCAATGATGAACATGTGGAAAGTGAGGGAGTTGATGGATAAGGCGTAAGTAACCGAGAGCCCTGTACTTATTAACGCGGCGAATATAACCTTGCTTTTACGTTTTATTCGACGCATTCCATTTCCCCTTAAAGCGATACCGTTTCGTGTGCACCTGCAACCTACCTCTACCGTTTTACTAATGCTTTATTGATAGTCACTTGCTTGACATTGTTTCAAGTGGCAGTCGCACGTGCGCGATTTCGCGATTAGGAATTAGGAATTATATCGTGGTTCTTCATTAAAGAACCAAGTACCATCGACATCCAACTCGTATCTCTTCAATGGAATTAATTGAAGTATATTTGCTATCTCCTTTTTAATATACTCATCCTGTAGTGTACTTGGATACCAAGGTTCAAAATAATCGAGATAACCGATTTAGATTTTTGAGAAAGATGTAGTTTATAATACGTTTAAGGTTGCAGGTTTCGCACGAGAGTTTATCATTCGGATGGCAGTAGGTTCGATTCTTAATAGAATACAGAGATTGAATTTTAAGATACGAAGAATATAATCGAAGTGGAGTGATAAGAATAAGTCTTACTCATTCGTTATTTAGATTCGATAATGTTTTCCATAATTGATAACCCGCGATACGATTTATTGAGGCATTTAAACCGTGTAATATTTATCAGCAATTATATCATGATATTCAGAATTTAGTAAGACGTAATTCGTACGTGGAGAATTTATCCTACGAAATATTAGAAGAATTAAAGAAATCATTAATCACCGTAGATTCTTTACTGTTGAAATACTATTAGAAAGTACACATATTTTAACGAGAGGTTGTTGAAGTATTTTCCTCGTTTAATGACAGATTTCTGCTAGAAATGACTAAAGGCACGTCGCTGCGGTAATTCTAGCGCAATATATTTATAGTTAATGCTATCGCAGGGTTCTTCCATATACGGATTATAACAGAATTAGAATCACTGAACGTCATTCGATTTTGATCTAATTCAATGATAAATATTCGCGAAATATACTTAATAACTGCTTACAAACTTGCAAGATATACGAGCATACTTGTTATTTCTTTAGTTAACAAAACAGAGTCGAAAGAACTACGACCGAAGTAAGTGAATTTTAAGCAAAGAATGAATCGTGTAGTAATTCGTGTATCTACGAACTGTGAATATAAGTAAGAGAATACTAAATATTAAGGAAATTAATACGATACAATTACATTATTTCCGATGGATACGATATGAAACTTGACCGAGCATTTTTATTCTTGAATTCATGGTACACTTAAATTACATTAGTAAATTACAACCCTCCTCCCTAACCTCATAGAGAATTCCACCAGAGAATAATTAAAAGCGGTTTCCCACGATTCCTGCCGGTTATTGTACCACGTTGTATATATCGTTAATATCGTGGGATATTCATTGCACTTATCAATGTTCCTTAAACATAATTACACCGCATACGTAACTATGCAGTTTAATTTCAAGCATAAAACGATCGCCAAGATGTTTAAGTATTTAACCTTGGAAAGCTTGCGAAGTGATAATAAACGATGCTAAAAGAAAATGTTTGAAGTTTGAGAGATAATAGAGGAAGAATAAAGAGATTAGATTATTTGGCTTCGTTCCAATTACTCGAAATTGACTTAGAACACCTGGTTAATAACGGAACGAATAACTGATCGAAGTGCATCGTATTTTCTAAGCACGCCTTGTTCCAGGTGCATAGTCGCGAAAAATGATTTAATGTCATCGTTATCGTTTCCCGTATGATTAAAGATTTTTATAGAAAATCGTAACGAGATGAAAGCTAACGCGAGTAGAATCGAGTGGAATTAACTGGAGATAAGCTGAAAACAACTTGTAGACGAACAGGTTGTACTCCTGATAAGTGAGCTTGCCAGTTGGGAAAGTGTTCTTGCATATTTAAAAGGAAGTAAACGAACTGTATCGATGTGTTTCTTTAATAAATACTCGCGTGCTTCTGTGAAACGGCTATGTTCTGACATATTATCTTAGTCGGTATTAAATTATGTCAGCTTGGTGTTCTTGTATCAACTCGGTGTTTTATGATTTTCAAAATACGTCGAACTCTTTCGAAATTTATAAACCTTTCGACATAAATTCCGGTCAGGTATTCAAAGCTTATTTATACTGGTTTAATTGAAAAAAACTTATCTTCCGACACACGCGAAATTCGCGATACAATGCAATCATTTTATCATCATTTCGACGTTCCAAGATTGATCCAAGTTTCCAGCATATTCGGAGAAACAACAAAACCCTGAGGAAACAAAGTTAAAGGCTTCCAACTTTGTAATTTATATCGAGATATGAATAATTTATACCGTTAACTCTCTCCAGTCTGAAGTAGTGTTTTCATTCAACTGATACTTCTCTCATCCTTTTACTTTCAACGAGTTTTCACCATTGTTCTATGTCTAGGACCATTAAAGCATACAAATTCCCAAACTCTTATGAAATTTATTATTCTCAATATTCATATACTTTTGATTATATTATGTTAATCATATCTGCTATATTGCAAAGCAAAAGAAGCATTATAATCAACAGGATAGTGGGGAGTGTCATAAAATAAGCAAATAACTTGAACACAAGGGTGTCATAAATAAAATAATCTCGGAAGTGTCGAGAAGACAACAAAGTTTCGATGTTGAATCGTTTCACATTTCTTTTGCATAACACGGCTGGGCGTGTAAGTTCTTGTTACAACAGCACGTCTATACATGCTATCCAACAAACCACGGTGGTTACATACTAAATTAGGTAGCGGTTCTCAAACGACGTTCTTCTACACGTTTCCTGTATGTTTTTTTTCCATTCCAGTTGCTACTCCACCACTGATATTTATTATTATGCTTTCTACTGAAACATAGTCACAGAGAATGTAAAGTTCATTGTATATTTTTGTACGTGGAATTCTTTCTCCCCTATCCTTCCGTTTTTCGTACACCATTGTTGTTAGATCTCATTGTACATGAGATCTCTGTAATCGGGGAAACACCGGAAGGAGGACTATTATCGCCGACAACCTTTTTGAATACAAACGTGATTCGTAGATACACGAATTATTACACGACTCATTCTATTGTCTTACATTCACTTACTTACCTCGTACTTCTTTTGATTCTGCTTTATTAAATAAATATTTAATATCGTAGATAAAACGTGCAAGTTTTCGCGTGACTTGAATTAATCATCCTCGCGTTCATCCTGGGAAATAATAATGAAATCGAAAGAAGTTTATAGAAATTTTCGAGCAGCATACTATCTTTCATTATCAAAGAATTTAGAAGAAGGAAGCCAGTAAACACGAAAGAGAATGTCATTAGGCGATTCATGTGTGTGCTTTGATAAGGAACGAGGCGTATAGTTTCGAACCTGTATTTACTGTCTTGTGCCAGAAATTCAGATACTCATTTTTATCTGCAACCAATTGAAACGTTTAGGTTTATCGCTCTCTGAAATATTGTTGCATTATTGTAGATTATTATGAAGGACTGCCTGCATCTAATTGAACTTGTTTCAAAATACCAAAAACTAAACTAAATTACTAAAATATTATAGCAATATAAATGCGAAATTGTACCTCTTTTTACAAAGTTATGCAGTTATTCAACAGGTGTTCGCAGCACATACGTGCACGTAATAGATGATGTAGTTGTAGTTGTAGATCGAAATTATTTGGTGTCCTCGTGTTTTACATCGGTGTGAGGAATGTATGTTAACAATTTCAGGACCAATGTGGTAATGAACTACACAGAAACCGAAGTCAAAGTTCGGGAAGCCACAAACGATGACGCATGGGGTCCCACGGGTATGAATTTATTAATTAATCATCATCACATCCTAAATTACTACTAATTGTAATACAAACAACGGGAATATCGTACTGTTACTTATGCATAATTCATTATTATCGGCCTTTGCAAGATAACGTTCTTAAATATGCATATTTTTGCAATTAACAATGCACTTGTAAATTCCTTTCGAAGATACTTCATCATATATCGAAACTTTTGGACACGAATTTCGAGAATCGAGATTTAATTATCGAAGGGCAGTGCTCGATAACCGAAAATCGAAACTCGAGTCAACAATCGAGATGCCACCAAATTTAAGTCGTCCTGCGCGCGCATAGAGTAACGAATTCTTGCAAATATCGAAAAATGTGTAGTCTTTATTTTCTTTCTTCAAATATTACTGCCTTCATAAAACCTTCGCGTTTAGTATTTCTTTGATATTAAGATCACTTCTGCGATAAAGAATGACTCGGCTGATCTTGATAATATTATAAATTCGAGGTTGTAGTTTAAAGCGGGTGAAAGTGTTGATTCAAAAATCGGTCCCATACCGGTGCTCGCAATAATCGGGACTTGCATAACTCTTTCACCGTGGCTTCGGCGTATGGTGAAATTAATTGTACACTGGCTACGTATTACTTCAGGGGCAATGATGCAAGAACTCGCTCAGGCTACATTCACATACGAGCAATTTCCCGAGGTAATGTCCATGTTGTGGAAGCGGATGTTTCATGAAAATAAAAAGAATTGGCGTCGCACGTACAAGGTACAGGAGACTCTTCTTTCTAGCTGAAATATTTCATCGTTATTCCTCGAGAATTTCATCTTGCGGAATACTTTATCTAACAATATATAGATATATATGATCTCCAGCATTCTGAAACGATAAGGATCTTCAAACTTACATTATAACATACTATCAGAGCATATTATGATAATGTTGTATCGATGCACTCTGAGATTAAACAGACTTTGTTACTCGAATACTTCATTGATTAAAGTTAATATGGTAGTCGAGTACTATAAAACAAAGTACTCTTGGTTGCACCTTAGGTGCAAATAATAGATCACATAATAGATCATGTAATAGATGATGATTACAGGTTGTTGTACTTAAAGATTAATTGGCACGACATAGCTGCAGGGTAATAGATTTTGTGGACATAGTAGAGTAGTAAACATACTCTTCATAACTATTTTACTTTTGTTGGATCCTTCGCGTTTAATGCTTTATGATATGAAACTTTACCAAGTATTTTTATTTAAGAATTTAGCACGTGGAAGATATTTATAGCATGTCTCTTACTTTCCAGTCCCTCTTGCTCCTGAATTATCTAGTTCGAAACGGTTCCGAGCGAGTTGTTTCGTCGTCGAGGGAGCATATTTACGATCTTCGATCCTTGGAGAATTACACGTGTTTCGATGAATTCGGAAAGGATCAGGGAATAAACATTAGATATAAAGTCAGGGAATTAATTAGTTTCGTACAGGACGACGAGAAACTCAGGGAGGAAAGGAAAAAGGCGAAGAAAAATAAGGACAAATACGTTGGTCTGTCGAGCGAGGCGATGGGAATGCGATTCGGTGGCGGAGATAGGTGGTCAGATAATCCAAAGTGGGGTAAAAGCGAGGGTTATAACGATTGGGACCGGGAAAATCGGGCGAAAGGTTTTGAAGATACGAATAACAGGTGAATACTTTTTTCTAAATTCGGCAAACGTAAACTAGATAGTATTTTTATTGTTGGTAATCGGTGTTTCCTCTTGCGTGTAACAGCGACGACGGTGAAAGAGAAGACTCTGATAACGATACTCATCCCAGCCCGAAAAGGGGTGGCAGAGAATACCGCGATACGTCGGAAACAATAGATCGTGTTTCAAAACCAACCCCAATAACGATACCTTCCGCAAATGTATCACCCGCAAGGATAAGTAGACCCGTTAAAAAGGTTGATCTCGGAGCGGCAGCGAATTACGGAAAAGAACAAGCCAGCATACAAAACACCATCACAACGCAAAGCAATAATACGTCTTCGAATCAACAGAAGTCAAAGAACGACATATTGAATGATCTCTTTGACTCGAACAATGAGAATTATACCTCTTTGGTCGAAGAGGACAATGATTTCGATCCGCGAGCAAATACTCAGAGTTCGGTACAGTCGCCAAATGCGAACGTAGATTTCGGTGATTTTACCAGTGCGTTTGGAAGTCCGCCGGCAAAGACGAAAGATAACAATGACGAGTTTGCTGATTTTACGTCAGCATTTAGTTCTGGAGTGACGATATCTAATCCACCAGTTCAATCGCAAATGCCACAGGCACAAATCAACTTAATGGGGGCGACGATACCTGACGGAAACAGTTCGGCAACGGATAATGTGAATAGTTCTATGTTTACAAACACACCGCCAACGAACGCCCCCGCGGCATCCCAAAACACGAATAATCTCTTTGACGCTCTACAACCAGAGATGCTCAACAATCAGCCATCGTTGAATAATAATACCGGTACGTTATTGGATGCAAATTACCCTTCAATTATATCTGCTATTCACTGACGAGAACCGAGATTGTAAAGAAGAATTTTATTTGTACAATTGCATAGAAAAATAATGTTTGTACCCCTTTCGAACACAGATCTCTTATCAGACCTGGACACATTGAATGCGCTATCGACAACCGCGATGGATAGGCGAATGGATGGAACGAATAATTCCAATATCTTCAATAATATGAATTCACCCTCTAACGTTGGAGGTAAGCATAATTAAGGAATTAATAAACTCATACTTCATTCAACATCACTTTGTGAGTCCTGAACACAGTAGACGTCAGGAACAATATTTATTTTTTTCCTCCTGTGCATGCTTTGATGAGTGTTGAAGTTGTCCATAAAGATAATGTAATACCCCCAAGAGAGAATTTCCTTACAGCAGATGGGCAAGAACGAATCATTGGTTCAACTGAAAGTCAGTCAAAACGCGCCGCTAATCGACTTTTGGAGGAACTCTGTTCGATGGGTCCCATTAAAAGACATAGTAACTTGGAAAGACTGAAGTCGTGTATTGTCGAATATAACAGCTTTTTACCAGGCCCGCTTACGCCACAAAAATATAGCGGCATTGATACGAATCCAGAAATAGATTCCATGTTGCATGGAAGAATTTTGGAGGAGGTTATCGATAAATTCGATCATAATTGGCCGTTGCAAGAAAATATATTAGATTCAGTTGTTAAGGAATTAATGATTGTTGATGGTGCATCGTTAACCATTTTGAATGAAACCTTAACAACACTAACTTCTTCTTTAAAACAAACATCCAATGCGAGAAGGATCTTTATTATCTCGTATATTTTAGAATTATTACTAAAGAGTGATGCACTGTTATCGGCAATAGTAGATTCGTGCAAATGTCGATCGCAGAATCCATTGCAAGAAGAGGAATTAGATCAGACTTGGCGGAACGCAGTGCAAATTTTCGTTTCTTTACCTAATCGTCTTGCTAACAAACTGCAGGGTAAAATCCCAGATAGCTTCCTTCCTCACGAGTATACTAAGATCATTTCTTTTCATATTTCTCGCGCGATTGCATTTGTTAATTATGGTTTACAGCGTCATGCTATTCAAGTAGAAACCAAGTTGATTTCATTCCTTATTAGTAAATTAGTTATCACCACAAATTCGGAAAATTTATTGTGTTTTATTGATATTCTGTCTGAATGGTGTTTCGAGAACAAAAACAAGGAACAAGAATTAATACAACGAATATTAGAAGGATTAGATACATCAAGTATTGAACCAGTTGCCACTTTGTTTTTAAAACATTGCAGTACATTGCATGGAGTCAAACATGTTTTTGGAAATTTATTAATGTCTCCTAATTGGAATTACATATTAACTACAAAAATTCCTTTGATGTGTTATTACCACGACGAGAATTTAATAATTAATTTGGTTCTGTACTTGGCAGAGTTTTTAAGTCAAAATCGTATTTTGATCGAGTTACTCGTGAAACTGTTGGACGTCTGGGGTGATAAAAGCGCTTTAAATCATACTTCGGTAGATCAGCATAAATATATTACAAGGTTAATAATAGTATGCATAACAAAGTCAAAAGCTTTTCTTAATTCTCACGAAAGGCGTAATATTGAAAGATTATTATTTTCTGGAATATCAGTTCATCTCGAATGTACTCATATTATGTTAAGAGCGATGGGGATGATTGTTGGTGAAATTTTCAGTAGAGCTTTAGCAGATTCAGATGATCAGCCAACTTTGACTTTTGAATATGATAGTATGCCATTAGAAGTGAGAGAATTAGTGGAATCTTTAAAGACTTTGAGTTTAACGAGCTTCAACACACAAACAAAACCTTGCAAAACTGATGAGATAATTCTTGGAAACATTTCTTTTGATACGTTAGGTGATAAGAAACTTTATGAATTGGGAATTGAATGTAAACTTATACCTGAGCAGAAAGTAGTTGAGGAAATAAAGAGGGAAGAAGAAACCAATTCAACTTCAGACAAAAAAGAAATAAAAAATCAGCAAGTTACAGCAGGAAGGGTTGCAGAAATGAAAGAAGATAGTGACGATGATTCTGTGTTGGATAGCGATGATGATTTAGTTGCTTATGATATGTCGAACGACACAGAAACTTCCGACAAATTAAAACCAGCATACCTTCGAGACTTACGTGATAATTTGGTAAACGAAAGTACGAATGCAAATCCGGAGATTTTTTCGAAGTCGTTGGAAGTATGCGAAGAATTAATATTGTCGCAATTACCTCATGACGATTCGTCATTTGCTCTAGAATTATTGGAGATACTTTGTACTCTCCAAGAATCTTCCTACGTGAAGAACTTTGAAGAACTGACTTCCAAGGCCTGCGTGGCGATAGTCACAATTTATCCAAAAGAATCCGTAGAATTTTTGTGTCGACAATTTTATGCAGAAATTCAGAAACACTCCGTGAGTCAAAGATTATTTTTCTTAGACGTATTAGCGGAAGCAGCTAAAAGATTATCCGCGATACCAGTTAATAAAAGTGTAACTAAAGCGGCAAAAACTGCTCCAACAAAACGGGAAGTCTCTAATAAAGTATCCTTATTTATTAATACTGAAAAGAGTTCAAAGTACGAGGTACTCTATAGTGATGACTTTGATGATTTTGAAAAACGTGATAAACAAAACATTGACTGGAGGGATGTTGTGGATAAAAGGATACAAGCAAACACAAAGATATTCGCACACACAACAAAGTCTCCAGATGTTTTTGAGAATAAATTCGCAATGGTCGCTTCTTCCTTCTTTTATCCTCTTCTTTATGGTTTTGGACGTCGGGGTACTTGCATGCATTCCGCATTGCCTATCTTCGCGGATCAAGAAAATATAATATTAATACGCTTTCTGGATACAGTATCTACTATAATGTTAGCAGCACAGAATTGTTTAATCGCATCAAAAATGGGAAAAGAGATTTTGGAATTGTCTTGGGTTCTAAGGTTCCATGATCAAGCAAAAGTCAGATTGGCTGTTATACAAAGCATTGCATCCGTTCTTATTGCGGTTCCTAAAGATGCAATTATTAATGAATTATTCAATAGCATTATGGAAATAAGAACGTGGCTTTTGGATTGTACACAAAATGTAGTTTCTGGTGATCCTGATAAGGAATGCAGGAATTTAGGGACTAAAGTATTAGCTTTGATAGATTCTACTCTAGGTTCAGCACTCAGTAACTCATCATAATTATTAAGTACATTGTTAAGGCGTTTAACACGTTATCCTTATACAGAAAGTACTGTAATGATTCCATAGAGAATAGAATGGAGAATAAAAGAATATAAGTTTTGAATGAAATCTCCTAAGATCCTATTGTTAAGAGGATGTCAAAGTTAATGCAGTTATTAAAACTAAAAGAAATATCCCATTTAGGAACAGTTGGATTATCGCCAGTCATGAATCTTCTTACTCCCACGAGCACGAATTCGATAAACCAAACATCAAATAATATGAGTCCCATGCAAGTTGGTTCCACGTGGACGGGTTCAGGATTAAATATAGACCTCAACAATATTATGGGAGGGAAATCAAAACAAGGTGGACCAGCACCTACGATGAATCAGTTGGCAAGCAACAGTCCACAACATCAAGTTAATATCATGTGTAAGTTGTATGCAAGGTCATTTTTACTGTTAAGTGATATTTAATTTATAAAAAGTGTGAATACTTTAACAGCACCAACAGTGGGATATACAACACCAATAAGTCCACCACAGCAACAGCAACAGCAACAGCAAGCGAATCCAGCATATTTCCCAGCATTTCAATGAAATCAGGCATCTCCATAACTCGTAGGTATCCAAATAATTCAAATACGAAAGCATAAATAAATTAATTCGAAATTCCAGCAACCATCGCTTGTTACAGAAGATCTGTTTCTTTGAAAGAGATATTCGTAAACGTTTGATTTTCATTTTAAAGTCTTCAGCAATATATATGGAATACAATTTGATAAAGCAACTATCTTAATGCTTTAACAAAGTATACATTTACAAATCCATGTGTTCATAAATGATTGAAGAAGAAACATCTTCGGTTTCCTTAAACTTACGCATTTTCACGTTAACCGACGTTATAAGTATACACAAAAGATGTCCTATTTTTTATTTACATTTAAATCGCAGGAATATTGAGAAACGATGGAAAATGATATATGATATCAGGCTCAATCGTGACGAGTATTAATAACGAGTAACTTCGTGAAACTAATTCGTGGCAGCTGTGTAGATATTAAGTTTCATTAAAGCATTAATAATTGTAAACATAAGTAATACTAATAATAATGATGCGTTTCCTAAAGACATTCCGCGATAAAAATTCTTCGGACTTTTGTAACATATAAAGTAATTACACCCACGAAAGCTGAAAGATGTAAGGCGCGCGCGAGAGAGAGGGGGTGAATCGGTCGAATTTGTATTAAATCTTTTATATATACTTATATATATAAATATTGTAAATTTGAACTCGACGAATCAAGATTATATGCCTTACAATGTATAATGTATGATAAGTGTACACACACGGGCGTATTAGAAAGAATAATTATAAAGCAGGTTTAGAATGAACGAGATCCAGGAGAGTTTTACAATGATCGAATTTTAGGAGAATAAAATTGTTCACAGCGTTTTCGACGAATCGCTGTTTGATTTTAACAAAGGGAAATCGTGTAAAATTTATCATCACTTTTTGTATTACGACTAGCATAGATTTGTCTCATGTTTTTTTAGAGGAGATGGAGGAAGACAAGGTAGAATATTAGTGGATATTAACAATAAGTGCTTCCCAGTTATTATTAGGTCCGCACGGAGAACAATGTGCATTCAAAGTATTTAATAAATTGTTCCTTGCAGACTGGTTTATTTAAAGCTTGCCAAGTTATATTCACTCGAAATTAATAATAGAATTCACATATAAATATTTGATAAATTGCAGAGTTTATTTAACATGATCTAAATGTTTGATAATATAGAAAATAGTGTTTGATCAAGGAAAATAATTTGAAAAGCTTTGAATGAACCATGCTCTGTTTAGGAGACGAAGGATGATGGCACAAAATCAGCGCAATGAAAGATTTCCGTGCTTGAAAAGCGCTCAGAATGGTGATTAAACAATAAGATTACGGATTGACGAACCACTGTAAATTATTAAAGGATTCGTTGATCACGTAATATATATATACAAGTATACATAATAACTATAATAATAAAAACATCACAATTATTCCGCGCGATGGAATGGTATTCTAGAGAACTTTTGTAAAATATGCAAAGAAAGTGTTACGAACTAGCATTTCCTTAGTTAATCCGTTACTAATATTAATAATGAAATGCATATCTTTCCATGATCGATGTTCATTATAACGAGAGCAGATAATTATTACTAGTTAAGTACTAATAATAGATAGATATTTTCAATATCACGATACGTCTTTGAGTGTGCTGTTATTTATGTAGAGAACTCGGTTTTTGTGCATCCTTTGCTGCATGATACTGAAATGCCCTGATGAAATGATCATTTTTCTCTCTCAACCAATGGTTGCAGAGGTATTTTAATATCTGTTTGTTGAGATACGTATGTTATGCATGTTAATTACCCCCCTCGATCTTGTTTATTGTAGTTAACTATACAAAGTAGAGGTAGCAAAGATTATTTATGAGATAAGGGTGACCAAAATATTCGAGGTATTCATTGCATCGTTGAGTTTTGATTATTTCAGAATTTGCAGCAAAGTTCGAACTTACACACATATCTCCTTTGACGAATGAATCTAATAATTTCTCAGTGGTAATCCATTATCGATATTCTTAAAGCAGGTGCATTTAGAAAACAATGATTAAATCATATTTTACTTTATTATTTTATGGATAAATATATTCTATTATTGTGTTGTTATTGAAATTCTGTTTTGCATTGCTGTGAACCTTCGTAATAACGCGACAGCTACTTTAAATAGCAGTGTCAGAGACTGATTGTTGTAAAGGTTTATCGGTCCTTTACAGATTCCATTAATTCTTTGCAGTTTATTGCGGCAATCTGAGTGGCGACTGAGAAGCGACTGAGAAGCGACTGAGAAGCGACTGAGAAGCGACATTAAAATTGACTCCAGTTGTTGATCATGTAAATTTCAATAACAAAATATAACTGGGGGAAATCTTAATGTCGCCTTTCAATTGCCACTCGTGTTGTAGCAATAAACTGAGTGGTGACTGAGAATCGCCACCAAGTACAAAGGGTTAATTCCAGCATTTTATGATGCGTTAAACTATGAATTCTAAATCAATTTTTCATAGCAATTGATATCGAATATATCAATGTACAGTCGAATCGTGTTGAGCATTTTATATGGGACAAGATGACGACCGAAGATGGGGGATATATTTTTAAAGTATTAAAACAAATGCATATATACATTATATACACGAATGTATATAATATTGTACAAAAGAAAATGGAGTATAGTCAATATAAATAAGTTTGAGATATTTAATACTTCCTGGTAATATCCACGCGAATTAAAACATACGGAGGCACGATTTGCAATTTAGAATTACGGAGGCCTTTTTAGAGACGAATTTAATGTTCAACGATTGCGGAACTGTTTGATTATGGATTTATGCATTATGGTTCCTGTGTGGAAATCCGGGACAGAATAACGAATCTGTGGGTGATAAACTAACGATAGCTAACTCGTCGATTTTTTTTCGACTGAATATTGTTTATGCGGTAGACTCGACGAGTATAATTATCGATTCAAGTATTTATATTTACATCACGGTCTTATCGTTATTAAATGCTCATTGGTGCTGGTGTTAACATGGGTTATTAACTGTTCTGGTTTGTTATTAATATCACGTATACCTTCCTCCTTAATTAGAACAGTGCCGAATAAAATATGTTAGTGCCAAGCTTTAGACTTATTCATACTCATTGTATTTACCTATAGGTCCTTGGCTCGATATTTATTAATTATGGTGTCCAATATAAAAAAAAAGTAACAACGAATAGGTGATTCTTATAGATTTTAGTGCGCTGAAACCGAATCCGCAAACTGTATTTCACCATCACCCTCAGTTTTCGAAAAACATAACGTTTTAAAATATGTTGCACAACATTCTGTGGACCGTTATGAATGAAATGATATAAATTAGATTTGCAATATGAGTTTGCAAATATGTTTAAACATTGGTTAAAGTTGGCGCGACACGCTTTGCACTCTCATTTTTCGACACTCTTTCTAACTTTGCATAAAAATTGTGAAGTAAGTATCAAAGTTAGACGATTTCTATTTGTTGCAAAAAATTCTGTGGACTTTTACCAATAAAATGATATGAATTACATTTGCGAAATGCATTTGCAAATATGTTTAAACATTAGTTAAAGTTGGCGAGACACAATCGGCCCTCTCATGTTTCGAAACTCTTTCCAAATTTGCATAAAAATTGTGACGTAAGTATAACAGATAGACAGTTTTTATTTATTGCAAAACATTCTGTGGACTTTTGCGAATAAAATGATATAAATTACATTTGCAAAATAAATTTGCAAATATGTTTAAACATTAGGTAAATTTGGCGGTACACAATCCGGGCGCTGATGTCTCCAGACTCTTTCCAAATTTGCATAAATATTGTGACGAAAGTATGAAGGTTAGGCAGTTTTCATTTATTGCAAAAAATTCTGTGGACTTTTGCGAATAAAATGACATAAAGTACATTTGCAAAATAAATTTGCAAGTATGTTTAAATATTAGTTAAAGTTGGCGAGACATGATTCGCGCGCTCATTCGTCAAAACTCTTTTGAACTTTGCATACAAATTGTGACGTAAATATAAAAGTTAGGCAATCTTTCTTTATTGCAAAACATTCTCTGGACTTTTGCGAATAAAATGATATGAGTTACATTTCCAAAATAAATTTGCAAGTATGTTGAAAAATTAGTTAAAGTTGGCGAGACGCGCTCCGCGCGCTCGTTTTTCGAGACTCTTTTTAAATTTGCATAAAATTTGGGCCTCTGACGAGAAATCCAAATACTCTATGCGGTAGAGCAGACATTTTTCTTTGGAAAGCATTCCTAAAACACGTAGAACGGTCTTTGGTTTCGAAAATAAAAGCCAAAAAGTCGCGGAAGTCACGGATTGTCAGTAGGGTCCTACTGTCATCTAATTTGAATGAAATTTGATAGGGTTAATACTTCATGCAAAATTAATTTCATCTTTATAAATAGGTTCCTAGTTAAATCAGAAATGATTATTGTTTAAACATTTTTTTCCTACGTGTCCTAATAAACAAGATATTGAAAGAAAACAATTTGCTTTTTTATTATGGTAAGGTCCAAATTCATGGACAGAAAAAATGCCGTCCATCTAGCGGTGGATGGTGGAACTAAAATCGCTATTCCCCTCCTTTCTTTACCCTCCGTAACAACGAAATTTATGCCAAGAATCATGCCATTGGCGCCATCTAGCGGTAGACAAGTGAAACTAGGCTCCAAGAACACGCCATGTAGTCCATTTAGCGGCCGACAGGTGGAACCACAATCGCTACACCGCTCCTATGACGGGAATATTTTCAGGAAAATTTCGTCTCTCTTGTTCAGTGGCCGTCTGACACTTATTTGTTAAATTGAATTAAGAGACATTTTAGTTCCGCCTTTGACCGCTAGATGGACGGCGTTTTTCTGCCCATGAATTTGATCATTACAGATCGTTACCCGCAGGAGGGGAATAGCGATTTTAGTTCCACCTTCCGCCGCTAGATGGACGGCCTTTTTTCTGTCCATGAATTTGACCCTGGCTGAGGGTACACTACGGAGGGGAGTTGATAGTGTAGTTCCCCCGCTAGATGGAGCCACATACACGATTTTCGGATCTTAGTTCCACCTTCCGCCGCTAGATGGACGGCATTTTTTCTGTCCATGAATTTGGCCCTTACCACAATAAAAAAAGCAAATTGTTTTCTTTCAATATCTTGTTTATTAGGACACGCAGGGAAAAAATGTTTGAACAATAATCATTTCTGATTTAACTAGAAACCTATTTATAAAGATAAAATTAATTTTGCATGAAGTATTAACCCTATCAAATTTCATTTCAATTAGATGACAGTAGGGCCCTACTGACAATCCGTGACGTTGGCGTCTCGCCAACTTTAACTAATGTTTAAACATATTTGCAAATTTATTTTGCAAATGTAACTCACATAATTTTATTCGCAAAAGTCCACAGAATGTTTTGCAATAAAGAAAGATTATCTAACTTTTATATTTACCTCACAATTTGTATGCAAAGTTAAAAAGAGTTATGATGAATGAGCGCGCGAAACATGTCTCGCCAACTTTAACTAATATTTAAACATACTTGCAAATTTATTTTGCAAATGTACTTTATGTCATTTTGTTCGCAAAAGTCCACAGAATTTTTTCCAATAAATCAAAACTGTCTATCTGTTATACTTACGTCACAATTTTGATGCAAATTTGTGAACAGTTTCGAAACATGAAAGCACGGATTGTGTCTCGCAAAATTTAACTAATGTTTAAACATCTTTGCAAATGCATTTTGCAAATGTAATTTATATCATTTTATTCGCAAAAGTCCACAGAATTTTTTGCAATCAATGAAAATTTTCTATCTTTTATACTTACGTCACAATTTTTATGCAAATTTGTAAAGAGTTTCGAAACATGAAAGCACGGATTGTGTCTCGCAAAATTTAACTAATGTTTAAACATATTTGCAAATTTATTTTGCAAATGAAATTTATATGATTTTATTCTTAAAGGTGCACAGAATGTTTTGCAACAAATAGAAATCGTCTAACTTTTATACTTACTTCACAATATTTATGCAAAGTTCGAAAGAGTCTCGAAGAATGAGAGTGCGAAGCGTGTCGCGCCAACTTTAACTAATGTTTAAACATATTTGCAAATGCATTTCGCAAATGTAATTTATATCAGTTCATTCTTAAAAGTCCACAGAATTTGTTGCAAGAAATAAAGGCTGCCTACCTTTTATTCTTACGTCAAGTGTCACAATCTTGTTCAAAGGACAAAAAAAGGTCCGGATTATAGAAAAGAATTCAAAGTTTGTTGTACAATGAATAATTCGAAGAAAAGAATTATGTTACAAAAGATTATATTTTACATCTGTTCTCTTATAAAACATGTATACAGTGTAGCAGTTCAAAGTCAAATAACTGTTTATCTGTGTCACATATGAAACAATTCTATTACTTTATATCAGGGTCTGGTTTTTTAAAGAACTTTAAATATACAAATATACACTTTGTCCCATTTATAGGTCGATGATACAATGAAGATATTACCGAGCTTGTTATCAATGAATTCATTTTACTTAAATCTAATATATATTTTTTAACGCTTCCCGAGCACGCAAAAAATGAATAGCTGATACTCCGCGAAGGAACGATAAGGAAATCTTTAAAGTTACTAATGAAATATTATGATTCTTACTCATCTCCACCCAGGCTCTTAGATTTCTTCTTCTTCTTCTTCTTCTCTTTAACCGGCTCCTCCGCTTCTTCGGCTTCTTCGGCTTCCTCGGCTTCTTCGGGTTCTCCATTCGTAACGCCATTTTCTTTACCATTTTCTACAACATCGCTTTTCCTCTTCTTCTCCTTCTTTTTCTTTTTCGGCGATTCCTCGTGCAATGTCGCGATAACACTCGCTGCTTCTTCCAACGCTTCTTTCATTACATCAATATTCTTTTTAGGTACTTCTCCAGTCTCGTAAAATTTCAATCTATCTTCAACCTGTTGCCTTAATTTTTCGCCGAAAATGCTCGTCGGTGTGTCTGCAAAACAATCGATTCTGGAAGCAATGGAACATTTGTTTGCTAAATATCTGGATATTCTGCCCTTGTTCTTTGTACCAGCTCGACCAATGAATGTCGAGTGAAATAATAAACCATATTTCGGGGTGTTTCCTCTGGTTTTTAATGCTCTAAAAAGTGCTTTCTCGGCACCCAAAATTTGAACTGTAGATGCGGGATATTTAGCTAAATTCGTGAGAGATCCTGCATGTGCTATTAATCTGGCTCCTACTTGATCTCCTATTAAAGTCGCCAAGTTCGGTGCGACTCCAGCCATTTTGGATCTTAAATATTCCGCTAATTGTTTTCTGTAATCGGCCAATGCGATCACGCGACCGGCGAACATTTCAATGTTTAATAAATCCACTGGACTTATATCCATTCCCATCGATGATTTTGAAGCATCGACAATCGCTTGTGCTTTTGCACTATCCATTATTACTTCTTCTAATGCTTGCAATTTATCTTCTGTGAGTTCTTTTCTGTTCTTTATTAGTTGCGCTACTTTCGCATACATATAGTTTTCGGGGACAATTTTTACGAGCTCCGGGAAGTGATAACTGTACCACTCTCTGGAATTTGTAAATGAAACGTACGTTTTCAAGAACGGAAAATTTGCTAAACGAAATATTAACGCTTTGCACTCGGAAACGACGCTCAGCCGCTTCCGAGTGCAAAGGGTTAAATTACGGGAAAAAAATGGTTTTCTTGTTCTAAATTTTACGATACATAAATAATAATTTCGTGTTTTTAAAAATTCTCTCATAGCTCAGATGTAATTATATATTTATATATTTGGATAATTAATATTTGGATAGTTACCTTATACGCATACTGAAAGTATTCACATCCTTGTCAAGTTGGTCCAGTAGTGCAATACTCTGTATAATCATGTTGTCTACTCTGTTGACATTGAACTTGACTTTAGCTCTGGAGTAACTGTGGCCAAGACCAAGTTGTGCAACTCCAGAACTCTTGGCAGTGAATCCTTTCACCAAGTTATGAAAATGAAATCTTATTCCTCTGATGATCTCTGGTACAGCACCAGTGTGATCACATTTTATCTGCAATGCTTCCGTGATACTAGCACCCAGCTTTGGATCACCAACACCAAGAACTACCTTGTCCTTTTTGTTTGATTTTGGAATACAAGAATCTAGAAATAGTTGCAAGTCTTCTGGCACAATTCCCTCTGAGACACTGTTTATATTTTCCAATGCTGTCAAAGCTGTTTTGAAAGGTGAAAATCCAACTAATTGTACTACTGCATTGAACCGGCCAAAGTCTGTTACTGATGCTTCCACCTGAGGAAGCAGCATCCCTACTTCCTCAAACTCCTTGATGGAAAAGAGAGCATAGCCAGCAGCATGCTCGAATAACACGAAGAGCTTAGACTGAAAACACATAGAAAACAGTTTTTCAGACTCCAATTACTTCAATAAAAATTATTAGAAGTAGAACTACCAAAGCAGTCAAAATGCGGGGTCCTCGGAATTTAATAAAAATGTTCAAATTTATAACGTTTCGTTTTCTGAGATTTACCGCGGTTCACGTTACATAATTGTGAACATAAATAAATCGATTAATTTATTTCTTCCATCCATCCTTTTTTTTAAGGACTTACGCATAAATATACAAATATAACTGAATATATTGTCGGTAGTTCTAGCGTTAAAATACACATATTTACACATTAGCACATATAGTATGGCAGCATTATCAATATTTAATGATAATGGAGAAACTTTAAATTCAAAGTGGGTATTACAATATAATAGGCGCAATAAACATCTGTAATACCTTCATTATATAGCTAAGTAAAAACAAAAATATTGATAAACAAATTCGTGACAGACATAGTGTCGGCAGGCTTTGCGCCACATGCTTTAATATCTGTTACATATTGTTAAGATGTTATATTAAATTCTATCAAGAATTCATATAATTATTTTTTGGTAAAACATAAGTAGATGATTTAATTAAATCAAATACATTGCTACGCTGGCAATTTGAATGCATGTTTATGCGTGATGTCTCGGACGATCTTTTATTCGGACAGAATAATGAATATCTTCTGCAGAGTATAATTTGGTGATTTGTTTAGATGCTTACCATTCTTCGTGTTCTTTATATTTCATTCACTAATGCGAATAAAATACTACAATTCAATCGCGCCCTACTATGGTTAAAAGGCGACCATGTGTTCCGGATATTGTCCAAAAAAAGATCATTCTTGAAGGGAAATCGTGAACCAGGAAGACCGACGCGACTCTTCGTGTTTGGATCCACAAATTAAAGATCGTCACAATCGGTAAAAAAAATATTCGGGACGTATTTATGGACATTGAATGGCCCCTTAATTATTGTACATTTTTTGGGAAACGATAAATAAGAGAAATATCAAAGTATTATGCATTATTATACAATAATAAATATTTTTAAAAATCACATTCTAATGAGAGATGTACTTTTTCTGAAATTGCGTGTCAATGGCACGGAAACCTTCATAATTTATAACAATTATTCTTCATATTTATAAACTTATATACAAACAACATTTTTCTTTAATTTTTGGATCGAAATGAATCGCCTCTTTTACCCGTAGTTTTTTTACCAATTACTTCTGTTCGTCAACACGAAGGGTCGCACAGAGTGATAGCGAATTTTCCCTTCTGCAATTTGAATTTTCTCCATTAATATTATGAGAATAATTGAGTAGAATAACGAAATCCGTCGAGTTAAATCATTTATATTAATTACTGGATTTCGTAAAATTAATTTAACAATCATAATTACATGCACACCATTCTATATTGTATACTTCATTATTAGCCTCGAATAGATATACGAACTTATCTTTGTGTTATGTATACATATTAGAGTAACTTCGGTGTCTTTTATTTATGTCTTTTTCAATTGAAATCATTTTATATTTTGTTCGCACGTGAATACGAAACTAGTTCATTCTTCTTTAATTTATTCGAGGTTTATACCTGAAACTGCATCGACGAGAATTCGATTCGAATGTACGTCTTTGGTTACCTCTCCGCAGGTTATGTTTATCATATTTATTAATTCTTTTTTTAATGTTATTTAGACGATGGAGTCTCGTTCAGAATTTAAGATCAAGAATCCGCCTACCGACGCAATTTCTGCTGTTGAATTTGGCCCAAACTCTACGCAATTCTTGCTGGTCTCGTCATGGGACAGTACAGTGCGATTGTACGATATTCACACGAATACTATGCGATTAAAATACAATCACGATCTGCCGGTTTTGGACGTTGCATTTCAGGTATATGCTCTACTTTTAGCACACATATTTATATATTTAGAAAACGTGGTAATATATTATTATTATTAACTCTGTAAACTGTAACACGTACAACTTATAGGATGCTGTGCATGCATACAGTGGTGGTTTGGGGAACACACTTAAGATGTACGACATCAATAGCACTACAGGTGATTATTATGTTTACATCATTTTATACCTATCATTATTTCATAAGAATATAAGAAAAATATAGAAGAAACATTTTTGTGTAGAATCCGTAATGGGAACTCATGATAAACCAATTAGAAAAATTGAGTACTGTAGTGCAGTTAATGCAATACTAACAGGTGGGTGGGATGCAGCTGTAAAGCTTTGGGATCCCAGGACACCCACCTGCGTAGGTAGTTACTTACAACCAGACGTAGTTTTGGCTTTATCTGTGTGTGGTGATAAGTTTGTGGTGGGTACTGCCAAGAGAAAAGTATGTATCTGGGATCTCAGGAACATGGCTGGCATGTTCCAAAGAAGGGAGAGTAGTCTAAAATATCAGACACGGTGTATCAAAGGATTCCCTAATGAACAGGTTTGCATGAATCTTTTAACTGGTTGCTTCTTAATGGTGCAGAGAAAAATCATAGTTTGATTTCAGGGATATGTACTTAGTAGTATCGAAGGTCGTGTCGCGGTCGAGTACCTCGATACTACGCCGGAAGCTCAGAAAAAGAAATATGCGTTCAAATGCCATAGAATTAGGGAAAATAATGTCGAGCATATTTACTCGGTTAATGCGATCAGCTTTCATTCGACGTACAATACATTTGCCACTGGTGGTTCCGATGGCTACGTTAATATTTGGGACGGGTTTAATAAAAAACGACTATGTCAATTCCATCGATATAACGCTGGGGTTGTTGCCCTTAGTTTTAGTAACGATGGCTCGGTACTGGCGATTGGTGTTTCGTATTTGAACGATGTCGAAATACCACCCGGCGGTTCCGACGAGAGAGAAATTTACATTAGATACGTAAACGATCAAGAAACTAAACCAAAGTAACGTTGTTCTAATAAAGGTTTTTTCACGAATAGAATAAAACTTGGAATTACTCAATTGCGTTTCTGCACGGTATTAAAGTCACGGAGAAACGAGCGGCGAAGTCGTGTAAATACCTATGTAATTGTATTTTACATTTTTATATCTTAGATAAAATTCTGCCCGTTTTAACTTTGACTGATGAACAATTTATATGGACTCTACATATGTTATAACCGATCGTTCAGAATTAATAGACTAGTCAATTTTGAATGAAGTATGCGTTTTTTAAAAAAAAAATGTTAGACATTGTTTTATTTTCTATTTACCCATCCCAACGATATTTCCAGGCAGGGATGCGTGCAACATACGTGTAATATAAAAGTTTACATATTTACTAAAGTGTCTTGAATAACTAAATATAATGATTTATAAACAATGCATGGTTACAATCAACCTAAAAAAAGGATACAAATAAGAGATCTGCTTTTGTAATATCCAATGTAATCGACGCGTTCGTTAAGTATCAGTTGACAAAATATGATGAATTATATTACTTTAATTATGCCGTTAAGATCGCGATAATTATCTGGCAATGAAATACGAGGCGCGTTAGACTTTATTAGAATCACTACGAAAGTACGTTGTTAATAGAAATGACGTTAATTAAAAAGCAGATCGTATACAAAAAATGCGCTATATAAAACTTCTCGTTCCGTTTGTAAAAAAGCAGATCTTACAAAAATGTTTGAATAGAAAACATCCTGTCCCTTCCTGCTAAACAACTGTGCTCTCACTTAAACCTCGCAAATTTCGTCCATATAAAATTATTGTGATGCAATTCGAATAGATTGATCAAACTTGTAAGATCGCACGTTCAAAATCAATGAGAACATTAACGATGCTAATTATTGTACCATTAACACGTGGAATCAATATATTCGATTTGATACCTTTGTATAATTTCATCTAAATGTAATTGTACCTAAATTCCACAATTGTCCGACGTGTAATCGGAAGCGGTTGAATCCGCTAAAGAATGTAACAATAATGTTTTTCGCGTAACCCTTCTCGAAGATAACTGTATGACATGCATTAATAGCGATTCAACAACTTTTATAACTTTTTCAGGTAACAATATATACATAGTATTTAACAATTTGTACTAGTAACTCCCTGACTCGTGATGGCTCCTTGTAAAGCAGTATTACTAGTCGTTGAATAGTTCTCCGTGAAATTTCTAAGTAACAATTCAATTGATTTTATGTATATGTTTACTTCAACGTCTCCGCATATGAGTTTAACACGACGATTTCTATCATCATGTTCGAACGATGCATTTTGATAGTCGTTCGTCTTTGAATTGCGCGTAATATTGTCCATCCACCTTCCTTTTATTAATCGGAAGTTAAGTCGGATAAAAATATTCGTAGTTTGTCACGAATCGTTTCGTGGGTTGCGAAACTAATTCCTACTGCGATTGGACCCTTGACCCAATTCATGCTTAAACCCTTGTAGAATGCCATTATACCTTCCTCTCTGTAAGAAGTTTCAGATATTTATGCATGGAATCGAATGCAGTGGGTTTGATAGGAGGTGTTGGAATAAAAAAAGAATGAAACTCACTTGTAAATCTTGGATACGGTGGACCCAATGGTGCGGTAATCGTGACCCTTGATCGCGGAAGTCTGCATTCTCCTGCGTATGATGTCCAAGGGATAGCTGCTAGTCTGTGCGACCATTCCGGCGATGCCACCGCAAATCAGTGACGTCGAGAACCCAGGAATATTCACCGAGTGCACTGTTCATCGACACGTAGCCATCATCGAACATGAAGCACGCACTTGAAATACGTCGCCATCGGACTTGTCTCGACAAGCGTCGCTATTAAAGTAAGTATAGTTTCCCAATATTCGGGGTAACAGCCGCGACGCTGCCTTACTCGGCTACCATTTCTCTATATTTTTTTTTGTCTCTAGTTTCCGTTAAACGCGATACCATTTTCATTCGTATAAAAGTAGACGACTTTCTACACGTATATTCTCTCGTTTCTTTCTCACTCGCCCTCTCTCTCTCTCTCGTCTTTCATTTGCGTGTAAAAAGAGCACCGGTGATACGCCATCGAACGAATTCGTGAATGAACCGACTCACCGACCACTGAGTTCCTGAGGAAGTCGTAGGTGAAGAAGCTGCAGCCGGCGTACGGGATGACACCAAGCAGGGTTGCAGGAAATCCACGATAATAAGCCCGAATTCCTTCTTCTTGGTAGATCCTGACGAAGATCTGCCGAAGGGTTTTATATTCTTCTTTCTGGGTCACAGCCATACGTGCCCTCATCAAATCCAAGGGGTAAGTTGTACCTTGGGACGTTATACCCGCCAATGCACCGGCCAGGAAATTTAGCCAGGAATTTTGCCTAAAGATTGTTGAGGCCATAATCAAACAATTTATAAGCTTTATCAATGAAACTCGATTGTTTAACCGAACAAGACCGGAACTAATTGTCGAGAGTATTTCTGTTTGCCAATCTGTATCTTAGTTTGCAGACATAGATAACATATACGTTACGTTACAAAGTTTGCGAAATTGATCAGTTGGACCAGCCATATAAGTGTATATGCATAGTAATATAAATGACCCTCGATATTTCCGATAATATTGTTTACATAATAATGATCTTTGATACCAGCCGCCTTACTTTTCTCTACCGTTCACCCTCAGAACTCTCTTCCACTGTTCATGCGCCGTGAATTGAACAGCCGAGTACGGAATTATTCTGACCATAGTCGCGCTATTCCCTCGCCACAGGCTCAGTAAACCCTCCGTTTTAAAGGTTTTTATTAAAAACCTAACAGCCGCCCTGGCCGAGTAGGGTTGCTGGGAAATTTGGAAATTAATTTTTGTACGATCCAACGGTGCTATTGTCGTCTTTGCTACGGCACCCGCTGTTGCACCCGCCACCAAACTCGTCCATACTCTCTGAGTATTTGATATTTCCTCATTTCCGTAACGTTTGCCTTGTTTTTTCTGCGATCAATAATTTAATTAAGCTTCTACCACCACGACATTAAAGTACCTTAATATTTAGTGCACAACTCAAGCAATAAATGAAGGTAGTTTAAATGTTATTTATTCACATATTTATTTATAGCCGGCTCCTATTGCATTTCGCAGATCTTGCCACTCGGATGGTTATAAATATTCAATCGCAAAGAGCGTGAGATAATAAAGCTAGTAAACAACCGCGTGCGCGTGTGTTTTTAAACCTGCATATAACATATGCAATTACTTACGTTGGCGTTAGCAGTTTGTTCATCCATGGATAAAGTTTGCGTGTGGAGGTCGTGCTTTGTAGTTGTACTCGGTAAAACGGATGCTTGAATTCTTTCAAGAACCGCTTGACTACTTTCGACAGGTCGTGTTGCAGCGTGGCCACTCATTGTTTTTCTTAGTACCTTTTTCTTCAAGTAAACCTTTTTCTTCAGTCAATCCAATGTTTCGCGTTTGGAGGGCCGGGCACGTGATACCTCCGTCCAGTCTTCTGCAAATACATCCAAGTTCTTACTATCACTTCTGGGTTTCCCGCGAATCAGATGTTTGCGTGAAACTTATAAGCATACATGTGATTATACGTTTTATATCTTATCTGAGGACACAACTATATGTATGCCAAATGATAACTACGCCCATGATAGCAACGATGGACAATGGTACTCTGCTTTAATTAGTATCAGGGATTTAAAGAACTCGATTAGCTTAATTTGTAAAATAGTTCGGATAGTTTGCTCGAAAGATACGCGATACACGAACTGTTAACCCCGCCAACTCTTCGGTTCATTTATAGATACAGTGCTTATAAAGCACGGCTATTCTAGTCCGCATTTTATGGTTTATTTTTACCAAATCTGCATCTCTAGTCTTCAAAACTATAAGATGGTCGTTGGCCTTAATAACTCCATGTATTGCTACGCTCGTAAAATATTTCAATTGCAATACAATATATGTACATATTCTTCAGTACAAAACCGTTCCTGACAAGACCGTTTAACTATCCAGATAACTACACAAAACTCCAAGATAAAATGACTAATAATTGTCAGTTGACTCTATCTACTTATAGCCACTAAACGAGCTTTAAATGGCACATGTGTCGCGCAGAAATAACAACGAATAAGATGCAACTTGGTATCTCTTTTTATCTGATTTTGAAGTTCGACGCAGTTTACCTTGAACAATATATCATTGATACGCTAATGTACTCTATTTTGACACTAATATATAGGTACATATGTAGTTACATATATGCACATATTCCGGTTAAAATTAGATGGATAACACGATTTACGTGTTTCCAAGGCGTATCTATTAACGCTTGTTTTGTGACATGTGACACCAAACAGAGCGCAAGGTCCCGCAAACTGGTTTTCGCGACACAGAAAAATCAGGTTCTATGAATAGAATAAACGTAGCTCGGAATTAATTTAATGATTTAGAATATCGATTACCGCAAATGAATGATTCCGACGTGGAGCGAACCTGTTTGATGAAACTAACTGGGTCGTTTACTTCGAAAATTACGCCACGTGCTTGTTCTTATCGGGCACTGTTATCTACGCATAATAAAAATCCTCGGTCATTCAGTAACAGATAAAAGATATTCACCCGAAGCGGATTTTCTTCGTTCGAATTAATAACACTTTTTCGAGTCATTATTACTTGCGAATATCCGTGAAGTTTATATTAATTGCTTAAATATTTCATGAATTTATGAATGTTATTCCATAATGTTTCTTCCGCTGAGTTTTACATGCCGGTATCTAATTTAAAGTTAAATCTACATTTGAATTTGCATGTGAATTCTATTATCTCCGTAATACATCGAAGTTATTGAATTCCAAGTCATTTATTTCCGTCTGTCAGAAACTGAAAATGTCTTCCTTCGAGAAGCAGCACTGTTATCAATAGATTAGTACTATCAATACGTTTCGCGTAGCATCGAAAAATACTTTGTCATCATTGTTTTATCGCTCTGCCAATTCAACATTTTCCGCGTTGAGCAAACGGATTTCGCCGAATAAAAATACCGCTTTGAATAGCAGTAAAAGAAATGTCATATTCTCACCGAGGTAATGAAGAGTTAACTTCGAATCGCAGCAATAAATTCTGATTAAAGTCCGTTTCCGTTCTGCCGGAAATTGAATGCGGTAGGATGTTACGAGGCGGACGAAGTCCGAGTACACAAACAACTGTCCGTAGATCGTTAAAACAATGATAAATGATAGGCTTACGTAACCTGCGTCATCGATATACCGCAAAGAAGAGCAGATACCGAGATGTGGATTAGAAGAATAAGCCAGTTTATTCCCGATTATGATATCCCGATGCAACGCAGTGGAAGATGACAAATTATCAGAATCCATCATTATTCGTTGATATCAACGTCCATGATAGTAGTGCGATTTATTAATTGCCTGATTAAACATAAATTCCGTTTAAATAAGATGCATGTGCAGAATTTGAATGGAATTCTAAGTTTAAGTTGAATGTTAAATTTGCGATTATTGGTATTAATTTAATACTAAACTTAAGATTACTGGTATTAATTTGAGATTAAATTTAGGATGCATCCAATATTAGTAATCCGAAATTGAATATTAGATTAATACTAGTATTAGCTTAATGTTATTAATGTCGAAATTTAGTACTAATATAAATATCGAACCCATCATTCCTTCACTTCAATATCAACGGCGCAACCGAATTAATTAACTTCCTAATTCCCCCTAAATTCAATTGCAACAAGATAAATACATTAACCAAGATACATACAGAAATTCCTGAGCCACGAAGACGAGGCGTGTGGAAATAAATAGGGCGTAGTTATTTTAAGTTCGAACTTGGTCTTAAATTACGCGGACTTAAAGTGGTCCAACGTTATCTATGATAATGAACCAACGGATTCATCTTTTACGGGGAACTTTTTAGGAGTTAAATTTCGGGTTTCTCGGAATAAATATAAGACGTACCTTCGTCAATCACGAGGACTTCCGATGGGTTGCCACGACAAGAAGATCTTCGTCGTGCAAACTGAGAATTCGGTTCGTAGCATTCGGCCACCGATTACAACACTTTACATTATTTGTGTGCCACGGTTAGTTGGTACGTCAAACTCGTTTTCTAGAAGTCCGGATTCTCGACTGGCACTAAAACTCGTCGTAGACACATCACATGCTCGTCATCTTTTTTAAAAAGCGTTATCCGTTGACGTTCGCAACGACGCATGCATACAAATCTTACACAAGTCTTTTTCTGTTTGATAAAATAAATATTTCTTTGCTTTGACCTTCGAGAATCGTTCGTGGAGGTACGGTAGAGGGTGCCACTCGAGTCGATCGAGTACCACCGGAAGTTGTCCGCGAAGGGAGGATCGAATGAGCGTTTAAATTTCAAACGGGTTTGGAAATATTTAGTATTAAATTAAATATTGGATGTATTTAATTTAAAAAGAATCTAGAATGGAATTGGTTCGACGCGACCTTTGTTTAACTTGTTTTTCATAAGTTAAACCAAGCACATATAATTAATTAATTTAATTCAAGTAAATACCGGAAATGACATTTCTTCGAAAATGGGTATACAATTTTCACAGACTAGATTTGTATTTTACTTTGAGAATTATATTTTAATGTATTTGGAGCATATCGTCAATGAGAATGAAGCCCCCTGAATAGCGAGTTATATTTAAATAAAGATAACACATCTACTTTTTAATTATGTTGAAATAAATTAGAATTAACTTGTAGTTTGTTCCGCGCACTTTTCGTAACCTGCGTGCGCATGGTTGGCAAGTAGCCGAGAGTCGCTGTTATGACTTCATAGTGCAAAGTGGTTCGAGAGGAAAAGTGCGACGTGTTTGTTCCTTACATTTATTTACTGAAAAAGTGTATAAAAATTAGTAAAAATTAGAAAAACATACGCCTCGGGGAAGCCGGAACACTTGGTGATTATTTTTTGTACTTTACTTAATCAATCGAGCTAACTAATATCAAGTAATTAGTAGAAATACGCGACCATTATTCTACCGCACTTTTGCGAGTTAACTAATGATACTTCAATATCCAATTGAAGATCTTATCTTCATATTAAGTTTACATATAATTCCAATTCGGGTTTAATGTTCAATTAATGTTAGCAACCTTCCTTTTCTTGAGTTCGAAGGTTTATTTCGAAGATCTATTTTATCGGTAGCCCAAAAGTACGACAGTAAAATTGCAGTAACCTTTCGTCGTTAACCTTTAGATCGCGAATTTTGTTGAATATTCTTGATATACATGTAAATATAATATAATTTTTAATCATTTGTAGAACAATTGGCATCAAAATCTTGCAAATTTCGAACGAATTCAATTCTACCAATCGATTCAAATTCTCGATTCGTCTTGAGGCGGCCATATTGATATATCGATTCCTTCACGTTTTAGGCGGGAATTGTACTTCAGAAAAGGACTCGGAACGTGCAAGTTTTTTCCGGAAAATTTACTTAATTTTGTGGAGCAGCTTTTGAAAAATTGAGTATTGGTGTTCAAAATCCGAATCTAGGGTCCACAACTGGTGAAGACATCTGATATGTAAGTTTTTAATACCTTCTTTCAGTATTTTACAGAAGTTTGCAAATTTCGATCTCCAATACCTCTGCAATTATGTAGTCAGTAATCACTAAAATTACGTATCCTAATATAATTTAAAGTATTTAAGTAGTACATTATATTTTTATATAATTAAAAACATAAACAATATATTTTCACGACGAAAGTCATATTTTCAATTCTTTTACCAGGTTTAATTAATATATATATGGATTATCATAATCGAAACAACTACACAGAAAGTAATATAATGATAATTATAAAATCTAATTTAAATAATATAATAAAGGGGATTCGAAAGGTACAAACTTCTGTATCATTTTTAAAGCTTCATGATTAATTCGAAGCAATTCAATCGCAATTATTCTAAATCATTGAATTAAAAATGTTCCTGTGTTTCTGATTTCATTTAGAGACTATTTATTTGTACATTTTTATTACTAGTTCTATAAAATATAACCAACACAAGTTCTTATCATTTGAAACGGTGGTTGATTCGATATTCGACGTTTCTCAGAATAAACAATCAAGCGAGCCATTAAGATACAGTGAATTTTATTGGAATAGCTGAAGTATCGACGAAGCAGCAACTATTACAGAATACCTAATTCTTTTACCAGGTTTTTATCGAGTTATACCTGAGATTGCGTATTTCCTTTTTATAATTGAACGGTCTTTACGGTCCCGTTATTCTGGGACTGGTGAAGCCGGTATACGTGTAATAGAAAGAAACTAGAAAATAGAAAATTCAGAAGGTGACCGCGGTAGACATTGCGTTGTTGACGAGCCTCGTAGATCGAGTCTCCTTATCAGAGGAATTTTAAAAGGCCGCCTCCTCGTCAACTTGGATTTATTCGAATTAAAACCTCGCAGGGCCGCACGCCGTCTGTCTGCCTGATAAGATTCCTCCTCTTAAACGAGAAACGAGAATTATACAGACCGGTAATACTATTCCAAAATTCTACTAAAGAAATTCCACTGGAAAAATCCATTCCTGAATGTTTCGTCGTCCTCGACTTTCCTATGAAGATATTATATCTTCACTTTAAACTATTATCTTTCTTATCAAGTAGACAGATTTTTCTCAGTGAAACAGTACTCTGGAATATACCACCGACACTGAAATTGCATTATTCAATTTTGGTCTGATACAAATGATAAGAACTTTGTGAGATATTTAAATGAATTTCCACAGTGTTGGCTGAGGTTTTTCTCTGTTTAATTATAATATCAATATCAATTTATAATTGATATTATGCTGTAAGAATAAATGAATTTAAAATACAGTAAACTAACTCTAAGAAGACCAACTATTTTTTGGTTACATTTCATAGGACTTTGTATCCACCAGGTGTATCATAAATAATATATTTACTAATATATGACATCTCCTATTATAATATTATACAGGGAAATCTCGGCTGGTGATCCGCTTTATTTTAATGCTGTTGGTGTATGGTGTTTATATATTTGTGAAATAAAATAACGTAGACTTGTGCGCAGTAGTTTCTGGAGAGTGCATTGTTCAAAGTGGAGTGTAATTGTTAATTAAAAATGGCCATTCAACGAAATACGGGGTTTCTTGGAGAAGATGTCCGTTCCTGGTTCCTGAACGTCTACCCTGGACTTTGGTTTATGCGGACACTTTATGCCCCCGATTGCGAACGACACCGGAACGCTCTCAAGTCCCCGGCACCGATCGGGATCCTTTTTTCCGATCGCAAAACAACGAGAGCGGTTTAATTTAAGGTTCCAAGAAGAGCAGGGTTAGTGTGTTTCCTTCGTTGGGGTCTACAAGCTGGCGGCACGTTTTAATAATCGTGTTCGGGACGACGAGCATTCTCGTAAACCAGATTCGTTTTTATGCATGAATCTTATCTCTTCAATGACTCACGGCGACTCGTATTCGGGAACGTTTACCGGTTGATGGGAAATTTAAATGCACCGTGGAAAGAAGAACACATGGAGAAACATGGAATTCTAGATGTTGGTATTTTAAAACTGCTGCTTGTATTTGGTGTCCCACGGTGACATTTGTTCAAATATATATCTTGTAGTTATGCGCATTCTTCTCCTCAATTATGAATTTATTTACTTATTTCTTCAGCAGGAACTATATCCAATTATGCAGGACAAAATAAAAGAAGGAAACGCTTCTGTATCAGTGCAATATCTATTTTCATCAGTAATATACACATATATTATGTACATTATAATATATAATATACATGATACAAAGGCTCCCAAAGATTAAGATTGACTATAAACATAACAACCTGGGACCCGTAAGCTCCAAACAAAATAGGTTTGGCGTTGTATACATATAGAACTGGGGGTCACCAGTCACGACACCGTGGTAAGGGGGGGTTGAAAAGAATTTAATGGCTGCAAATGGCAGAGTTGTAAAATTGGCGGTAGAACAGGGACAGAGTGGAACGACAAGGAGAAGGAAGAGTATAATACGAAAGACGAAGTATCGAGCAATCGGTGCGGTCGCGTTTGGTCCTTTAAACGTTTCGTAAAAAGAGCTGGACACGATTTACGTTTGATTATAGCCCCCGACGGGTCAAAAGTCGGTAGAAAATGACTATCGATACCGATGGGAAGCGAGCAAGTGGAGATTATAGATAATGACTAATAATATACCCTCGATCTCCGTAGGTACGATGCCCGCTAAAGGGCGCTGATAGGCTCGACAATATTTTCTTCTTTCCTCCCTCCTTGATTGCCACACATAATTGCTTCATAATTTATATTCAAATAAACGCGAGTCCTACAATCCATACTCGTTTGCTGTGAATGAATTGTAGATCTAGCAAACAAACGAGGTACAAAATGGAGGCCAGTAGTATTCGCACTTGATCTTTTTAATCAAATCGCTCTCCTATTGGTAGCGAAGGAACTAAGGATGCGATCGAGATCCTCTCAGTCGAGCAATTGATTCGCGATGATTCCGATTGATTCATCGTCAGTGCAAATGGGCCAAAAGGATAATACAATATCCTTCGTTCCCTTCTTGTACCCCGTATTCCAAGATGGCCGTTAGGGAGTGCGCGCGAACGGAGGAGTTCCGCCGCAAAAAAGAAAGAGCGTAATAACGTAGTATCGTTAATGGCCGAGCAATTTCACCGTGTACGAGTGTCTTCTCTCTTTTTCTCATTCCTTCTCCGTCGATGCTTCGTTTCTTCCGCCTTTATTTGTTCCTCGTTGTCTTTCTTCTTCTGGTAACCCCTCCCCCTCCATTACAACGTTACAACCACCTCCACGGGTTGCCCTTTTCCTTGCATCCTCCCTTTATTGTCGGTGCGCGGTTTCGTCCCGCTCGAAACACGAGGATTACCAAAAGGGGTCCGATTCCGAGACTTTAAAACGGCCTGGAATTGCTGCCGACAAGACCATCACTGTCATTACTGTTTTGTTAAAGTACCTACGCCAATGGGCTGGTCTTACACCCTGAGAAATACGTCAGATCCCTTTTACTACTGTTTTAGAAACTTACAACTTTGTACTTAATGCTCCACGGCTTTCATTATTTCTCCCCTTTCAATATAATTAGCAACATCAACTTTCAGCATTTTTTATTATTATACTGTGTCATTATTATATGTATGTAATACATTATTTAAGAAAATGTCGCGTTTGTGACTTCGGATATAATTGGCACTAAATATTTGCCAAACTTTTGATTATTTTTATAGTGATTATATGGAAAGGGGTATTGTGTTAGCGATAGTACAGTATTGTGTTAGTATTCTCTGTATACGATTATCAATGTTTTAAAATACATGGGGTGCCGGAATGTTATTTACCGTGGAAATTTAAAACCATCGCGTTCTCCTGAATAATTCAGGTAATCCAGTGAATATCGACAGGCCAATGAGTGACGGCTGAATTTCTTTTTTGTCGGTTGATTCGTTCCAACGTGTGCCTCCCGTATTTGTTTCGAAAGAGGTGAATCGACGTATGTACCAGGACACTCGAAATTCGTGGCAACAAAACACCTGTACGTTTTCAGTTTGATGAATATTTTACCGCGCAGCCTCTAAATGCAATTAACGTCCTTCCCACCGGCCGATATATTTCGATGTTTTTATTTTATCACGCAACAATACATTCCTCAATTTTGTCCGTAGTTGGACTTTTTCTTCGGCGAGTTTCCGATGATATTTTGTTCGATCAATTTCGTCGATATCTTTTTAATAGAAGTCCCATGGAGTATAAATCCAAATACAAACAAATGTAACGGAGTGTTTAAGTATAGCAGATATCCCACAAAAAATGGGCCACCTAATAATAATTAATAATAATCATGTAGCTTATTTCGTACGGGAGACCCTGTATAACAAATATACCCTGCATAGTCTGCGATATATTTTAAGTACATAACAGTTAATATTACACGAAAATTACGAATTCGGAAATACGACTCCGTTAAAACTATGGGAATGATACAATAAACCCGCAACAGGTCATTACATCCGGTGGACGGTGTAATCCCATTGCGCGGGGTGTACTCGACAACCCTCCGAAATTGCATGGCGTTTGGGGTTGTTCGTAGGTGCGCAGAGGGAACTAATCGAAAACATATTCGGCGATTAAGCTTACGAGAAACCTATGGGAGCCTCCTCGTGATCAGATTTAATCATGGTTCTCTGTAATGGGGGATGTTAGACACGCACAATCGATAGATCCATACTCAACCCCATCAATATTTCTAACAATTACTTTGTAAATTCGGATTATGTGTAGTAAAATATTTACAAGTATTTGTAAGTAGTTGAGAAACATCTTTCGTTTACTTAGCCTCATCCGGTGGCTAAGAAAATGGTTCATGAGGGTACGCCATGAAATCGTTTCTAGTTACTGCTCTTGTGGCTGCAACTACCCACTTACTGCAGAGCTGTATCAATCTCCCTTATTTTATTATTTACTTCAGGAATGTGTAGTTGATTTGTTAAAGAGTTGTGTTCAAATTATATTCTAATTTCTAGTTGATTTGTTTAAAGAGTCATATCGAGTACCAAAGTGAATTAAAACTTAAGGACTATGGTGGATTTAATTGGACTTTAGTTTCAATTTTGAAGCTAAATATTATTCCACCACCTCTGGATTTAATCCATGTGGTATGTATATCATAGTTCCTGGTGGTATCAGTCCACCTTCGATGATTGGCCCTCGACCAATCAATTCTCGATCTTAAATCAATTCCAGTCTACTGGAAAAATATAAATCATAGACGTACAGTTCGCCGAAGTGACTCTAAGGAAAACGCGCTACAAGCGTCCATCACTATATTCGTTCGATTTGAAGGACGTGCATCATTGCAACACATGATTTTCAGTATCTAAAAGCAAAGTAAACATATGAACGCATATCAATTCGACAACTTACACAACATTTTCCTCATTAATAGTCGCAAAAAAGCGAAGAAAATTAGCATCTCATAATTCCTCGATTGTTTTTGCGCATGATGGACATTCGCGAGGTATACCCGGTGTTTTATACAGTTCTGCAGTAAATGCACTTTACAACACCCTCGCACTAACATTCTCCCAGGGAGAACTAAGTTGTGTGTGTACCTGTGTGTCTAATAGTACTTGTAAATGCGTTTTGTATAGTAGGTCTAGAGTGGAGTCGTATAGTTGGGCGCGATGCCGAGATTAAAGCGTGCAGGCGCGATTACGATACGGCAGTATCCGATTGGTCGGTGGTTCGTCGAACGCTCGGGGCGGAGCAACCGTAATGAGTTTCTAGCTTAATACTCTCCTGCTTCATCCTGGATTTCTCTTTCTCTTGCGAACATCGTTTTCAATCCTATCCCTTTCTCTCGTTTATTCGTTCTCCAGGATATCCTCCTTCCTCTCCCTTCCAGCCACCCCCTCCGCCCCTTGCCACCCCGCGATCTTACGCGCGCATACACCAAGTGCATTTACACAAGTGCACGGAATTATATGGGTCTTTCTCTTTGTCTCACGAACACCAATTCGAATTCCCGCCATTCTCGAGCCCCATTCCGCGAACCGGGTTTTTTTTCCTGATCCCCGTCCGCATTGCACTTTCAACTTGCATATATAAATGCGATTTATGTATCGCACATTGTTCCGTATTAAATCGATATCATTTATGACGATATAAATTCGAATGTTGCCGAGGATAGTTTGTGTTCCATGTGGAAAGATAGTCTCACTTTTATTAACCCTTAGGTTTATGTTTAATGCGAGTGCAATTATGTAATTATATCCCTAGGTTAAATATCTGTGTCGTGTACCCTGCGCTCGCGAGATTACTTTGAAATAGATTTCCAAACCTGTAGCAATTTACTAGGAATTCTTGGGGTGCATTCACTGGCATTGCAGCGATTATATTCCTAATTCCACGTCATCCTAGATCCGTTGCACATGTACGGTAATGATTCCTACTAAATTCGCTTTTGCGGCGTGATCGTTCTCGGACGAGTGAAGCAACTCTTCTACTCTTCGACGACATCCGAGAAAATGCATCTAAGTATCTAGAAAATAATCTGTAATTTCTTGGTGCAATATATAAATACGGCTGTTCAATCAAAAAGCACAGTTCAATTAGAATAATATACTTAATATGCTTCCTTTGAATATTCCGCCCCTCGAATAACATATTCCTCCCTGAAATAAATCACTCGACATAAATCTTGAACTAGTCGCTTGTAATTCGATTACTCGTAATTAATAAAGCATCGACACTTCTTTCAGTTGGTTTATCGACATAGTTCGCGTGGTTAATTCGACATCGCGGATGAATAATATGAATAATATAAATCAAGGAAATGGCGGCGGGTGCCGTGGATGGCGGGCAATCGGTTTTTCGTTGAAATCTCATTTCGTTAACTCTCTACACGGGCCGCTTATTACGGGCTGAATATTTCATTGTCCGTACTACAATTACCATTTCTCATGACTTTATATAGGTCTTCGACCCCCTCGCGAATTATTCGGAATAACGCGAAGTTAATTATTCCAAGTTACGAGCCAATGGAATCGCTTCGTGGGGAGTTTTGCGAGTCGTAGCCCCGCATCTGCGGCCAATTTGTAAGTCGACGGAAACGTACCCGTATTAGCTTCTTGATACGTACCTCCTTGTAATCAGATATAACTAGTCCTCCTCTCTCTACCTATTAAATCTCATTCCGTTTCTTCGCTTTTTCATATGGCCGCTTATTTTAGCCGTCCACCCCTCCTCTGACCGTCCCTCGTCCACCAATCGCGAGATCTTAATTCTTTTTCGTCATCGCACGAAGAAATTCAATCGAATCGGGGACCCTTCTTGCGCGGGTTTCTGACGGAGATAAATTAACGTTTAAAGGATGCGGATAAATGAATTTTATTTCGTGGAAAACGAGAATACGGTTCGGGAAAATAAGGTTCGATTGGAAGATTATTATGTGTGATTAAATAAATGACAATCAATTTTTGATCTCAATTATATTCGACGAATGGCGGCAACATATTTGAAGGAGATATTATCTTCCTCGTAAATACATTACTATCTACCCCTTCTTCTTAATCTCCGATAAAAGAATATCTTGTTTCTTGATCTCGTTCTTCCCCGTTTTACGAGTTCTGAAAATCGATGTCGACACGAAGAATTCGTGAATTATTGAAGGATCCTCGTTGGTTGGCTCCGTTGTTGGCTTAATACGAATGAGCCTGTATCCTTGTCGACTCTGCATTCTTCATGAGAATCGCATTGCGAGCTCTGCCGCCTAAAACTGACGTGAGAAACGCTCGACGTTGCTTTTTTTCCCTCCTCGCCTAAGTTCTTCTTCATCTTCCCTTGTTATCTCGATTAGGAGAATATTATCTCGACAGTGAGACATCTCACAGTAATCTTGCTGCTTAAAACTTGTTCCCAACAATTTAATTCAGGGATAGCTTCTAAAAACACCATGAAAGGTGATATAACAGTGATATCGTGATGTAACTGGTGATATCGCATCCAATCCTGAAGAACTACCACCTCCCGAAGCTCTTGTTCCGTCGGAGAGAAGAAAAGAAAGTAAAGGAGAAGGTCGAGGGGGCCCCTAATCGCGTTAGATACTCCGGTTCGCCATTTTGCTTTCTGCTCACGTATCGTCGTAAAACAAAGGAACATTGAGCGTGCACGCGGCCGGAATATACTCGTTAATATTTAATCCCTCATTATCGAGACGGGATCCGTGCTTTTGAGACAATTGGCAGTTTTACTGCTCGAGTAAGATTTCTTGGATGCCGCGGCACTGAAATATTGCGATCATGTTCGCAGATCACCCACTAATTCTTTGTCTTTCCCATATCGAAGACCTCCATCTTTTATTCCTAGATATTTACTAGGATTCCACTCGATTAACGAAAAATATATACGTTGTAATCAGAAATATATCGCACGGATTCATTTTCTTACTGAATCAAAAGTTCCTGTCTGATGTTGTTTTTTAGAACTCTCCGGTTAATGGGTTAAAAGGCTTCTTCTTTTAATTCCAGTGATATTAATTTATGAGGAAGTCTTAAATTTGGACGCGATAAAATTAGTGTTAACAAATGAAAATAAGACAGTTAATGTCTTATCAGGATTGATTTTCTGTTCTAATCAGAAGAATTATTTAAATGGGCTCACCATGTCGGCGACCTCCACTTTGCATTATTCTCGAAGTCATTAGAGTAAGATACGTTTATAGAATTCAATTAGTAAATGAATCATTAATTCTTCATCGTTTGCGAATTATTCCACTTGTAATCGAAGGTTTGTAACATTTGCCAGGGTTTACGTGAAAACAAAAGGGGTATAGCAATTATGTCATAATTGAGTACCTTAAACAATACTTAATAACTCGAATGATTCCACGAACTCGTTAGATTTCATAAACACTACTGGCTTCCGTTAGAAAATTATTACCCCGACGGTATTAACGATCGTAACAAAAAAGTATTCGCGGTACAAAACATCGTGAAATACGAGACTGCCATTACTGAAATCATTAAATGTCGAACAATATAAAACTTCCACTTACAATCTTCAGGAAGATCAAAATTACGACGACGGATAAAACCCTCGGTTGCCGATGCAACAAGAAACTACGAAAGTTTAAAAACACTGTTAGATAATTCGACCAGTAAAACGAATTTCCTGACTATGTTTTCACTGTTGTAAAAGTTGCTTGCAAGGGTGGATGCTCGTTAAAAAACATTTTCGTTGGATTCTATAAGAATATGTCAGTTTTAATAAAATTTGAGAAAGATGTTCAGAGGTTCCCCGAAGGGTGTATTTAAAAGAGTAAATAAGTTCTTTAATATCTCGTATTTAAAGAATAATTCTTCCAGTAAAATCAATATGCAGGTTAAATTTATATTTTACGTCTTTAAAGTTTTAAGTTCCATAAAAATGTCTTGAAAATTAAATTCCTTAATTAATTCCTAGTGATTTTTTCAGTCGTATTTCCAGTAAAAAATATTTTAGCAACTGTGTTCGAGAGCGTGCAGCGCGCGGTGTAGTCGTTTATTTGTATTATTCCCAATAATAATTAATTAAATGCCTTGCGTTTAACGACGAATAATAGAAGGATTCTTATTTTGAACGGAAATAATGTTTGTTCATTCGAATTTGTGTTGGCAAGCTTGTAGCGAGTGGAATCGTTGTTAATGCTTTGTGTCCGTGACCCGAGAGAGCCGCAATAATCAAATTAGAGTTCTCATTGAGTGGGGCGAGGTTGAACGCGAAGCGCACGCCCGTTGAAATATCACTGCTTTTGCAAAAGCTGGAAGAAGTGGATGGTAGCAGGGTGTACGAAGGGGAAAATGAAACGAGAGTAAAGAGAGAGTGAGATAAACGGAAGGTGATCGAGTACCGGACACCGTGTGCTATAATGAAAACATGGCCGCCACCTGGAAATCCCCGATGGCAGTGCTTTCTGCACCAACAAAGTTAGACTACTCTTTCGAAAATCATTTCTCGATCTCTTAAACGACTCGTTTATGTCTAAAACGCTTCTAACAAAATTTATTCTGGAGCCAAAGAAACATTTTTTATAACATAGTTGTAAAATGTGATAGTCTTAGTAATTAATGTAGAGAAATTGTAATCGAAGTGGATTTATGGAATTAGTTGGTTTAAAGGATAAGTTGAAAGTTTAAAATGCCGTGGATTTGTAGGTTTTACGGGTCGAGTGTGTAGTGACGGTTTTATATGGCGAAATCACAGGGCTATACTTTTACTCATCGATTATTTAATCGACCTTAGCCATTTTTACGTCCACTGGAAAGTACTCGTCCCTTCCGTATTGCGGATCCCTGGACGATCGGTGTCCCATGAGTCTAAATCGAAGTAAGATGGCAATAATTTTATTTTTCAATCTGTGCCACTTGAGGGTGGAAAGAAGAACGATTTCGGTCAAAAAAGGATCCATCAACCTGGCTAGTTTTCTGGAAATAATGTATCACGTTTATTTGCGGACACTCGACAGTACAAATTCACGATTAATACAGTAGTAGCTATCACCATAATACTTTTACAGTTCTCTAGAATTACTAGAATTTCTCCGCGACTACTGAAGTTCCTCGGCTGAATTTTATTCTGTTCCAAAATAAATTGAATTTAATTTCACAATAATTATATATTTAGAATATAGTATATTTATTAGTCATAATTATGGACATAATATGGTTCATTTATGCATCATAATTATAGAAATAATATACTACATTAATTCGCGCTCAAGAATTAACAACGAATAACTATCAGAATGATAATTTTTGCGACCTGACCGAGTTAATCCGATTCCCTGAAAAGGGAAACGTCCTCGGTTGAATTTCATGGTGCTCGAAATTAAATAGAATTTAATCTCGGGACATGGACCCGTATCCGAGTCTCTGCAGAAGTCTGGTTTACGTCAGCCGTAACCACTTAGCGTATTGGAGTTTGATTTATTTTCCATGGCAAACTGCCGCCTAGGGAGGTCTAGGGAGGTCTAGGGAGGCCGAATACCCTCCTGAATAGTCACTATTGTATTTCTATTAAGTTCCACCACCTTTCTTTTTCCCCATACATTCCCAACCCCCTTCTATCCGCCATTAACCATGTCTTCTCATACTTTTCCACCGCGCCAATTGCCAATCGAGTACGAATCACACTTTTCATTTGATTCCACTCGAATTACTTTGAATTCCTCTTTACTTTTGCACATTTGTTGATCGAAGAGAATTGCGTTCGGTGATGATTATTTTAATTAATTTATGGTTGGCGTTAAATATGAAGAAACTTTCCCCTCGGCCGTTAACGGTGTCTTATTCTACTTACTCTCAATTCGTGATCCGATACGTGTCACACTTTTCATTTGATTCCACTTATAAGATTATTATTATAATTATTACTTTAACAATCATTCATGAATTCATTTATTATTAATTAATTCATATAGATTTTTATAAAGTGAAATAAATAAATGTGCAAGTAAATGTATAAGGCGGCACTGGAAGGATAACGGTGGGGCAGTTATGTAAGAAGGAGGCGAGGAATTGAATTTCTTTGTGGGATTAAAAAGAGTTCTTTAAGACTCAATGTATTAGGCGGATTATTAGATCCAATTAAGATTTTAATTAATTACCGTGTAATTTGACGAACGGCCGAGCCAATGAGACTTTTCCACGGTGATTTAAGAGGACCAATTCCCAGGGAAGAAGGCACGCCCTGTTATAAATCCACCGTAAAGGATTAATTTACGCCGTGTCCTGGGAACGACGAGTATTTGTGTATCCATTGTTCTGGAATTTAATTTGTTCTTCGTTATCCCGTTAAATGAATATTTAGTTTAATTGTATTATATCCTTGATATTAAGAGATCCTAATTATCAATTCTATATTAATATTTTAATATTTGGTTATAATCATCCGAATTTTAGAATTTTCTACTTTGTGATAAGATTAATAATACAAATCTATTAATTCCAAGGATACCATATAATTAAATTAAATACTGTAATTTAATATCTTGAAAAGATGATGTATTTAATTGCAATTAAATGAAAATTATAGTCCGTACTAACATTCGAACAAAATATTTCTTCGTATAAAATCCATGTCGAAACAAGAACAATGGATATTAAATATATTAAAAAATATCTACGGAACAATGAAAAATGGCTCCAAAGTGGGAAAGAAATTTCGGGTAAAAATGGTTGACGTTTGAAGTGAAATTTGATCCGAAGCAGCGCAATTATCTTGCTGTAATAAACGAGCGTCGTGTAATGGTTTAAGGAGAAATGGAAGGGGGCTCCGTTTACACGTTCTTTTATCTTTTATCTTTTATCTTTTATCTCAAGGCGTTTTACGCGTCTCAGGTTGAAGTTGCTCTTAATCAATCAAAAAATCATGAAGGTATAAATTAAAAAGTGACGAATGGAGGGTGTTTTAACTTGAAACAGGGACCATGTAAGTCTCCTATGTTAAACTGATTTTGAGACGTCAGATATCTGGATTTTTATTTCAATATTATTGTGAATTACAGTTTCTTTAAATACATTTTTATCGTGGAAATATAATGATCTGATCTGTGTAAATATGTAATTGAATAATTACCTAAGAAATATCGTTTTAGAATTCTGATAATGCGGATTTTAAAATTCTCTCAGGTTACTAGAATTTAGAATCCAATTAATTGGATATTTATTATTCTCCAGAATTACTAGAATCTGGAATTCTCATAATTATAGATTAGATTTAATTTAATAGACAGTATTTCATAAATATTTAAAGAGAACTCTGGAAAGAATTAAGGAACTTTTATGCCAGTTATAATTATCAAGATGAAGATTCTCTGTTTATTGGCGGTGAGCTGTTCGCGAAAAGATCCGAATTGCGAGGTGTGAATCTTAATGAGATAAGGAATTATAACGCGTGAAGGGGCGCCATAAAACATGTTCACTGATCGTGTTAATAATTCTTGCGTTAATTTTAATAGTTCTCTGCTACCGTGTGTCTAATTCCCTGCAATTAGTGGCGATATAATTGAATGAAGAAGTATCATTACAAACATAAAGCACAAAGTAATGGTGGAAATGGCAAAGTGATAAAACCATCTCTGTGACAATTTAAAAATTCGAATTATCAGAACTCTAAACTCTAACAATTCCAGCGAATTCTAAAGTTCTCAATAATTTTCTGTTTGGATAAGAGAGGAGTGCAATGTACTGTTTATTAATTCTCGAATCCGATAAATTCGATCCACGATCTTAATTCGCGAGAAAGCAATCGTTAGGCAAATCCATGGGGAACCATCGTGGTATCCCATTGGCGGATAAATCGCGAAAGGAAATCGAGGTGGAGCGTGGAACTACCTTCGAAAGTCCCGGAACAGTAAAGCTACCGATAACAAGGGATGCTCTTTGGTTTTCGGGCCTCGGCTAGAGAATGCGGTCGGTGATAAACTCCTCGCTAGACGGAATACAGATCGAAAGTCTACCGGATAACCAAGTTATCCGGAAGTCCCCCACCCAACCAACAACTTCCTCTATCTTCCATTTTACCTCCATTTGGAAAATCCCTTGGCACTAAATAAATGTTTCACCCTGCGAGGCTATATTTGTATGCGGTCTTCCGCTACCATTCCTTGCTCGCATATACACTATACACATACCCTTAATGGGTGATGGTGTACCATCTACTTCCCTAGATATTTCAACTACTTCTATGTTTCCTAACGAATAGTTTGGTGCGTTGATACTAATTAATTGTAGCAGCTCCTGTGGCAATTAACAGAGTATTGGGTATACCTTCAAAAATCGGCAAAAATTAAAAGTCGCCAAAATCAATTCTAAATGGCCCAGATCGATGGTGGGTGATGTATAAACATATTCTAGGACGATTTCTGGTCGAAAGAAGTTGTTTAAAAATTTGTTTGGCCAAAAAATGGGTCGATCCAAAATCGAAAAAATGTGAAGGGGTATACCTTCAAAAATTGTCAAAAATTAAAAGTCGCCAAAATCAATTCTAAACGACCCAAATCGATGGTGGGTGATGTATAAACATATTATAGGATGATTTCTGGTCGAAAGAAGTGGTTAAAAAATTTTTATTGGTCAAAAATGGGTCGAATCCAAGTTGAAAAAATGTAAAGGGGTACACCTTCAAAAATTCTCAAAAATTGAAAGTCGCCAAAATCAATTCTACACGACCCAAATCGATGGTAAATGATGTATAAACATATTCTAGGACGATTTCTGGTCGAAAGAAGCGGTTAAAAAATTTTTATTGGTCAAAAATGGGTCGAATCCAAGTTGAAAAAATGTAAAGGGGTATACCTTCAAAAATTCTCAAAAATTGAAAGTCGCCAAAATAAATTCTAGATGGCCCAAATCGATGGTAAATGATGTATAAACATATTCTAGGGCGATTTCTGGTCGAAAGAAGTGGTTAAAAAATTTTTATTGGTCAAAAATGGGTCGAATCCAAGTTGAAAAAATGTAAAGGGGTACACCTTCAAAAATTCTCAAAAATTGAAAGTCGCCAAAATCACTTCTAAACGACCCAAATCGATGGTGGGTGATGTATAAACATATTCTAGGACGATTTCTGGTCGAAAGAAGTGGTTAAAAAATTTTTATTGGTCAAAAATGGGTCGAATCCAAGTTGAAAAAATGTAAAGGGGTACACCTTCAAAAATTCTCAAAAATTGAAAGTCGCCAAAATCAATTCTACACGACCCAAATCGATGGTAAATGATGTATAAACATATTCTAGGACGATTTCTGGTCGAAAGAAGCGGTTAAAAAATTTTTATTGGTTGAAAATGGGTCGAATCCAAGTTGAAAAAATGTAAAGGGGTATACCTTCAAAAATTCTCAAAAATTGAAAGTCGCCAAAATAAATTCTAGATGGCCCAAATCGATGGTAAATGATGTATAAACATATTCTAGGGCGATTTCTGGTCGAAAGAAGTGGTTAAAAAATTTTTATTGGTCAAAAATGGGTCGAATCCAAGTTGAAAAAATGTAAAGGGGTACACCTTCAAAAATTCTCAAAAATTGAAAGTCGCCAAAATCACTTCTAAACGACCCAAATCGATGGTGGGTGATGTATAAACATATTCTAGGACGATTTCTGGTCGAAAGAAGTGGTTAAAAAATTTTTATTGGTCAAAAATGGGTCGAATCCAAGTTGAAAAAATGTAAAGGGGTACACCTTCAAAAATTCTCAAAAATTGAAAGTCGCCAAAATCACTTCTAAACGACCCAAATCGATGGTGGGTGATGTATAAACATATTCTAGGACGATTTCTGGTCGAAAGAAGTGGTTAAAAAATTTTTATTGGTCAAAAATGGGTCGAATCCAAGTTGAAAAAATGTAAAGGGGTATACCTTCAAAAATTCTCAAAAATTGAAAGTCGCCAAAATAAATTCTAGATGGCCCAAATCGATGGTAAATGATGTATAAACATATTCTAGGGCGATTTCTGGTCGAAAGAAGTGGTTAAAAAATTTTTATTGGTCAAAAATGGGTCGAATCCAAGTTGAAAAAATGTAAAGGGGTACACCTTCAAAAATTCTCAAAAATTGAAAGTCGCCAAAATCACTTCTAAACGACCCAAATCGATGGTGGGTGATGTATAAACATATTCTAGGACGATTTCTGGTCGAAAGAAGTGGTTAAAAAATTTTTATTGGTCAAAAATGGGTCGAATCCAAGTTGAAAAAATGTAAAGGGGTATACCTTCAAAAATTCTCAAAAATTGAAAGTCGCCAAAATAAATTCTAGATGGCCCAAATCGATGGTAAATGATGTATAAACATATTCTAGGGCGATTTCTGGTCGAAAGAAGTGGTTAAAAAATTTTTATTGGTCAAAAATGGGTCGAATCCAAGTTGAAAAAATGTAAAGGGGTATACCTTCAAAAATTCTCAAAAATTGAAAGTCGCCAAAATCACTTCTAAACGACCCAAATCGATGGTGGGTGATGTATAAACATATTCTAGGACGATTTCTGGTCGAAAGAAGTGGTTAAAAAATTTTTATTGGTCAAAAATGGGTCGAATCCAAGTTGAAAAAATGTAAAGGGGTACACCTTCAAAAATTCTCAAAAATTGAAAGTCGCCAAAATCAATTCTACACGACCCAAATCGATGGTAAATGATGTATAAACATATTCTAGGACGATTTCTGGTCGAAAGAAGCGGTTAAAAAATTTTTATTGGTTGAAAATGGGTCGAATCCAAGTTGAAAAAATGTAAAGGGGTATACCTTCAAAAATTCTCAAAAATTGAAAGTCGCCAAAATAAATTCTAGATGGCCCAAATCGATGGTAAATGATGTATAAACATATTCTAGGGCGATTTCTGGTCGAAAGAAGTGGTTAAAAAATTTTTATTGGTCAAAAATGGGTCGAATCCAAGTTGAAAAAATGTAAAGGGGTACACCTTCAAAAATTCTCAAAAATTGAAAGTCGCCAAAATCACTTCTAAACGACCCAAATCGATGGTGGGTGATGTATAAACATATTCTAGGACGATTTCTGGTCGAAAGAAGTGGTTAAAAAATTTTTATTGGTCAAAAATGGGTCGAATCCAAGTTGAAAAAATGTAAAGGGGTACACCTTCAAAAATTCTCAAAAATTGAAAGTCGCCAAAATCACTTCTAAACGACCCAAATCGATGGTGGGTGATGTATAAACATATTCTAGGACGATTTCTGGTCGAAAGAAGTGGTTAACAAATTTTTATTGGTCAAAAATGGGTCGAATCCAAGTTGAAAAAATGTAAAGGGGTACACCTTCAAAAATTCTCAAAAATTGAAAGTCGCCAAAATCAATTCTACACGACCCAAATCGATGGTAAATGATGTATAAACATATTCTAGGACGATTTCTGGTCGAAAGAAGCGGTTAAAAAATTTTTATTGGTTGAAAATGGGTCGAATCCAAGTTGAAAAAATGTAAAGGGGTATACCTTCAAAAATTCTCAAAAATTGAAAGTCGCCAAAATAAATTCTAGATGGCCCAAATCGATGGTAAATGATGTATAAACATATTCTAGGGCGATTTCTGGTCGAAAGAAGTGGTTAAAAAATTTTTATTGGTCAAAAATGGGTCGAATCCAAGTTGAAAAAATGTAAAGGGGTACACCTTCAAAAATTCTCAAAAATTGAAAGTCGCCAAAATCACTTCTAAACGACCCAAATCGATGGTAAATGATGTATAAACATATTCTAGGATGATATTGTGTCGGAACAAGTAGATAAAGTAATTTTGTGCAGACAAAGTACTTAAAATCGATTATTTATCATCGGGTATTATAAAATATACTTAATCGGCCTACGATTTGTGCATGGAATCTGATATAGCCGTTTCTCTCGTTGTTGGTGAACTGCAATAACGGTACTTCCCCGTTTCTATGGGTCTACCGTCTCCGCGGCATAAAACTTTTTTCCGTTGAATGTTTCACGAAGATATTCGCCGGGCGTCACAAACTCGTAGGATCTTATAGGATCCCCTTCTGGGCAATCCTCGGTCTACCATGAACTTTAAAGTTCCGCAGCCACGCCGGAAATCTGGCACCGGAAATCCACGGGGAGACCGGAAACTTCCTTACATTTATCGCACAGCCTGCGCCGGATAATTCAAAGATACGTCGATCTTCCATTCGTATTCCGTTCACATGACCGACTTCCCCTTGAATTTTTAACGCGAATCAAACTCTACTTGAACAATATCCCTAACGTATCTATCCATTATTAATAATCTTCAACGACAATCAGCATTTATTTCCAAGTTTCCAATCTACTTGGCGAAACAATCATTCGTGATTATAATAAAAATTCGACCATCTGAAGACACTGATCATATTTTATATGCCAACATTTTGAGGATGTATTAATAACAAAATCGACATGCATTATCCACTGAGAATCGAGATATTCTCATTACAACAGATGTTTGAAGTTGGTCCAGTAACATCTATCCTCCCGCAGCATCCCTGTAACCTGTAACCGAGATCCGTGGTACCCGGATTTACATGGAAACCAGTTTCAGTAACGAGGATGTAACACTTGCTCCGATAGATCAATCTCGATCCCCCGACGATATACAATTTCACAACAAGCCAATCGTTTCTGGGGTGGATGATCCTTTGATTGGAACAAGCGGCGTGTACAGTCCAGCAAGTTGATTATGAAGTAAGAAGATGGATACCAATGGAGCATATGATTCGGACATACATTTAACGTTGGGATATTATTGCAAGGGAGTGTACAAGAGAATGAACCTTCGCCATAAGTACAAAGGCTTCGTGGGTTGTCCCTTTTGGTCGCACGAGGGTTCTCCCTTGGGATCGCCACCAGGGAATCATAACATTTTCGTGTAGGATTTAGGTGTCGCGCAGTCAGAGTTCTCACATGGGTGCGCCCTAACGAAATTGATGTCTCTGTTTCGTATCACGTTCCGCGTGTGGGCGCCCTTCGAAGGGAGGCGTTTGTTCCTGATTATGCCCTTGACGATCGTCCTGGAACTCCATTGCTGGTACTGGTTCCAGTAATTTGATTAACGTGTGTTGTAATAGCTGAGTCGATGGTATATTGATTATCGGGATGCATTAAGATTGATGTACACTTTGTGCAGGTTGTATAATAATGACGAGTGTGTTTGGATCTGTTTGAATCTGGTTAATAATTGGATGTATATCGTGTTGATTATTAATGTTAATTAATGTCACCTGGGTATAGGTGAATATAAGAGGCTTACTAAAACTCTGATATGAAATATGGAGTAACTATCAGTTCCCCGTTGGTGCACCGATAGCTGGTGGTTTTCACCCCTTCCGCGGTGCCACGGCACCCCGTTTATGGAAACTTGCACCCTTCTCGGATCCAATCTATTATGTAGTATCTCCAGTGTTCTATTAGGAGATAAATATTCTCTCTACGTAATGCGAGACTACATCAGAAGATCGGGGGTGTACAGTGTCTGCAAATGATTTCCGTCAAATTCATTATATTCTATAATTAATTTGTCAAAATTCGTACATAAATAATACACGAGTTGTTCGTGTAATTCCGGGAGAAAATATTACTCGAATTTTTATCTCTTATTTCTAGACTCGGGGATTTCAAACACGTAACATTTTTAAATTCTCGAGAATTCTCAAAGTGTGGACTTTCTGAAATTACTAGAATTCATAATTCCAGTAATCATAACACATAATCATCCTATAATTGAAAGTAACGTCATCGGAACGAGTTAAAAAACCTCCACATTCTCCCGGTTTTTCCGGTGAAACAAACTTCGCGATTATTTCATGAATGAGCTCTCGGTGTACCGTTGGTAAAACTGAGAAAGTTTTGAATAAAAAACGAGACCTTTCGAGAGGGGCACGCATACACCCGGTTTTCCACGTCGTCGCGTCTTTTATTCGAATGCGGGGGGTTGGAAACGGTCAACCTGTTCTCTCTTCTTTCTCTGTTCGCCCTGTTCTCCTTCTCTCCGCTACCCTCGCGAAATGCAAGGGCTAGTAAGCGCTTCCAAAGGGTGGTATGAATTATTCGAAGGTCGGTGAAAACGCCTAAGTGACACGTGGATGCCTGACATCCAAATTGATCCCTAATCGGGGCGCATCTAGTTCCACGATCACTACTGATAAGGGAACCCTCTCCTCCGCACCCCCTCGATTTTATTGGGAAACTATGCCGTACCTGTAAACACTCGGAAAATCTAATTAATTAAACACTTGCTTCGATTTGGGAAACAATAAAGGTACTTTATAATGTGCCACGGTATTCGAAGAGATTTGAGACGACATTTTGAGCGTGAAACTTAATGCTTGGTTTACGACAAGAATTGTAATTTTACAAATTGCGTGGCATTTTTTAATATAATAATATTCGACTCGGGCCACTGGAATATAAGCAGTAATTCGAAAGAAGGGAGGCTAAAAGTTGCCGTTTTGCAGCTAAAATCGCGGCTAATTATTTTGTTGGCACTACTCCGCGGTACCGCAATGTTTATTTTGCGAATTCCCCGCGAAATCGATGCGGATTATTCCCGCAAATGAATTGACTACCGAAATATTCTTGCGGAATTCTGCATGAGTTTCATGCGCATCGACGTTCGACCGATTGATTGCTTGTGAAAGCGTATCAGTTACGTGATTGCGATGAGCAGCGATTAAATCCTATCAAAATTATCGAAGGTGTGAGAAGTTGGTGGAAATTTTATTTTTGATGTCATTGGAAATATTATATTTTATATGATCAATATTATTTTCGGTGTATATCAAACTAGTGGAACTCTAATTATGAATTATGACGTTGGTATATCATTACTATAATTATTATGATAATTAAAAATTGACGAAGTATCATTTCAAAATTCGTCTCATAGGGTTTCAGTAATTATTCAATATTATTATTAATTGTCAATAAATGCTATTTAGTAGTTATTTAAATGTCATCTGCAATCCGCGAAGATGTTGCATCTTGCGCGAGGAATGTTCGAAGGTTGCGCAAACAAATGATGCATTCCAGTAATGAAATTACATATATATTTCATATATATTTACATCGAACAATAATCACACACATTTTCCTCCACGAATTTCTATGGGAATACGCTTAAGTATATGTCGAGCGCAAAATGTTCTCGGTTATCATAATTGCCGATATGCTAGTCGAGAAAATGATTAAGTTTCCGCGTGATCGCATAAAGTATTGGATCCGCGAGGTGGTTCGCGAAACAATTTATTCGCGAAGGGAAGGTCTGGATTACAAACGCAACCGGTAATTTGACCGAAAGGATCTGCATGTGTAATTGAAGATTGCGCAGGTGCGAAAGCATGGGGAGATAATGGTTCGCGCTTAATGCCGGACGGGAAAAGGATTATTTTAATGAGAAGTCAGTTCGAACTATCGTTTATAGAATTTTATTAAGAGAAAGTAACACTGGAACTACCAAACCAATCGAAATGACTGGTCCGTGATTTTTAATAAAATTATTTGGCAAGAAAATTTTCTTGTTCGTCGAGTGATTCGTTAAAATCGAGAAAGGACTTTTGATCCTGCAGTGGATCCTTTCGCGAAGGAACAAAGATGAAAAGGCATGGTTGGAAGATCGCAGAGATGGAAGAAAGACAAAGGCAAAGCCTCGAGGAAAATGGTGGGGCGAAGAACATTCGCCGTAATTAAGTCCTTCCGCTTCTTCGACTGGATGCGGCGAGTCCCTGCGAAAGGAAGGACGAAGATATCCTGTGTGACGGAAGATACAGGAGAGAATGATCCTGGGGAAGAAGGGGAGGGATATAATACACGCATCAATCCAGGATAAAAGGAGGGAAGAAGGAACGAGATGGGAACGAGATGGAACGTTGGTCGAAGAGAGAAAAAACGAAGCAGGACGATCGGGCAATAAATAATATAGAAGAAAAAGGCGATCGCCTGCAACATTCTGCTCAAATGTTAAATAGGTATCAATTTAACCTCCTCCAATGAGAACACAGCTGGGCGTGTCGTTTCGAGTGGGGATTGGTCGATAAAGTTGTGGTAGGCGATACTGCACGAAAGGACTCGAGCTACCCAACGACTTCTGGTGGGGATAAACCATCTGGTCTCTCCTGGTTCCCTCACAACCTCTCGTCTCTACTGTGCCGTCCGAACCGGATGCACGTTTCTACGACTCTTCGAAGGATCAACCACCGAAAAAGTGTCCTTTCGCGAGTCACCCGAAATACCTGCAATCGTATTCGCCAGTTTCCATACGTTTCACGTTGCTTACACGACTGCTGACCTCGGTGACCTTTGGTGCCTGGAGAACCGGTGAACGGACTTTGCGAGGAATCCAGACATACGGTTTAATTTCGATGCTCCAATTGCTCTGTGCCTATTTTGGGACCTTCCTGGCTCATTTTGGACCAGCATACGAAGACCCACTTGAAGTCGGTGAATAATGGCGGAGTGAAGCAAATTGTGGTAATACGTAGTTTCAAGACAATCCAAGTGAACTGGATTTTGTGTAATCCTAACCTAAGTGACGCAGTTCGTGCGTTCGTGCTAAAAATAACGCGGTTAATTAAGATTCGAGGTAGAAATAACAACATTGGCGAAGGCGAACACGAAGGTCGCGGTGCGCCGGGTTCTTGCACGGATATTTTGATCGCACATAAATAAGGAGAAATCTGTCTGGTTCAGGAGGAATTAATGCGTACTTGGAAAACAAGATGATTACCTTCGGTAATATACCTCGTAGCGATAAGAACAGTGTATACACAGACGAAAAATAGACTCGACCTTCGCCCTCGATTCGTCCATTACACTTCGCAGTTGAGTCAGTGCTCGCAATCGACGCAGGATGAAAATCTACCTCGTACGACGATGAAGAAGTCTCAAGAATAAGTAAACCACGTCGAAAGTACACGTAAATTAACCTCGCCGAGCTAATCAATCATGTCGGACCACGGTGACAGCGACGTAGACGCGACAGAAGAGATAAACGTCGACGATTCCAACTCCGGAAGTTGTAGTCCCCGGAATTACACGAATCACGACAATCGTCGGCTGCCACGCGAGCCGTCAGAATGTTCGAATTCTCCTCCGCCAAGTCAAACCAGTTCGAGGACTCTGCAAAACGAGTCACCCAGGAGTCATCCGTTCAGCATAAGTCGTCTGTTGGGTGAGAGTCGATCTCAGAATCCTAAGAGTCCATCTTCGGAGGATTTGGACAGTGATAAGGAGAGGAAATGGTCGTGGGAGGAGAGTAATAACAACAGAGGATCATCGGCTACCCTGGATGATGGCAGGAGATCCTGGGGCCACGAGATGGAGGAAAAACTATCGGAGAAGGACGACGATGACACTGGAAGCACACCGGAAAACCAAACGAACTCTTCCTCGTCGATTCACTGCACCGCTGCCGCTGATCTCTTGGCGCCTTTCCGACTCTTTCCTGCTGGATCTGGGCTGATTTACACCGGTGGCGGTGTGATAAGGGTTCCTGCACATCGACCACCTGGTGCTAATGGTGTACCTACAAGTGCACTACCTACACAGGCTCTAATACCACCCTGGAGTTTGCAAGCTCTTCAGCATAGCCAACAGCAGGCTGCGGCCGCCGGCTTGCACAGGGCAAGCTTACTCGCGAATCTCGCTGCGCATCCGCTGCAGGGACATCCGCATCTGAAAGACAGGCTTGCTGGTGAGCCCACTTTATTTTTTTAACACTAGAACTACCGACAATATATTCGATTGTATTTGTACATTAATATTCGTGTCTTTAAAAGTAAGCGTGAGGGCAAAAATAAATAAATAGATTCGATAATATTCATTGGAACGTGAACCTGTGAACCTGAATGATGAACATCTCACAAAATGCATTCTTATAATGCTGATGATTTTTATTGAATAACGCAGACCCGTCATTTTGTCTGCTTTGGTAGTTCTAGTGTTAATTATTTATTTGTTTGTTTGTTTGTTTATGGTCTTCGTTAATATTGGAAGCAATTCAATGAATATTGGAAGCACACAAAGTCGAGTACTTGGGTGAAAGTACAGAACGTATAACATTTAATATCAGGCATAAATGTGTCAATAATAATAGAATTTTTAAATTAATTAAATAATTAGGATGGATAAGAATGATCGTTTTATAATTACAAATATGTTGCGCGTTCATTAATGTACACTTTGGCATCCATAATTAATATTTCAGTTCGCTTTAAAGTTATAAAATTTCAATACTTGAGAGAAACGTTTCTAATGATATAATTCTCAATTGAATATTTTGTTCATTTATTAACACTTTCACGACCGCATGTTTGCGCAGTGAAACGTCGCCAAGCGCCGGCAATATTTTTGAAGAATTAATTTAAAAAAGCTTTACGTAAATTCACGAAATAATTCAACATTATTATACAACAATATTTTTCCTTTGTGTGATAATTATTAAAACGTACAAATATAAAACAAAATTCATGACAACATAATAAACTTAGCTGCTTTTTATGATATAATACGTGTAAATAAACATAATTTATCGGGGTTATTAAAATATATTATGGTTGTATGAAATGTATTTCGTGAAAAAGTATTCAGTCCCTCCGAAGCGCTTCGAGATAGACTATTTAGCAGTCAAAGGGTTAAGCAACTGATGTTCTAAAAAAACTTTGCAAATGGCTTGTCAATGGTACCACGTGAGTGTCACCGGCAAACAACGACTGGCCTGCCTATGACACCACGTTGGTGTCACCGGTCGTGAAAGTGTTAATGATAATGGAAGGAATGTTGCTTCCCATATCATAAACTGCAACTTGCCTGGAGTCCTTGAAACCCGACGATCAAGCACATTTTCCAATTGCAACAATCGCATTGTTATTCCCTAATTACGTGAGTCAGATTTCATTCTAAGAGAGAAATGACTTTATTCACGGTGAATTGTGGTTTCTCTTTTGATCTCGTGATTACAAATTACAAACGATGGAGTTGTTAACGCGTGTAATAGAAGTCCCCCAGGGACTCCCAAAACATCTACGAATGTAGTTCATCTCGAGTAATTATATTCGAGGATATGAAAACTTGATCGATCAAGTTAATTACAGTTTGATACCTTGAAATCGTTATCATTAACGTATCACGCTTATATAAAATCATTATCACCGATACACAATAAAATCACACGATATCATTATTTTAATCGTTCTCGTATCGTCCACATTAATTATGCATTCACGGACACCTTAAATAATATACTGACATGGCATCCATCATTTACGATAAATAATCGAATTCAATTTCACAAATCGCGTAAAAAAAGGACTCCGTGCCAGCTGTAATAATACTTAAATATCGGCTGCTTAACTGACAGAAAAAACAAGCAGGTAACAATTAAATCTCGCAACTATTCTATTAATCTCTTCTATTAATATTTAGTCGAAAAGACTTTATTACGGAGATGCACTTTCAAGGGTTAATAATTAATAGAAAGCATAATATAACGGCGATAGAACTTAAAATTACTACAAATATTACAAACGTAATATTACGCGGATCTTAAGAATCTTAAGTGGTACATTTCTTTATTCGCATTCCGATTATCCGGGATTGACGATGTCGACGTGCCGCGGCGAATTCCCGGATTCAGTGAAATCAGACTTATCAGCCAGACCGAAGAAATCCGTCGATCCGCGCTTGACGATATGATATTTCCTAATTAGAATCGTGTATATTTAGAACCCGGTGAGGGTGCCTCGGTTGAAGATGTCTCGGGTGTCGTGGCGACCGACTAAACCGTATATAGACGAATATGAATTATGAATTCTCCGGGAAATTATTCAGTTCTGCCGTCGTCAGGATCAACTAGAAGCAGATCCATCGAAGACCGAGATAATAATATTTTAATAGTCTGCAGACAAGTCGAAGTCTTCGCTTTCCGATGGGTCTTTTAAATACCTTCTTTCGACTCTTATTCCACCCTTTCTTATCTGATAAGGCTTTTAACTACCTTTTCTCGTCTCTTCTTCTATCCTTTTTTATCAAATAAGACTTTTAACCACCGTTTTTCGACTCTCGTTAGATCTGCTATAATATAAGATTTCAATTGATCGATTCTTTAGTGTGTTTCTTTAGTGTGTTATCGATGTTAATTATTACAAACTACATTCGCTTATTTTGATTTGTCGGAAAAGTTGTTTATTCAACGGCTTTAACTTACTCGTTTCCCAACTATCCTAATCGTGTCAGATTAATAACGCAGTTAATTGGACAGTGCAGTTAAGAAGTAATGTACCATGAAATTATGACTGGAACATAATTATTACCGTACTAGTATAAAATAAGCGAGTACATAGTTCGTATCTAGAACCACCGGGGGAAATACTTAAGTATACTTTATGAGTCTCGAGATTTAGCAGCAATTAAAAATCCGCCCATTTATGGTATATTAAAAACCAGCTTAAAAATATACGAATTCACTAGATCTGCATAAAATCAAATCACATTTAAATTAAATTATCATTTCCAACTTATTTAACACGATATATCTGCATTAACATAATAATATTTCAAATTCTATGCCAACTAAAATCTTACGGATTGAATGGCTATTACCGAAGCCCGTTTTGTACAGATGCATCAAGAATAATATAATTTCCTGAGCAAGTAAAAATTTCTCGACCAGTGGATTTTTTATTCGTAAGAAAATGAGATTTCCAAAGAAACGATTTCACTTTTTAGAATTTCACGATTCTCATAACTCGAATTGCTAAGAATGTGCTCCTTAAACGCAGGCACTTTTCTCCGTCTAATAATTCCCGAGGCTTAATACGGTATTAGGTAGACGGTTAACAGAGATTTAGGCGGCTAAAATGTTTTAAACCAATTATCATAAAAGTTGTTCTATAAAAGTTTCGACGGGATTATTTGGTTCGCCAGCCGAAGTATTGGTTGATTACCAACCACACGAGCCAATTTACGTTCAGAGAAACAATCTTGCCGATTTGACAGGATTCTTTCTCTAATTGTAACCCAAAAACTCTTCGATCCTTTCTCCAGTAGCGTAGTACAGAATCAGTATTTTTCAATTCCAACAAAAAACAGTTTCCGTTAAGTTTCCCTTAAAAATACAAACAGAAAATCTTAAATCTTACTCTTACATTTATATAAAAAATTAAAGATATCCAAAGAATATTGAATTGTCCGTATCAAGATTAATTCTATTTTGACAATTAATTCATAATATTCTTATATGACAGAAATGACTATCGAAGTTAAACAATTTTTATCTCGGATTCAAAATCGGATATTTTTGTATAATAAATTGATCGTGCAACAAAGTACTCGTCGAAACCTGTACGCCACTGCAGTCGGCATACAAAAATAAATATTTTTTTCGGAAAAAGAATGTTTTGAGGCACGTCAGGTGTGACTGCTCGGTCGGCCATAAAAGGTGCAACAATTTCGTTTCTCGCTGGCGAAAAGAGAAGCCGCTCTCAGAGTGCCGTCGGGACTTAACGTGAAATCGGGCCCCGGCCACATAAATGTACAAATTTATCGTAATTATTAATATGGGTGTTCGATCATTATACGACTTCGTGATTTTTATGTTCCTGGATCTCGTTCCCAGAGAATCTGGGATATTAAAGATTTAATTGGAGCACACGGCAACATCCGGTCCGTGTTGAATTGGGGTCCACTTTAATACACACTAATGAAGAGATTTTAAGCTTATATTATTTTGAATCTTAAAATGACAAATATTTTTGACAAATATTTCTCGCGCATTTTTATAAGTTCACCGACTGATGGTTTATGACAATTTCACATTTGTTACTTAATTTGTAATTAGTATAATATTTTGCAAAGCATTAATTACCTGGCTGTAGTTGATTGGTCGAGTGAAATAACAAATCGCAGTATAATAAAAAGGCGCGTTAGACGGATATCTAAATAAGCCGATACGGCTCGGGGCCCGAAAATGGAGAAAACGCGGTCGAATAACTATCGAAATAAGTATCGAAATAAGAGGGAGGTGTATAATTCGAAGTGAGTAAAACATTGAAAAGGAGTAGAAAGGAAGAGGAGGTGGAGGTGAGATGGGCCCAAAGACTAAGAGGGCCCGGGGCATAAGATAACCGGGTACTGGGAACAGAGAAAAAAGGCATCGCGTGACCGAAACCTGAAAACCAGAATCCCGCTGCTGTTCTGTTCTGTTCTCGTGGCTTCGAATCATCCCATACTACTCCAATGAAATTGTCGAAATACACCTTTAGATGTGTATACACCTTTAGTATGTAGCCGAGAATCACATGAGAATCGTTTTTAATTTTCGACCTGGCTCCACCAACGGTAGCACAATCTTTCGGCTACCGAATTGGATCTCCCACAGAGATCTGCTTCCACAAGAAGATCCTCAAGGTTGACCTTTTTCTCGTTCGACTTACGCCACCATTTTTTATTCCTTTCTTCAGGAAAAGAGGACAATTTTTATTAACAGAATACGAAACCTTTCGGCTAGAATTATAATGAATCCTTTGCCAGTTTTATTACAGTTAAAAGAAGTTGTATTTTTTTATAAATCGTTTGATAAGAAACCTTGCAAACTTAACTTCCGAAGCTTCCGGTATATCTTCGCTGGAAGTGGTACCAGACGAGAGTACTGTTCAAGGCTGTATTATGTTAATTCTGATCAAAATAATAATAATTATTTAGCCGAACCATAACCGGAACCAAGGTACTTGGTGACTTCTTTCATTCGCCGTTCAAAGAGATCGGGAATGAAGATCGTGGAGGTTAAAGAAACGTTTCCATTTTTCGGTTCTAGGAGCGTTTTTCGTAACACCATGAGTTACAGTGGTAACTAGCGGTGGATTTAATGTTTCTTACAGCAATGGCCCGTAAATGGCCATCGTCGATTCGAGGTATAGAGGTACGGGAAAAACGTTTCTCCGTATTCGCGTAATTTGTACTCGTAGCTCCGCTTATGGCATATTATTAGTACTAGGCGAGCATTTCATTTTTCGGATCGCGTTTACCGGAAACCCGCAGGGGTGATTGACCTCTACGGTACCTCGATTCACGGAAGCTTCGCTTTGTAAATCGCGGGAAATTTCACGCTCTCTTCGCCACGTGTCGATTCAATCTGATATTACATCGTATAGCTTGCAATTAATTCATTATCCTCGCGTTTGTGTACAATAGTAATCCCTAAATTAGTGTTCCCTTAACTAGATATTTATTATGATATCATAAAAGAATATCTAGAATGTGCTTCCGAATTTGATTTTTTAATTCCAATAAAAAAGCAGTACATATAAATACTTTTAATACTTCTAAAAATATTTCTAGAAATGACAGAGGAAGTAACATTTACCGGGAACTATAATACTTGAAAAAATTTGAATAAAATACCACTTCATCTAAGCCGCTATAAATTCACATAAGCAAAGGGTTCCGAGAGGAGGCGAATATTTTTCCGCGAAACCATAGGTGGGCCTATAGCATCTAGTTAGGTGCGCCCATAGAAACGGGTGGGTTGCCCTAGAAACGGTAATTATTCAAAGGAGTATTAGGTAGTAATTAATCTGGAGGCAGATTAGTGCCGGGCAACGGCAATGGTGGGTGTTGACTGATCGAGTTAGCGTTGAGTTAGGGATTTCGCAGCTCGAGGATGGCGTACCCCCGTAAGGTCGAGTATGCTCGTCCATCATCGCTCACCCCCCTCGTCACCCTCCTGCCCCCCCCCCCCACCTTTCTCTCGTTTAACAAACCTATCTACCCTCCGCCGGCCCCACACGGACCCCGCAGTTACATAATTAACGTGACTTCAGTTTAATTTTGCTCGAGACAATTAGCGAGCCAAGCCGTACACCTTGCTTCAAGTTTCGCGACAATTTAGTTCGCGGCTCTCCTGCACTGTTTAACTACTCTTCTTCTTGCGAACCTGCTTTTACTATCGATTTAACATCCGAATAATAATTTATAGTTCATTTCACCTCTTATTATTTTCTTTCTGCTATCAATTGATATGGTTTCGATCAATTCTCGAATATGAAATGTATATGTTGGAGTATACGTTCGGTAGTTCCAGCGTTAAAAGCGAAAGTTTCCGTGGAAGTAGGTGTATTGTTATTAATTATTATCACGCGAAATTGACGTTTGATCGAACTCGGAACGGGAACGATATTGCATCAGAGGCGGTACAGAAATATCCGATATTGCATCGCGATAAATCGACAGGCCAGAATATCGTACTCGGCGTGCTCGGCTGAGAAAAATGGTGACGATAAAATATCACTCGGCCTGTCGAATTCCAATAACAATAACTGGAACATGCTTCGCATTACCGTATTAATTATTCATATTCCGACACTCTCGACTTACGTAATGCACCGATGTCGTGAGCCAATAATACGATTCATATAATTCAACATCAAATGTAATTATTATTATTATAGAACCAAATTCAAATACATATATTTCAATTGAATTGTATTATTAAACGTATAGATCTCAATGGAGTTGTATAATAATAATTAAATTCATTGGTTAACTTATATCTTAACTAATATTCTATACATGAAAAGTATTATTTTGACTCTCTCGATAGTTCCGGTGTTATTAATATTCGTAATATGGCGAATAAAATATAGAAGATAATATTAAACTCGATATAAAACTTCGTGGAATAATCGACGTCCATCGAAGAGCAATTGATTGCCCGCTCCGAGCGGGTTGCAAAAAACCAGGAAATATTTGATGTTTGCGAAATATACGAGAAATCGGGTGAATTCACCCCCGGGTAACCTCAACGGTATCTCCATCCAACCATCCCTCGGGATTCGAAAAAAAGAGACCCAACGGGGTATCTTTTGACCCGACGTCACTCTCGGAACTTATGGAAAAAACCAAGCGGAAAAGGGTGACTATATTTTGGCAACCACCCTGCTTCGCAGCCGCGGTTCCCGGGCATATCATTCGCGATTTTTTGAAATCCCCGGAGAAATCGCAGGATTTGCCGGCAGGTCTTCACGGATGTCAGAGTAAATTCCTGTAGACCCCGATCCTGGGACCATAATGTATAGATGATTCAGTAATAATACAGGTAGATCCGATTTACTTCTTTTCACGTGTGTTCTTTGATGTCATGTTATATTTGGAAAATGGAATAATTCGAATTATATTTGCTGCGTCATCCCGTTATTCCGATTAATACTTAAACTTTTATCAACCCTGAGCGAATTTCGATAGTTGTCGACCACGAACAAAAATGAATATAATTTAATGAAATTTCCCGGCTCTTTATATTCGAGGATATGACAATTGATGGGGGAAATTGACGTTCGAATAAAATAATAATAGGCGTTACACGGTATAAATTATTGCTCAGGTGTTAGACGGATAGCAAAGGTGGGTTCACAAGAAAAACTCATTGCCGCGAATGGATAAACGCGAAGTAACGTACAAGCATCGCGGTTACGATACGTTCAGGAAATATAGCAGCGCGTGGCTTCGGCTAACTTTGAATAATACAAGGGATCCGCTCATATTTAAAGTGGAATGAGAGCGAACAGGATAAGGATGCTAAAGGAGCACGAATGGAACCCTGTTTTCCCACCGAAAGATTATTTTCCGCACGTTTCCTGAAAACTTTTAATTACATCGCGTACGAAGCGTTTACGATGAAAGTGGGCACAAGTCACATTTGCAATATGCTGATTGACGGCTGAAACAAATATATCTGCAATGCTGATTAATATTTATTCTTCCATTTGGCAAGACTGCTACACTGATGATTGATGATGTTATTAAATTTGCATTATTGATTTTAATGTGCCAAGACTATATTGTTTATAAATTCAAGACTTTCAAGTGGATCGCACACCGCGTAACACACTTTCGGATTAAAAGGTCGTTCACTCAAGGTCCATAAACTCAAATTGGTCCGACGGGCCCTTAGTGGGTGGAAATTCACGGGGCGAAGCCATTGAATTTTATCGCGAGCACGTGGGTGGTTGGTTAATTTTATGCGATTTTTTATCGACCCCTCGTAATATCGATAATGTAAGGCACTGCTGGCTCACCTCTCCGTTTCCGTCCCGCCGCGTTTCCTACGTTAAGTCGATGGGGGTGGTTTATATCAAGTTATGGAGTTTGAGAAATGATCGGTACTCCTTGATATCGTATCTTTTTTTTCTTTTTTCATTCGCTGCGATCGGAAGTTTTTAACCCTCTATCACCCTCTATACCCTCCCGCGACTTAAGGATATATTTTTACCTATATTTACACCTCCCTTACTCAATATATTTTGCATATTTCGGTTTAAAATATTGTCCGTTATTTCGGCTTAACACATTTCTTATTTTCACACATCGCTTGATTCAAATCAATTTAGGGTGGCGGTGCTTTATTTGCGTTAGTACAAGAAATCAAATTTAAAGAGCCGTAAAACTCCAGTTTTTACGGGCGTCCTTAAATAATTTTCTCGATTGGAACTCCATCGGACTCGTATTCCTGGAAACGTTTAGTTTTCATTTCCCTAACAAAGTAGTAAGTAGTAGTAGTAACAAAGCGCTAGTATTTCTCTTACTGCAAACGACTGCAGTTATCCTTGCGCTTTGTAGCCACGTACGCAGAAAAGGAAATTCCGCGAAAGATTTTCATCGTGCCAACATTTCCTAAATATTCTTCTACCGCGATGGAAAATCTAGTTTTGCAAGCAGAATTTCAATTTACATTATGTTAATTGAATTGTTATTATGCTCGATTCTAATATAACTCCGATATATACATATATTTAATAATTACAGTAATTATTCCTCACAACAGAAGCCTCTCTACAGAAGCCGATACCAAATGTCCATAATAATGCAAACCATAATGAAGATAATAAACATGTACAGTGCGCGACAGTGATTCTGAAACAGTAAGAAATCTCTTAAAATAACTGCTCTTTGTTGAACTTCCACGAATCCGAATCCCCTTTCTAGAGTCACGTGACCATGGAACCAAAATTATTCCTCTTTCAAAGTCGCTTAATCCGACTCTACGTCGCACCACGGAATAAGTGTCCGAGTGCAAAGAAGGCGTTACATTTACTCCGTGATTGTTCGCTTTGTTGCAACAAATGCAGCGTAGTAAAATGCAATTGAGAGGCAAGAGCAGTGTCGGTACGTGATATTTAACTCGGAGAAAAATCCAGTACGGCTTTAAATGAAAAGGGCCTCGAGATAAAAGCGAATGAAGTGGGAATTAAAGAAAGGAAGATGTACGCCAGACGTATAATAAGGGTACGAAGACTAGTGGAGAAGAACGCGAAATGAGCCTCGGAAAACATATTACTTCGCTTTATTTGTGGCCTAATTATTTTAATACATCTGCCTTATGCAATGCGCAAAATACATTGTTGTAGTAATTATTAGTTCGGCATAATATTGGGTGCATTTTGTAGTCACATTTCAGGTATACAATCTGAATTTCTTTTGCATTGGAAACGTAACAAAGTAAAGATATATTTGGTGAATAATTGTCAGAATTGAGTTGGAATGCATATAGAATTGTATGAAACACATGCGCAGGAGAAATAAGGAATGGCCGAGGGGTAATTTTATAGAGTGTTCTATGTCTTCCACGAATCCGTTTCGAGTCGTTTAAGTTCGCCATTACGTTGGTTCAATTATATCAGTACCGGGCTGGTTTTCTAAATACGTCGATACCTGTACTGGGTCGAGACGGTAGTACGGTTATTCTGGTACGGTACCCCATAAAGATTCAGTTGCGGATAGCGTTGCACCTGAAACTCCATGTTCAAAGTGAATTCCCTTGTTGCTATATGATTCACGCTGACTATTCTTCCTGCTCCTTTAAGTACTTCCGGTACTCCGGTATATCGAACACTTCGGTTGCCTTGGAAATAGTATCCTGATAGTATCCTCTAGCATCCTAGGACTAGCATTTTATTTATTCTTATGGTGTGCTGAGATGAGAACAATAGTATGTATTATTAGAGTTTTTACATCCAAAGTCTTCGAAACTAGCGGCCTCACTTAAGTGAAGATAAAATAAAAATGAGAAATATGAATGTAATTTTTTGGATAAACCTGGAAGCTTAAGTGAAGGGTTCCCTTTATACCGAGCCATTCAGCGTTTCCATGAAACGAGTTCCATGGTTGGAAACTTAAAAGACAACTTCCCCTTCGGTAACCGCGTCTAGCGGCCCAAGGAATCCGCGGTGTGCAGAAAACAATTTACTTTGAAGGCCGCAAACTCCATTACCCGGGAAAACGTGCTCGGTAAAATAATGACTTTCTCTATCTCGGTGTCACAGTTTCGGGTTGCATCATCAAATCATTCTAACCTGAGTCATTCTGTAGGAGGGGAGGTGTGCTGCACCGGCAAAGGTTATGTCTCAAGCTCAGTAGGTCACCGAAGACGAAACCACTGTCTCGTCCAAGCCTTTTAAGTCGACACCTTACGAAACACATTTAACCCCCTTTTTCGCTCTTATCTTATTTTATCACCCGCTACCTCCATTATCTCGTGAATCGTGTTATTAAGATACCCGAGGGTATCTTAATAATTATGGTTTTAGAAAATAATTACACGGGTAATGGTAATAGATAACGCCTTGAATGGAAATGAATTTTGTGGGTTTCGAGAGTTCGGTTCTTGGACGTCTTTATGGTAATTTTATTTAATTGTGCATCGATGTCAATGACTCGTGTCACGGTTTCAATGTTGTTATATCATGTATATTATTTGGCGTTGCTCAAAATTTCTTAGGGTTACACGTGGTTCGTTTTATCACGAATAACAAGGAAAGTTAAGAACGCGGAGTAATAGGAGTAATTGCAATTGTTCTGTAGCCATCGTTTGAAAGCGAACCCTATATGTACACTTATTACTATCGTATTACGTGTAATGGTAGTAATTTACATGTCTCCTCCCCCCCGCACGTAAACTTTGATGATATCGTGTGCATTTAACCTACTTGTAACCATATGATTACAAAATATCCCATGTGCACGGTTTCAGGAAAAATGAGAGTGTTATTATTACATATAAACATCTTTATCGCACGTGAATAACAACAATATTATTATCGATTTCATGTCTACAGTCCTGGTCACTTGTGTTTGGTACCATTAAATTATTTTATTATTTATTTAGATTCTTCTATGGCGGCCAAGTTTTCAACGCAACGCGTACTATAATTATACTTTATAGATTTGAAGACTCTAGATCTGAAAACTTATAATATAAATGATTTCACTATAATATTACATAAACTATAAGTTATAATACACATAATTAATCATAATAGACTCCAGAAGCGCACACTTTAATTCTAAAAGGAAAAGCATGGTGGTCGGACAAAAGTTTGGCTTCGGAACCGAGGTGTTCACCATCCAGGCAATGGGGGTTAATACGCGCACGCGTTCTCCGGGTGGTTTTTATTTATGCCAGCCATTTCGAGGCGACGGCTCGCCATTTTGTTTTTACGGCCACCCCCTGAAGCAACCCTCGCCACAAACTTTCAACCCTCCCCGTCTACCCGCATGTAGATACGAATCCCTGGTATTTTATCTTCGGAGCTTGTAGGTCTTTGTCGTTCATCGAACTTTCCTTGAAACACAGAGATACAACCCTCCACCTCCAACCCCCGGCCAACCCTCTTGGATTCCCGGTATGACTCCCACCGCCGGCGGGGGTGGAAATCGTCGACTAAGACGAGTTCGCTCGTTTGTTTTATTCACGACTGATCCACCGTTCTGTCCCGATTACAATTTAAAGACACCCCGAGTCCTCGAGAACTACCCTCCACTTAGTTTTAACTCCCTCTCAACCTCCGTTTCTTCTTCTCTCGCGACTTTGTAGGCACTTGAGCTTCAAAGATTTCATCCCTTAAGGTTGAACACTATTTAAATTATGAGGTCGAGTGATTGTCTTTGAAACTAGCTCCAAATGGGGACCATTATTTGAGGCACCGTAAAATGGCACCTAATTGGTAGAATATTGACTTATTTTTCTTGAAAAAAATATTTATAGTATCGTGCAAAGGTCATCCTAATATTCAAATAAACATTAGCCGCAAAGAATGCCGTCTTGCAAGGCAAAAAATAGAATAATTCGAAAGGAATTTCATTCTTAATTCCATTACACAAAACAGTGGTCGAAACGGTGGTCGAAACGATGCATTAAATGGTGGACATTAAAGTAACTACAAATGGCCCCGAATTGTCGGCTACAAAGAACAATATCTCAGTGAGGAACGATCTAATACAGGAATAATTAATAATAATTCAAGGTACATTTAAAGCGAGGTTTACGGCGAAGGACATTTTATGTGGACTCATAAACCGTGGAGTTTACGATTAAAGTTATGGTTCCGTTCTTCACGTATGTGCCAGCAATATTTTTATTCGAGTCTACACAAATAGGATCGTCAGGATCGTCGTTCGCATTACGATAATAGGTTTCCATCGCGGAGGCATCGGAGCCATCTTTTTTCCAAGGTACCGAAATGTTACTAGTCTGTCGTAAGCTCCCCATCGTCGGGGTAAACGCTTCGACCGCAAGGACCTCGTCGTCGAGGTATTTTAACCGAAATTACGTGGTAACGGCTCTGTCGGGATATAGTAACTTTGGCTATTGGACAAGTTCTACACTCCAGACTGTCCCTAGACACGCCAATGGATATTTTCGGACACGAATAGACCCCCCGATATCGTTAGAGTCCAAAGAACTTATTTCTCTCGATCACTTAACGATTCAAATAAAAGACGCATTCAATAAAAGACTGAATTTTATAGGTAGAATATGAAGTGTATGTTTGAGGGTTCGTAAAAGTTGCATCGATGTCTCGTGATGTAATTCGGTGTAATTCGGTGTAATTCGGTGTAATTCTTGATCCAAGCTCGCGATGCATATTTCAGCTACTTATTGGCCTCTCACAATCTTATTTCGCGAGAGACTTCCTTGCGTCACTTGCTTATTAGGACGATAATCGCGCACCAGCCATTATACTCCGTTACATTATCATACTATACTTACACCGTTCGTCGTTTCCCTTGTAAATTCAGTGGTAATTACTTTCGTAGAAGAGACGGCCTCACGCACGGTACCTTACGGATCGTAAAGTCCACCTTTCAAAGGTTTAAAGCCAACACGAATCGTTCGGCCGAAATATCCTTCGACGGTGGAGGATGGGAATTAAGTGGTCCGTTACGACCAAATATTTTGGGTACAAATACAATGTTGGAAATTACCATTCAATTAGATTCCTTCCTTTCGACAAAACGGTTACGTGGGAAAGTATTCTCTCGGAATATCTTGGGGTATTATTTTCCATTTTTTTTAAACTGTATTTACTTCGTTGGAACCGTAGTGGCGTTTGTAGTGGACAAGGTATTCCTGCAAGATGGCGGCTCGTACGCGAGGAACAAGGGTAGAGATGGACATCTCGGGGCACACTTTTAAATTGTCTTCCATGGACTTTATTTGAGTGAATCGAATAGTACATAGGGTGTCTGTGGAAAATGGCGGCTCATAGGCAAAGAACGAGGGTGTACATGGCGGAAAGAGGGATGGATAATGGGGTAATATCCGGCTGATGGCCATTTACCCTTTAACGATGATTCCTTGGTTTCAAGGAAACTACCGGAGAGAACCGTTACCCGTCAAATTTAATTTCACACCAAATTTTCCGTGTCTCAACGTTTCCAACCCCTCCTCGAGGGACACCCTTATAGTCGCCATAATGTTCTCCCCCGGTCGTCGGTTATTTTGTTGCCATATTTCCATTATCGATACACACCCATCTACTATCAATCTCACAGCAAATCTATGATCATTTTATCCTCCATAAAACTTAACAATATTCGGTAATCTCGCTTTAATTACGTGCATAAATATGATTGTTTGAATGATACTCTTATCGTAAGTTTGAACGCAAATTGTAAGCTGGTTAACGTTATTATGTTAATAATTATTCAATGCATATAGTAAATGTTGAAAAAAAAGTGATTAACGAGGAGTTTCCACCGGTGAATTCTTCGCTCGAAGTTATCAAATTCCTGGCTCTCATTACTGAATTCCTGGTATCATGTTCCGCGGCATTAAATCTACGGATATGCGTACCGTATTAAATGTACTTTCTGTTATTCATGAGCTATTACTACGACAGATAAGTGCTTAATGATGTCGATAGTCACGCTTCGCAGGGAATGAAATACAGAAAGTACCATAAACATTCAATCGGCGTATATGAATTTCCATACGCCCGGGGAAATTATGAAAACTCGTAAAAATCATAACGACTCGAAGCACGTTATCATTCCCAAGGAGATATAGACTCGAAATTGTGCGAGTGTATTATACAAGTGTAGTAACAAATACGTGGACCACCTTAGAACGATGTAAGGTCAGGTTAGAAAAGCGTCCTCCTGGATCGGGCTGCAGAAGTGTTCTCCAGGAGAACACGGACTATTAAGAACCCGATAAAGGAGGATCGTATTATATAGGCTGTTCGGGATATAGGAGTAAATGCAATAATTACCCCGGATGGACGGCGTGTTCGATAAGCGAATCGCGAACGAGTTTTGGTTCCGCCGCGATTTACACGGCTGGTACCGCCTATAAGAACCCGATAAAATGTTAGTTTGATTTTGAGAAGCACTCGACTCGCGTAGGTAATGGAACTGGTACCCCGAGCCTATCGCGAACTAACGGTCATTTTATTAATACGTTTCCACTGGAATGGAATTGCTCTGCACCTGTTTCGCGAGCCATAAGAGACGAAGGAACTCTCGGATGTACCCTGAATGCATCGCGAGTGCATCCTTTCGAATAACTCGGATTTTTCTGACTCTTCTGAGTACGGGATTTTTCTTCACTTTTGAAGTGCGTTAAAGAAATATTTTCCGTTGAGTTATTGCAGAATTTTACGTCTTCGGTTTATTTGAGAGAATTATGAAATTAGGTTTCAAATGGAAAATAATTGATTAAAAATAATATAATTCTTCGCAGAAATGCATTTTCTTCTCAACTACATTTTACACGAATTTCCTGTTACATCAAAGAACGTGTTTGAAGAGTGACGAGTTTATAACAAACGAGTAGAAGAAATCGTAGTGTCGTAACGTTAATGGAATGCGACTAATCAGCGTCCAGTTTTTTCTTATCAGCGTCCTGTTTATGTTGCAGTTGCCGGGGCGTTTCCAAGGAGAATCGGTCATCCTTACCAAAACAGAACGCCACCGAAGAGAAAGAAACCGAGGACGAGCTTCACCAGACTCCAAATTGCCGAGTTGGAGAAACGTTTTCATAAGCAGAAATATTTGGCATCCGCGGAAAGGGCCGCCCTCGCAAAGTCCTTGAAAATGACCGACGCGCAGGTCAAGACTTGGTTCCAAAATAGGAGAACGAAGTGGAGGTAACAAACTATTATTTATTAAACCTTTGCATTGTTCTTAATACATATTATATGTTTAACACAAAGAAAAATTGGACCTCATTCAATGAGTCCAAACGTTCCGACATTAGACAAAATACTAATATTAATATTGAAATTCCCTCGATATGAATACATTTTCCACTTAAAATTCATCAATCCTCGCCACTCATTGGTCAGAAAAGTCGGCAGTAAAAATCAGTAGGAAAACCGGGCAGGTTTTAAGATCACAGGAGAATGTTAATAGGAGTTTAGCATCGGTCCCGCGGTGCACAATCGGGGGACGCAGCTGAGAGTCAAATGTATTGGGAATCTCTTCAAGATAAGGGAGGACGAAAACACGTAATTTAGATAAAGGGAGAGCGGTTCGTAGCGCGGGTACCTGATACCGGGGGCGACTGTTCGTCGGGGCCCAAGGCCCCATCGACATTCCATCGGGGGTACACAATACGCGTACACCCCCGATATCCTTCGTCCTCCCTGGGCCCTATCTTCCACCTTTCCTAACAGTCCCTCCACGACATTTTTAAAAGGATCGACCGTGCCACTCACCGTCCTTGAATTCGTTCCACGAATCCACGGGATAACGAAGTGATTACCTTCGAGAAGAAAATGTCCTCGCGGGGATGTTAGTCATTATTGTCGATGATTGACAGCGGCTTCGGGAGAACGGTGTTTGATACAATGATCTTAAGTACCGTTTGCTCGCCGACATATTGGTAGGTCGTTTACCAAACCACTGTATATGGGCCTTGTTATTTCCGATACTGACTGGGCCCCCCAGTGTTCTTACATTTTTAAGTAATTGCACTTTGCTTTCGTGTATTGTTTCGTGTGATTTTGCCTCTGTCTCTTTTAATATTGTAATTGTTTGTTAGGTTATAATGTTGGATTATCAGGCTTTGAGACATTAATCTTGTGAAAAAATAGAAGACCAATAATAATTACAGATCTGATCTGAGTAACGTGTCTATTTTATTTTGTTCGTATTTAATTCCGCCATAAATTCGTAAGTCTTTAAGTCTTAAAGTTTTAATTCATGAGATTTAACTAGATTTTTATAATGAAATATTTTGTCAAGTCTTTCTTAACTTGCTTTAACTTTAATTTCAATATGAATTTCATACGAATAAAATATTCCCAGTCCTTTTATCCAATCATTTCCAGCAGAACGAACGAGAATGAAATTTGATTTGGGAACCGACGACGTATGTTATCTGTCTCAATATGTTCCAAGACATCAGCGGAATGACAGATACATTCGTCTACATGTTCCTCCGAATTAAATTTACATACCGCTGACAAGTAGATCCTACTTAATTAAGCCATATATGATACAAATCGTCAACCACTCCGGTAATCACGCACGGCTAACCTTCCACCAATCCTGAGCCACCCCAATCTTAATTAACATCAAGGACCAAACTATGTTATCGTCCTTGTTTTAATTCGTATCTTTCTGTTAGTGCTTTTAACGATGTCAATTAAAATGAATTCTTATTCAGATATATTAAAGTACACGTAAATTTATAGTCTATTCATATATTCGTCATAATTAATTATTAGAAAATACACAAGCAGACTTTGCTATTTTACTTATTTGTTATTAATGAAAGATAAAGATAAATGAAGGATTAAAGATTGTCAGAAATCGAGAGATCTACCGGTTCGAAATGCCTCGGTCCAGCGAGCAGCTGCGTTTAAAGTAACGAGATGACTGTAGGCAGAGATGAAATAACTTGATCTCAATAATTCAGCCACCTAACAGCTTAGCCCTGTCCCGTACATAATGTAGTCTCCATCCACCCCCCATCCACCCCCGTCCACCCCCATTCAACCCCGCTCCCTCGACATACCACCCCTGGTTTCACTGGCAACCCCCGCGTTACTCTGGAACCACCCCTAAAACTTACACTCCGCGGAGCTTCTTGGCTTTTAAACTGTCAAACCTTCGAATCCGCGGCTTCGAATCGCTTCGATTTTGCTATCCGGGCCCCCACCGATTCCACTCGTTAAATATTCATCAGGCCCCGTGTTAGATCACTTAGGTAACTGCTCGAACACGATCCAAACGGGTTTGTATCACGCGAGTCAACGCGAGTCAACGCGAGCCGACGCGAGTCGTCGTTCTTCTCGAAATTCGTAGCCTAACTTACACGATTTACCAAGTAAGTCGCCATTTTTATATAGACTTCGATAGTTCCAGTCGAAAAATACTTGTTAAATCGGAAATAAAATGTTGGGCCTAAAATTATCCTTGTAAAAATATTCCAAGGACTGACTTTTATTTGATCTGAATATTTTGCCTACTTCTGGAAAGAAGTCACAAGTGGAATAATTGAATAATTGAGTAGAATACAGTAGAGTGCATTATTCAATTTACAAAGTAATCCACGTTTTCAAATAAACTTGAATTATTCCGTTCGGAAAATACTTGTTAATTTGGAAATATCGGGGATCGGAAGAGTATTCAATTCGAAATCGACAAGATTTAAAGCGTTGTCGCTTTTATTAACGAGGATGTTTCGGAAGATCCATTGCGGCTACGCTCTTGGCTCACTGACAGAGCACGGCTACGCCAGTGCAAGTAATTAACGCGGTTACCAATTAATAATTGAGGCCGCAGTGCCGATTACATTTTGCAGCCCCGACGCAACCCCATTCGCTACGCTCGTAACCTGGGACCCGCATTACTCTTATCGTTATACGACTACCAACTATTTTATCTCATGCATCATCCCCCTTTTGCATTAACTAATTATATTACGCCTGGTATTATTGAATCTTTACAAATTCTCATGATTTTTTCCAGTCTTTTTATTGAAAAATACAGATATAATAAATTACCACTACACGATTATCTCTCATCGAACCAGTACACTCGAGTAGAATAAAAATGATAAAAGTGGCACGAATAAATAAATATAAAATAGTCATAGAATGATTGAAATCACTATACCAAGTTGTATAAATAATAGGAAGTATTTCATTCCAATCGTGTCAAACATTCGGAGATATTATTAAGAAGTAATTATCGACATAATAAACGGTGCAAGATTATTTGTCTCTCACCTCGGACGGAGCATCGATGACAATTAAAATGAAAAGTTCTGAAGGTTTTGAGACGGCATGGCGGATACAAGACGGGTAATCAAGTTAGTAGGTTCTATACGAGCCACGAAACACCGGCGTTCCATTAGAGTTAATCTCCGGTCCTCGGTAATTAAACGGTTTCGTTGTACCTTTGTTTATCTCTTTAGTGCCGTTTCTCCTGTTTCCTCGAAGGAGGCTTTCTCAACGCTTCGTTGACTCTTCGCTACGAACATGTAGATTAATCGAGATTAATGCGACGCCATATTTCCCATATCCCATACCCAGTGTTTAATATATTAAAGTAAAAGATGAAGTTGTTGCGGGAGTTAAATTCTGAATCCTGGGATCATAATCAATTCGAATCAATGGAAACTGCGCTTTCGTGGATCCAATATTTGAATCATTTGAATGTTGATATCTGTGTAATATAATATTATTGGAATATTCAGATGTTAGAGATCTTTATAATAATAATGGAAGAATATTCTGCAATGATGATATTTATCATCGAATATCAATTATACTCCGAGAAATATAAGTAGATAAATCACTTGGAACCCATAGCAAACAGGGTAGATGGAAAGTGGTTACAAAGTAGTGGCTTCCTCCGAGGGGGTTGCGAGTGGGAAGAGGTCCGGGGGTTGTTGGGGTTGTTGGGGGTTGTTGGGGCGGAAAACAGAAGACAAACGTAATAAAGTTAATTCGATTCGTCGGTGCCATGGCGCAAGTTCGCCGAGGGCTGCCACGAGGGTGTCTGTTTTCTAGCACTAAATCTATTAGGAAACCACGAAATGGTTTCGGCAACTGGCTCGTTGGCAACGTCAATAGACTCAGCAACACGAAACCTTTGTTTCGTGTGAAGTGTAATGCTACATGTTCCAACGAAGAGAGACTTTTCAAAATGTCTTCGAAAGACGAATCATTATAATTTCCTAGAACAGGTTTCCTTGCGCAACTCCATGGGTCCCTTAAAGACCGGTGGCTTTTACCTAACGAATTATACCGTGATTTAAACCATCGAAGATCAAAAGGCACATCCATAAAGCCCCTTTTCATTCGTCCTTCAATGTTTACAATTCCATTAGGTTATTAACGACGTACGTTTTACATAAAACTTGTTATAAGAAACAAGGGACTAGTAAAGAAAATTGTATTCGAAAAATTAACAAAAGCATACTATGTTCTTTTGATTAAAATCAATGTCTAATATGTCTGTTCCAGGAGACAAACAGCAGAGGAGAGGGAAGCGGAGAGGCAAGCAGCAAATCGTTTAATGTTATCCTTGCAAGCGGAAGCACTCGGAAAGGTCGCTTATCCAACGACAGTGCCGAGTCATCCTGGAGGAACAACGGTTGGTACTTTGGAAAGACAGCAACCACCGACTGCTTTAAGTCACTCAGTTGGCCAATGGGCATCCCCTTATGGGCCCCCGCAAACCCTCGCAGAACCGATTTGCTGAAAGCAACAAATTCTTGGCGACACAGAGACTTTCACCGAGTGATTTCGGCCGATTATTACTTTCTGTCTTATCCAACCTGTTTCAACTACCTGCTAGTAGTCCTTGCGAAACGATATTGAATATCGGAGACCACCGGAGAAGACCCGAGAATCCTTCTCCATCCTGACGAATATCCTGGCGAACATCCAGGCGAATATCCTTCCTGATCCTTGCCAGAACTCATGGAACCCTTGGAGATTAATCGACGAGTTTAATTAATGACACTGATGAGCTTTTTTAAATTAAACCTTGGACCCTCTGCCACTGCACCGCGGTGTCTCTTGAATAAAGGTAAGAAGCCGTGAGCATCTGGGAATGCATTATTTATTTATAAAAGAGGGCAGTTGTATAATCGAGGTTCGTTTCTTCATTAAACTCGACATTATCGACAAACTCGTGGAAATAAGGGAATTAAGGGAATTAAGGGAATTAAGGATGACCGATTTCTTTTTACGATCCTATTTCCGCTCGCCGTTAAAGTCTCGCGACAGGGCGTGCAATTGAATTGATGAACTCGATCAGGTTTTAATTCGTGATGTAGCGATAGCAGGATTCTTATCTACGTGGAAAAAGTTTATCGAATTATCCCAGCACTCTTTCGTTTCATCAGCTCCTTCATCCCGCGGGAATAATTTATGAAGGATTTAGGAGTCGAAGGGTCACGGCTTAATCGAAAAATCGACGCGACATATCCCTGTATATATTAGCCATGATAGTTGTAATTAAAGATTCTAATTGTACGATAATTAATCTACTTCCACCTTTTTCGTTTCGACCTTAAGCGTACACTGTAAATATTATTTTCTTAGAAGTATATTTAGGCGCAGTTTAAAATGCGAATTTCCTTTGATATATAATTTCGGAAGTTCTCTTGGAAAAATTTGACATTATTATAATTATATTCCAATAATATTGAATTAATTTCAAGGATATTTTATTACACTTGAATTTGAGTCACCATATTAAAATACCGAATAAATAAATATATCAATTTATATATTTATATATTTCAATCAGTATCTATTTCTTACAATCTATATTCAATATAAGTGTTGAAATATGGAATAAGATTATGTTAAACAATGAGTTGTATGTCAAAGGGAATTTGTTATATCGCGAAGTATTACAATATATTGCTACTCCTATGATCATCGTCGTCATCGATTAGAATAATTAGGCATGCGTTAAGTTAAAGGAAAGAATCGTAATTATCGATTATAGTGAACCATGTGATGTTATGTAAGTACGTGTAACCTTGTATATATGAAACAGTTGAAAGTGCATACTAAATAATTTCACCAATCAGACCACGATCTACGATCACCGAAGAATATCTTTTTCCAGTGAAACACTTTGGCACGGAATTGGTATCGAATAAATGAAATAAACTAAAATAAAGTAAAATAAAGTAAAATAAAGTAAAATAAAGTAAAATAACATTAGAATACTTCAACGAACAGTCCAATGAAAGCAGCAAGTACATGTTTATAATAAAACAATTTATTGTCGAAAATACTTGATTTGAGTACCAAAGTACCGAACCTATTATTTCGACCGAAATCATTTCGGACTTAAATATAAAGTGAATACAAAATGAATGGGAGAATGAATGGAAGAATGATTTCAATCAAAAGATCTTCTAATGAAAGATTTCATTAATCGGTGCTTTTAAGCGTTTAATTATAAAACCTTTTCATTGAAATCACGAAGGTGCGTCGCTTAATGAGGCAGGTTTAAGTTTGAGTGACAAGATGGCGGACACCTTTGCAAGTTAAGTATACGTTGCTCGATAAATAATGCATAAAGGAAGAATATTTAAGATCCAAAGATTATTTCGGTGAAGCTGAGAGAATTGTATAAAGACATCAACCGTTACACGCGTGCACGATATCCCAGCAATTACAGTGTTTGTCCGTGTAATCGATGGACAACGGAGGAACCGGAAGTCGTGCGTGTCACTCGAAGCGTCACGGATCGTTCTAACATCGTGACACTTTATCCACCTGAACCGGAACCGTGTAATCTCCTTGGAAATCGGAAGATTATGGTTGGTTTTCGTGGAAAAAACACACGAAAATTCAACATTTAATGAACAATATATTATACAATTTTAATACACTTTCGAAGTAAAGAATGTCAGTGTTGCGAGGTGAGATGTGTATTTTGAATAACATTTTTTTGGAAAGTTGCACGTCGGTGTTGCGGTAAGATAAAAGAACAGGTGCACAGTGCACACGGAGATGCGCAGAGGAGATAATCGAGTTTAAATAGAAACAGATGGAAAATGACAAACCGCCATATTTATATGGGAGATCCAATTGACGTAAGGTGTACTTAATATTTCTCGGTAATTTCCTTGACCCGCACCGTTCCGTTTCTATTTATTTGACGAGTCGCGCCGTGCCTTCTGCGCCATCAAGTTCCATTAAAAACACAAACTAGAAGACATCAATAAATAATTAAAGGACACGGAACCTCGTATGACTTCCTGGGAACACGGATAATAATCAGTGACACTTAATCCTTTCCTATTAAAATCCCCGAGTGCATTAACTCTCATCATGACTTAAGAAACAGCGAATATAATAATTAACGCTAGAACTAAGCATCAAGTAACAGGAGTATTAAACTTCTCGAGGAATCAATATTATATAAGGATCATTATACTAACAGGACTATCATCATCATTCGTTCCAAGAAGGAACCAAACGAACTTCCGGTTTCCATATTGCATTATTGATCTCGAAACGTGGCAAATGGAACTCGAACGTGCATCTATGGTGTCGAGTGAAAAGATTTCGTTTCTTTCAAATCATTTCCTTCCTCTAACTACGTCCGGCAAAGACACCGTGCTTTTTTTCAATCCTCGATCATCCTAATCATTGTCTCTCGCCGTGGAATTATCCCGGTTCAGCTAGGAGCTCCTTACACCGGATGTGGCTGCGTTTACTGCCTATAATTGCAGAGGAGACGCGCCGCACAGCCAACCGCTGTCCCACCGCTGTCCCACCGCTGTCCCACCCAATTATTTGGGGACAAATGCCCAACGGACGACGCGTATCCTTCGAAAGGACGAAGCTCATGGGACCCGAAAATTGTTCGCGTGATCCGGAAAATCTACCGGGATCTTTACGCAAGTTTCTTGCTTCGCTTTCCTGATGTCTTCTTTGGACTCACTTCCGGTGGCAGGTTGGAAGTGACGGGGCTAAGTGGTTTGATTAATGAGGATACTAATTAGAGTTACCGGGAATAAGGTTTAGTACCGTTGAGAATAATATTAGGAATATTCAAGTTTAATATTCTTTCTAGTGGTAGAAGTTATTTATGGAGTCTGATCAATATGTTGACATCTACTTTGATTATTTTCAAAGTACTTTGTAGGACCCTATTTGAAGATGTTTCATGTAATATGAAAGTTTATTAAGATATATTTGGAGATGTAGAATAACTTTAGTTTTCGGTGTTGAAAATGATGGAAGTATGGTGGAAGTAGTATTTATTTGAGCTAAGCAAATCGAAAGTGAACCACTTCCGGTCTCCCGAACCACCCAAAGTAGAATGTAATAACTTTGGCGCCCTATAATCTGGGAAACAGGGGATCCCCCTGCGGTTTTTCTAGTTTTCAACTTATACGTCGGCGGCCAATTATGGCTTGTAATATCAAGACATCTCAAAAAAAAAAGAACACCATCCAACTATATCTTGACTTTATTATCTCCTCTAACTTTTCAAAGTAAGCCTCTATTTTCAAGAATATTTCCATCAATCTCATAAAATAATTTCAATTTAATAATTATAAGAACTCTTCTTCTTCTTCAATTTAACGAGGAACAGGTACAAAATTATTGCACATTTCAACGAGTCGGAATTAAACAAATTACATCGTCATCGAACGTCCTTCGTCTCCCCTCCTCGACGGGGTGCACACCCTTAAAATTAATGTAGGAACATGCGCATTTGACACGCGAACTACCCTTCCAATTCGGGCGGACCAATAAAGAACGCGGTGCTTATTTGTATGTACTATTATAGTCTGTTGTGTATTCATGAAGGAAATACATGGAACATATGTACGCGGATTCCATGGCGGGGAGAATTGGCTCGAATTAAAAACTAATTCAATATTAGCTCCGAGCTCGGCACCATACTCGACAATTATTTCTCCACTGTTTTCCGCCGATACTCGAGAACCACCCTCTTACAACACCATAAACAATACACCATTTTCTATCGATGTACATCATCGGTTTTGAATTTCATATATATTATTTAATCTGTTCTACGACAGAGAATCAGTCGAATCAGTCAGATTTTAATTATAAAATATTATTCTATTCAATTCAAAGACGTAGAGTTAGCATATACACAATTTTTTAATAAACCATCGAATTTAATATTCCATCCATAGTGTTCACGCACAGACAGCAAAACACAGCCGCGCTTATAAAATCATGGCGTCCACGTTGTTCGTTATATTTACAGGTCTGACACGAATTTATTGTGATTGCGCTTCTGCTCCGCGAAATTCTCATAAAATGGACGATTCAGGTGTTGAATTTTTTGCTTGTCGAGAATGGCTTGATTTCGGAATAAAAACAACGGATAGTGCTTATAGAAATTGATAGATCCCGTAAAAAATAAATTTCTCTTCAAGGCACACTAGGTTGCCGAAGCGTATCGCGAATTTCATTATTAGATCTTAATTTAGCTATTTTATTATTCCGTGTTGTTATGTCTTTATTGTATTTGTTTATTCCATTATTTTTAAAGTTTGATATTTCTTGATGCTGTTCGAGATTGAGTTTAAAAGTACGTGGAACAAGTTGGGTGGCATCAAAATCAATTTCGGCAGCCATTAACTCGACGGCGTTTCCTAAACTATGGTTCCAAGCACCTTTCGTTTCCTGCCCGTAAAACTATCCGTCTGTTTCTTTATTTCCGATCGTTTGCGGTCTCCTCGCGTCGGGAAGATCAGAGGCGTGTTAAAAAATCGAAAACCATTCCACTTTAGCTCACGTTGTAGAGACAATGGCGCTCATTAAACTCTTGTTTTTTAGCCACTCTATCTCACGGTCTCATTAAACTCATTTATCCTCGACTTAAATCGCCGGAACAATGCACAACAAAGGAGGAACGATAATTGAACTCGTAAAAGATTGAAACAATGGATGAAACTCGGGGAGTTTAATTTCGTAACTTGTTCTTAGATCTTACCATTAAATCGCACTTAATAATCCGAGTATAAATGTCTGCGTTGCTTTACATTTATGGAATAAAATTCACAGACGAATAGAGTTCACTTTCGGCTTTTATAAAAATAATACTCGAGTACAAACTGAACGAAAAATCGCGAAATATTGGGTTGACGTTTCCATAGAATATGAGGCAATTTTGTAATCGCAATTTTGTAATCATTCCGCGAATGGGCATAAAAAAATCGTGAAAATCCGTGGAGATAATGTGTCTCTTTGAAATCGCATCGCGTTAAGGGTTTAATGGCGCACTCCCGTCGCTTATTATCAGAGATAGAAGTACCTCTTGGCATGGTAAAACCAGGGAAAACCAGGGAAAACCAGGGAAAACCAGGGAAAACCATGGAAAACCCGTGGAACGTAACCCCGTATAAATACATAAAATCATGCAATCATCCTAAATGGCACGAAGCACGACTGCCAGATCAGAAAACAACCGTCGCCTTTTTTGCATTGTCGTCTGTCGTCTGTCGGCTGTCGGCTGTCGGCTGTCGTTTGTCGCCCCGACGGGAAAAGGAAACCCCGTGGAATCATCCGTTTTACGAACACCGTTTGACGAACGGAATTTTCCATGGGGTGAATCTCACGCACCCTCAAACTCTCCGTTTTACCTTTATTTCTACATTATTGTCATCGGTCGGAATTTTGTTTTCATAAAAAGTAACGGGCTGTCTGACAACGGGACGTTCGTGTTACCGATACCACTCAAGTTAACTCGATTTAAATACAATTTATTTTACACCGAACTTTGATACTTGTTTATAATCATTGGAATTTCGGAATATAGCTTAAATGGCGATTAAATATAAATTGAGTTTGATGCAGTAAAGTCTGGAGTTAATTCGTGGTATTTTGTTGAAAATGGAACTTAATTGTTCCCACCTGTTTGCCGAGAAGAGGAGGAAATGAATTTGTTTCCTGGATAACAGACGTTTTTAATGGACTTCCATTGAAGCGTTCTTCCATTTTCGGCAGCTCATATTACAGAGCTTAATATTTTGTGTATTTTGTGTATTTTGCGGATATAATCATTCTTGACATGATTTGCTATGAAGGTTTTTAATAATAATACTAGAATAATGCGATATATCTCTTCTTTTTATCGACAAATAATAACGTAATCATTCGAGACATTTAAAGGATATTGTGCCGGTAAACCGGACAAGTAGTATGACCCTCACCACGACAGCCTGTCTTCCTCTATGAAGGAGGAAGACATTTTCCATAAAGAAAAGTATATCGATTCAGACATGAATTCAATTATAATACATATGAAATGTCGTCGTGAAGTTTATTAACTTTATTTCCGAACATTTTCAAACCGATAAATATTTCTATCATCAGAAACGTATCTTTTAAAGATGCCATACACCGTCAGTAGTTAACCGTCAGTAGCGTTAACAATAGAATTGTTCAAGATAAAGATAATCTCGAAAGAGTAGATATCGTTAGAGCGATGTTTCTTAAGTCCCATGAGCATTAAGAAAGAGAAGCGTGTTGGATGAGGGCACGTGCCAGTGTGTGGTTCCCGAACGACTGTCTGGCAGAAGGGGGGTCAACTATGCCCACCATGGATCCAATCCCATGGCACGTTGACGATACTTTAATATTTAATGCGATTAAACTCATTTCGAGCCGCCCCCCGTAATTGGTTTCTGATTAACAGCCAAGTTTTAAGTGCATTGCACCCGTGCAATAACCCGTGGTTATTCGTGTCCTAACGCCATCAACTAATAATCGTGAGTGCTCCGTTAAGTCCACCTGAATCAGCGTTGTTCTTGAGCGAATATTTATACAATTCTAATAATAAAATCATATTTTAGAAAGTTGATTTGAATTCTAATAGCAGAATAATTTTCTAGAATCTTGTTCGAATCTTGATATTAATATTCGAATGTCGGCGTCGACGTCGGCGTCGGCGTCGCCGTCGGAAGTAGCGGGTGATTTGGAATCAATTTCCGGCGATCACCGGAAGCGATCTTTATCCATCGGCGTGATACAAAGTCGTTGAATCCGCGTGGCGAATTGGTGCTCAGAGATAAGTTGTCCTTTGGGGTAATCCTGGGACTCACCGGGTTGTCCGTATTGAGCAGGGTTTCACTCCATCTTCCGCTGACAGACGGAAAATCCCCTTCGCCGAGTAGAAACGTTCATCGCGATCTATCCTATTGACCGTCTGTCCAATTACGACTGCCAAAATTTAATTAACCCTGCCGCTCGATGAAAACTCGCCATTCTATCGAGCCTCCTGGGAAACTCGATAATTAATACAAATCCAGATGCTTGAATAATTTTACATTCGATATTCCTGGCGACAGACCACCGAGTACGTAAAATTTGATTTCGATTTTTATCGGGTAATTAAATTCGGATGAATTCGGAAATAGTGGAATAATATTCTAGTCGAAATCTAATGGGATATGATTCTATTACTATTATAGAGCCCGGAAAAAACACATTCGAATTTCAGTTAATTAATTAAATCCAATTAACCCCCGAATAAGTTTCAAATTATATTAACAAATTATATAGGAACAAAATCCCGGACATACATATATATCAAGTTCTATATTTGCATCAGTTTATTCATTCGATTACAATGCATCATATAATTATGGACACTTAATTAATGAACGGTGTAATTAGACGTTAAAAGATTAGAAGTCTTTAAAGTTGATCTTCATCGGAAGTGATTAGGACCGGCGGTTTCCGGGTACGATTTCCTTTCTGAGCTGAGCATTTCGCAAGGAATTTGCAGCACCTAAAAACCGAGCAATATTCGCCATGTCGCATTATATTATTATACAAAAATCCGCATAAAACTTCGATGAAAATATTGGCATACTTACTTGCTCGTTACCATTTTCCTGCAAATACAATTTAAACTTTTGCAACTCGCAGTTCACAAACGTGTTATCCGATTGGCCTGCATTCTTGTTGATGGCATTAATTAATTCATCCAAGGAAGCCTGGGAGGACCTCTTCCCATTGGTCCATCCTCGGCTATATTGAAACGTTTGGGAAACCACGGATGACAGAACCAATGATAGGACGAACAAAGTCAAAGCACCGCTGTTGGCCATCTGTTAAAATCCAAGAATATTATTTATTATTATACAATAATATATGTTGCAATCCACACCTGCTGTTCCGAGGAAGTGTATGATTATATTATTAATTTGTTTAATTAGTAACCAGAATTAATATCAATTAATAATTTATTACTTGTTCGAGTATTATATAAATACATAATAATACCATAATTATTAATCTTTTCCAGTTTTAAATTGCCGGAGTTAGTCACCCTTCAGTCAGGCTTTCGAGGTTTTAATTAACGAACATAGATTATCGAATTAATAGTATCGAGCATAAATAATCTCATTTAATAAGCAACATTGTCATAACAGATAAACAAAGTAGAAACAGCAACGGATAGGTAATAACTCAAACGTTATTGACAATTCGCAACGCTCGACTAACCGAATTCGATTTGCATTTCCTGGTCGAGTCGATTATATATCAATGTATTTCATTGATTTGTTTAATCAATTAATTTTGCGAACTACAAACTACGGCAATAGTAATTAAGTTTAGATCCTAAAGCAGAACTCTCGATAATGGCTTCCATAATGGGGCGGGTCTTTGGTTGCGTTCGTTTAAGTATTCGTTGATAAAAAGTCGAGATTTATCGTTCGTTTTTTGGAACGCTGGAAACCGGTGAGTTATCTGCTCGCATTGACGGTACGTACGCAGTATGGTCAGCGGACATTTTTTCGAAAATTTTCGAGTACCCTCATACGTTTCCACGTGCTAATTTTAAAGGTACCATTAACGCTACGCGCGTCCCTGGTCATTAAGATAAGAGTAAGTGCTACTAAGTGTCCAAAGGATAAGAAACGTGACCAGCATCTCTGTTTCTCTGGTAAGCGCAGTCGAAAAAGGGTTTCCAACTGCTCTGGAACTCCGCCTTATTTGGCCTTTGTTAATACCAACAATGATATTACGGGGTCAAATCTTTGGCGAATGTAATCATTTTAAAATAATTTTTATCTTCTGCTTTCTACAATTAATATTCCGATAAAACATTATTATAATGGAAAACGGAAGGCCTCTTATATTCTGATATCTTCTCAGAATCCTAATGGAATTAATATCAATATTCTAATGCAACATTACTCTGTCGTTATCATAGAAACCAAGGATAACAAATACTGATCTTTCAAAGTCCAATCTGATTGTCTCGCAATCCTTTAAGTCCCTTTGCCGCGATTCGTTCCTTTCTCTGGCACTAAGTATCTCCTCATTATGTATTATTTAGTATATTGATGTCCCTATTATCCGTATCCGATTACAGTTACGTTCCTATCATAGACAGGGAAATATCAGCCAATTAAATTGATTAGTTTCTATTTGTGAGTAATAAAAAGTTAATAAGCCTATCGATTCCCGGGACACTTAGGATTTCAATCGTGACATGATTACATTCTCGTAATAGCACTGCAATTGTTGGACCCATTTGTTCTGTAATTAATTTCAATCGTTGTGTAGGACAGCATTGATTGCAACAAATATAGCGAGTATTAACGAGATGTGGATTACACCGATTATGATATAATAAATCTTACCAGGAAGTCATAAATAGAAAGTTTCCTAAGAATGTACATTGCGTACTATGATCCTCTAAAGAATGTGTAATCTCAGAAATCAAAGATCCTTTGTGAAGCATACCAATTTTATTTCAAAAACCCCTGTTACCATCGGGGCGAAATATCGCGCCATCTTCAAGGAGTTTTTTAATCATAAAAAACACACCCCTAGATAAGAAGGGTAACTTTAGACTTACCAACATAGCATCATTACCTTCTGTACACCAATCACATTTTTTTACCGTAGTCGGTACATTGAATATTTTTTTAACCCACGGTGCAGTTAAAAAATACCGCCAAATTAATTTAATTTTAACCATTTTTGCGATCTTATGTCGACCCAAAATCGTCTTAGAATATGTTTATACATCATATACCATCGATTTGGGCCATTTAGAATTGATTTTGGCGACTTTTAATTTTTGAGAATTTTTGAAGGTATACCCCTTCACATTTTTTGACTTGGATTTGACCCATTTTTGACCAATAAAAATTTTTTAACCGCTTCTTTCGACCAGAAATCGTCCTAGAATATGTTTATACATCATATACCATCGATTTGGATGGTCTAGAATTAATTTTGGCGACTTTTAATTTTTGACAATTTTTGAAGGTATACCCCTTCACATTTTTGCGATTTTGGATCGACACATTTTTGACCGAAAAAAATTTTTAAACCACTTCTTTCGACCCATAATCGTTCTAGAATATGTTTATACATCATATACCACCGATTTGGGTCATTTAGAATTGATTTTGGCGACTTTTAATTTTTCACAATTTTTGAAGGTATACCCCTTTACATTTTTTCGACTTGGATCGACCCATTTTTGACCAATAAAAATTTTTTAACCGCTTCTTTCGACCAGAAATCGTCCTAGAATATGTTTATACATCACCCACCATCGATTTGGGTCGTTTATAATTGATTTTGGCGACTTTCAATTTTTGATAATTTTTTAAGGTATACCCCTTCACATTTTTGCGATTTCGAATCGACCCATTTTTGACCGAAAAAAATTTTTAAACCACTTCTTTCGACCAGAAATCATCCTATAATATGTTTATACATCACCCACCATCGATTTGGGTCGTTTAGAATTGATTTTGGCGACTTTTAATTTTTGACAATTTTTGAAGGTATACCCCTTTACATTTTTGCGATTTTGGATCGACCCATTTTTGACCAATAAAAATTTTTTAACCGCTTCTTTCGACCAGAAATCGTCCTAGAATATGTTTATACATCATATACCACCGATTTGGGTCATTTAGAATTAATTTTGGCGACTTTTAATTTTTGACAATTTTTGAAGGTATACCCCTTCACATTTTTGCGATTTTGGATCGACCCATTTTTTGACCAAATAATTTTTTAAACCACTTCTTCCGACCCAAAATCGTCCTAGAACATGTTTATACATCATCTACCATAGATTTGGGTAATTTAGAACCGATTTTGGCAACTGTGAATTTTGGACAATTTCTGAAATCGTTATAGAATATGTTTAAGCCATCATATACTCTCACATTGAAACATTTAGTAATTAAAAGTCACGTACTCCTTCGTCAAATTTCGACAATGTACGGTAACATTCGACACAACACCGAAAGGACGTTACGTACATTCGGTGTCTGGCTGCCACGCTACGAGCTGCTCCGTTCGATATCCCAGACTTTCTCGTAAGTTTATTAACTTTAATTGTTAAATATGTTAACTAATACTCGTTTATATGAATGGTGCGACACCATTCAACAATTATTTGTTTAAATTAATGCGAATGTTGAAGCCGAACTTGTATTTGATGCGTTGATGCATTCTATGTGCGTTGCATGTAACAAATCTCAAGCACGACGCGTACTGATAATTCTGTCGTATTTCAGACTTAATTATTTATATACGAAGATCATATTGTTATAAATGTTAATAACAATATGAATGATATACGCGAGGAATGAATAGTGTATGTTACAAGTCGAATGAGTGGGAATTTCTACGATATTCAGACTGCTGCTTGTCTTATAAGTTAGCTACCCTTTTTTTAATCTAATTCATATACGAGGATTATTATTCAACGTTTCTTTATGCACTTTAAATAGTTTCTTGGTTTCAAATAAATTTGAAACTTGAATGAATAGGAATGTCGAACTCAACTTACTATCTAGAATGCATTTCCGGTTCCCTGATGGTATAGTTTACGAACTTATATTTAGTCTTTGTAATAAAATGTTTATTCTAGCTTTCGATACTATTCAACGATCGTATCTTCTTTTATGAACGAGGGCTATTACGCCGATGTAGTTAACATAGCTTATATTATTATTTAATAATTCGATAACTAAATTGACTTGACTAAATTTCGTTGCTGCACTGACTTCCATTGTGCCTCCATCTTGTTCGATTAGTGCATTGTGCCCCTTCGAATCCCGCGGTTTGAATTCTTGTCCCTCCGATTTATAAGGTCAGTAATCTTTGAAAATCATTGCAATTTTCACTTTGTTTATTGTGAAAACACACTAAACATAAAGTTTGAACCATTTCCTTTCCATTTATGTATATATTTTTATGCAACTCATTCTAAATGTTAATTATATTCGATATTAAAATTGCGTAGAACATTCGAGCAAAATGGAGATTTGCGAAAGGCTTAATTGGATTTCTTTTCCGATATATTTGACCAAATACTATTCTCCCAGACTATTCGCATACATAATTCTACCAGGAACATTGATTTTTTATCGAAGTTTATATGAATCGGACAGAAATTGAAGGTAAATTGAATTTCTCGAGAAAAATTGTCGATCGGGAAAAAACCGTTACAAACTCGAAACCATTTCCTTAGAAAGACGATATAATATTCCGATTTCCCTCGAATTAAATATATTCTACGACGATAGGACGTTGTAACATTAATAATATATAAATTAGAATATTATGAATATATGTGAACCGGGAATAACTGGAAGTTACTTTTAGCGTACCGAATTATCTTAAGATGATTTTCGTAGATGTTTATCCTAACATGATCGTACGAAGATAATTTTCTTAAGATGATATTTGAAAATTACCTTTTCTCCTTTGCAGTTCGGTTGTGCAAGTGATTGGTGTTTAGTGCCTTGGATTTCTTCTCGGATGTCGATCTCGGAACTGATGCTGATCAACCCTTTGGTCCACCTTTATATATGGTGAGTCTAGAAGCTCTAAACTACACATACTAATTAATTAATTAACACATTTCACCGAAGAAAATCTACCCCAATGAATCCCGAGATAATTTCACGCGGAACTTTAACTTCGGCATCCCGAAAGGATAAAAGCTGTTATTAAATTCTAATCAATCTCGGGATTAAGTCCCTTTATGCAGAATTTCAGTTTGCGGATCATAGACATAATTATCATTAGAACTTCGGGAAACTTTCAGGCACCAATTACATACTTCGTATAAAATTAATTCCCATAGAATTACACTGCAATTTACCGCAGAAACTACAAATTTATTCTTACTCATATCATTGAATTATAGCTCTTATTTCGTATGAACTTTAAAATACATATTTCTCGAGAATATTATATTAAATTCAAATAAATTTCAATAGCTTTTTAATAGCTTCTTAATAGCAATAAATCATATCGCCTTGAATTATATTGAAATTCAAATCGTGTGTAATTTTATGTGATTCGGAATATAAGTTTTAAAGGAATAAAGTTTTATTCGTTTCCTATAATGTTAAATATTCATCCTCCAAGTAAGGTAAACTTGTGTTTCGATTGAGGACGAATTTGGAAACACCTGTTGTTATCGTAGTACGTAGTTTAACGAGTGCAAGTTTTTTTTGTTGCTCCTCGCCCGGCCGTGCCAGATGTAAACATTGCCGAGGTAAAGTGACGCGTACTTCCAAGAATTTCGTTCACAGTAGATTTCATTCAGTACGATAATAGATACCAAATACTTTGATTTCAATTTAAATGATATACTCATTTTAAAATCGTCAGTAATAATTAGTTTAACTAAAGAGGTAGGAGATATGGAGGCAGGGATTCATTGGGTTGCATTAAGTAAGTGACTTGTTTGTTGTTTAACAATAACGTTTATTTGTTTGAATTATTGATAAAAGCTTCATGTATAAAACGCATCTGTACATTCGTAATATCGTCAAAGATTACGCTCAGTCTCGAAAATTCTTCTATGAACATTGATATCCCCTTCGACTCAGTTACATGCCTTGCGTACATCGATGTGAGAAAATAGTCTAAAACGTAGAAACCTTAAGAATCGTTTTCATAAAGATCTTTATTCGAGTTTCTTTTGATACTCTTAGAAGACGGCATCGTATAGTGCAAATATCGTATTGTGCAAATGATTCCGATAATCAAAAATATCTTTATATCAGCGACCATTGAATAAACGTAAAATTTATCACAAAGTGATATTCTCGAAGCGTAATGTCAAAAAAGACAAAATGCACGCGCTCCACAAAATTGAATCGTGATTATTCTATTCGAATAAATCGTTCGTTCGTCGACTCGTAATATCTCGTACCACGGCAAGAAAAATGTACACTATTTCTTTTCTCTTTCTTAATTAATCCGTGATAAGTCTGTGCTAAAAGTACTTATCTATAGATACTATGTGTTCGCTTTCTATGGCAGGATCTAATGTATGGAAAAAGTCGTCGAGACTTTGATATCACAAACAGCCTTGCCTAGGAAACTCGATAAGTAATTTAGGAGTACAAATTAAAGTTAACGCGACCCTATTGCACAGTACTCGAGTATAGACCAATCTTAAATCGACTAAAAATCAAAACCTATACTTGGCTAACAAAGCGTGCTCCAAAGTATTACTTTCCCATTCGAAAAGTAAACGTTCTACCTGAGTAATATTCTCCCTCAGTGCAAATACATGGTGGGTTTTGTATCTTTGGTTGAGATTTCTATACATAGATCATATTGGCAGCGAAACCTGTTACTTTCTCACATTTCTTTTACTCCCGGGAATAATTTCATAATTGTAGAAAAAAGAATCACGACGATTAAGATCTCCGCCCAATAGTTTTCTTGTCGTATTTTATAGATAATTTTCTTTTAGTCCAATCATGTAATTAAAATGCGATTTTCTTTGAATGTCATGTGTGATTATAGGTGGCTCGATTAATAATGATTAATAACATGAACGAGAAGTGCTAAAGAACACATTTATTCACGTTACTTTCAAATAGAAATTAATGAGCCACCTATAAATTATATTCCTGCACTGAGAAAGAATCATCCATTGTCAAAGTAGTCGATGAATTCCTGCTATCTGGCGATTGCATGGCGATATATCGTTTTCGAAGTATTTCCTGCAAATCATTGCATGGACTATTTTCCCGTTTTGATCGAAGTGGGCGACCTCCTGGCGATCTATAAAAATTTTAAAAATTAGTAACAATTCAAATCTGTCGCGATAGTTTTGATTACTTGTGAGTACCTTGCAATGGGTTTCAATTTTACTTTATCAATATCTTTAAGTACATCTCCCATAGACTTTTGAGAATTCAATGGTGGCTTTTTACGGCATTCAATGTTATGGTCCTGCAAGCTTGCTCTTCTTGCAATGTGTGGAGTTGTTGGTGGGGGAAGTGGTGGTGGAAGTGGTGGAGGAAGTGGTGGTTGTACTGTAGCACTATTATTTGTTCCATTTGATAAAGATGCTGCAGATGCATCTGCAATATCAAATTATTTGTAACCCTATAAAGTCTATAATTTAGTATAAAAATAATTAACAATTCCTATACATACATCTTGATAATTTATTATTTTTTACTATGGCCGACACTTGTTCCCTAAGCTCTTGAAGTTCCTGCTCCAAAGCAAGTAATCGTACTTCTGATCCAAAACTTACAGGTTCCAACAGGTCAGGCCTAATACTAGACAACCTACTATTAAAATATATTTGGATTCAAATGAAAAATAATTAAAGATCAGTTAGAATATTAGAGATCTATACTCACCTTCCAGGACCATAACCATTGACATCTGTGTAGTTGCTACTTGTTTCCTCATTGATCATAGAGCTTGTCATAGAATGCAATGGTGTCACACTAACATATACCTTTGGTGGTGGTTTTAAGGGTAACAGTGAACCAATTCTTCTGACAATACTCCTTCTTTTTCCATAGTATTTGGGTGGTTCACCCATCTGCAATATAGATCATAACTTCATCTTCACTGTAGACTAGTTTGGCAGCAGTCATAGTATATGGAATTATTTAACTAATTCTTCTTCTAAATTCAAATTTACGCTATTGTACGATATTGTACGATATTGTACGATATGTAGGGTAATATATATTTAGTCTATTGCACAATCAACAGCCAAGTGGTTGTGTGGTTAGTAACACATGGTAATCTTACACATTGTATGCTCCAAACAAAGTCGTAGAAAATGCTAGTAATTACCTTCAAAGTTATATATGATTCTTGGGAGAGTATGGAACCCAGTTTTTCGAGTACCAATATGAAATACAAGCGCGTTCCAAATTCCTGATAGTGTACATCAGGGTCAGTCGAAATTCGAAATTAAAATAGCTCCGTTACATTGACGCAAAGCCAACATCTGACGACAGGTTGTCGTGAGTCGTCGAGGGCGCAAGCATCTATAGAAAGCGGCTTTAATCGAATGCCTTTTTTCACTCAAAACTCACCCCCCATTTTTGGGGAACCTTTATACCTGGCAGGGTTGAAAAGAACTGAACATTCCCGAATAATCTTTTACCGCAATTCAATAAATAGGTAGTTAAGCGGCACACCTTAATATACCAAGTAGAATTCCCGTAAACTCTCCCTTAACTTCACCCCTATTAATTAATTAGTAATGTAGCAAAATAATTCGAAGAACATTCTCGATGTAAATAAGTATTCTGCGATAACTGCATCTTAGGAACTGCGTTATACTGGATAATGCTATAGGCCATTATTTCTGCATTTCCAAGGAGATGCACATAAACACCCCTTCTATTAATCAAACTTGCGATTACCTTTTCACCCCCTCCTCGATCATGCAGTATAAATGTTGATTAAAGGAAATTGTGGTAGAAATATACGTGTTGCAATTAGTAAAATATATTGATTTAATAAATTGTTTCGGGAATATTAAAATCAGTCAAAATAAAGAATAAAATAGTATGTGCAATCATACTGCATTACATCCAAAATAAATTCGAATAGTTTTCATTGCTATGTAAACAATTCAGTTTTAATAACGTTTATATTTGTAACAGGGCATTTTATTTGTATTCCTTAAGTTCACATTCTATTGCTGTACCAAAATTAACATATTACTTGTATTACATTCTTTGTATATCTTCCACGCATATCTTCATACAGTAAACAATGAATGAATTAATACATATGTATATATAACATGTGGATATATATACACAGAATTGATCTACAGAAAATAGTAATCACTTTAATGTACAATAAACTTTGTAATATTCATTTTGGCATTCATTATACAAACTCTTACACGATGATCGCACAACACAAACTTACTTTATGTACTTGTACATAATATTATTTACATTTACAGTCGAAATCGTGTGGTCTAAATAGAATTAACTCAACCAGAATAGCATCCTAAATCGAGTCATTAATCGCGAACTTATATAGCTCTGTTGTGCATTTTATATGGCACTTTAATTAACTTGAATTCTCGTGTAATCGACTTAACACCTATTCTCGATGATATTCGTAACGCGTCTTAATTTGTTTACGATTTAAAAAAAGTAGTGTATAAAGCTGATGATTATCAAAAAACTAAACTTACTTGAATTATCAAATGCTAGTTTAATATATTGCAGATCCTGCAAAATCGTTTCTACATCGTGCAATATGTACACCGTCGTTTGTACAATTTTATGTACACGTAATGCGTGTATCAACAGATTAATTCCAAATGAAAAATATTCTTTCTATCGCTGTGCTAGATTTAATCAGGTGTAGTACATTATAAACATATTATTTCGAATTCATTGCTGTGCATCTATGTACCAGCGAGATTAACTCGGCTAGAAACACCAACGTTAACAGGTCTTAAAGCAGAATATTAACTATTTTCCTTTCAAACAAATTATTACGTATTCCGGAGTCGGTTTCGAGAATCTCCAAATATTACTTCGCTATGTGCTACCTTTCTGTCCTCTCTTATACTGTTAGTAATGATAAATGTTTTGAGCACAGATGTTAAAACAAGAAGATAAATAAGACGCAGATTTCATTGCCAGAAAAATAAACATTATGTTGTCTGTATACTGCACTGTAACGTGCACAAGGTAGTAGATATTACATTTACATGGTATATAAATGTACATTGGTTAGAACCTTTAGCAGGATATCGGTTGACAACCATTTTAAGACAAATGTGTCTTACACTGGCTGTATTTGCAGTACCTATTATATTTATACATATATAACCCTTCAGCAATTTCACTACGTCTCTTGTATAATCAATCAAATTCAAGTTTCTCCTAAGCACCAGTTTAGAATCATGGATGTTTGTGAGACTTCAAACATTGTAGCATTACGGTCTCCTTATTGCAGTTGACTTATATTAAATGTCTAAAAGATCGTCGTATATGAAAACGTTAAAGCTCATTGCGCACAAGTTCAAGTCTCAGTGCAAAAATATCAAATGCTGTGCTAGTAGAAAGTGTCTATTGGATTCCTTTATTCGCAGTATTTTAATTCAGCCTAAATCCATAAAGCCATTATTATAATTCATCGTCGATATGTTTTTTCTCGTGTTTTTTCTCGTGTTTTTTCTCGTGTTCGTTGATATTCCATAGTAAGTCTATGATGTTCTCCAATTGTTCGGCAAGTAAATCTTGGTTCCCGCCTGTACTTGGTTCGTTGGATTGTTCGACATGTGTATCTATTTTCCTATGATTCTTATCAGTATTATCTGCTTTTTTCTCTGACACTATTTCCTGTTTTCTATCCCCTTCCGATTTTCTATTCGGAGGATTTATTACTACTCGTGCGTTTGAAAGTTTATGTTCAATGTTGGTTCCTGAAGGCTGTTCCGAAGGTTCTTTTGAATCCTGTCTTTTATCCGCAGTTCCTTCATCATTTCTTTTTACTTTTTCTTCTAATGGCGAAACACTATCGCTAGGAACAACCATTAAAGATTCGATAACTTTTATAAAATCGTCGATCGTATTCTCCATCATTTCAAGCTTATATTTTACTCTCCCTTTTCTCTTTTCATCTTTAGTTTGATTCTGCAAAGATCCTTCTTGAACTTTACTAGGATCACCAGTTTCCTCGTTCCCCTTGGAAATGCCAACATTCTCCTGATACTTCCTTAAATTATTTTGCTCGCTAGATTTCGTAGTTTTCTCCATTTTGCTCAAAAGTACATTTACAAAGTCTTCGAATTTTCCAGTTTTCAGGAAGTCCAATTTTGGCAGGGTAGGCCATGCATCTTTAGCTTTAACATCTACCTTATTATTTTCACTTGCATCCGTTGTGAATTCTGCGATGGTGAATTCTGCATCGTCTCCCTTACTTTTTTTCTGTACATTCTCCGCAACAGAATCCTGATCTTTGTCTTTCTTGGACATTTCTGCAAATTCTAGAAACTGCCTAAGTTGTTTTATTGATTGTATGGGCTGTAGGAAGTCCATTTGAAACTTTGTATCAAGATTGACAATATTTAAAGGCATGAAGCCCAACTCCAAGACATGTTCCATTATGTCTGGATAGATCTGTTCATTAAATGGATCAGGTGTCGTTTCCGACAGTTCTTTTAAAAACCACAGAAGTTTATCTGGCAAAGAAACGTTGGGAATATTCCCAGCCAGACGACGGGATTTCATCATTAAGTCATAATAATATGATATTGTATTTGATTCAATACTTAAGCTTGACTGATCCTTTATGTTCTGATGTATCTGATTGACAAACGCTTCTTTTATTAAACGCCACCGTAGTTCCACCACACTTGTATCTTCCGATTTTTTAGTAGAACTAGTAGATGATTGTGTCGCGGTAATTCTTATTTCTTTACTAATCCTTCCTCTAGATATTATTTCTGCGTGTAAATGGTCAAAGTCGACGACTATCTTGTTGGTGTCTTGGTTTTTAATTTCCGGTACGATTATGTCCAAATTCGTTCCACTGGTTGCCGATGTCTGTCGTAAAAAAGAATTCGTAACATCGCATAACAAGCTAAAGCGCAAGCATTTTCGTAATTAAAACAGTGCGGATTAAACATTTTCTAGGAGAAGGTTGATAAGCCGCTAATTAGGAACAATAAGAAACGCAGAGTTCAAACAAAATTGCAAAGCAAATTGTGACGGTTTCAAAGAGTCCATAGCTTCCCTTTCAACAGTACAAGTATTTATTAACTAATTATTATAACTACTAGTATACTGAAAGAAGATGAGGACAATTATATAAAACAATAATTTAATGTAGCTAACAAGTATCTGACAAGTATAAAAACTGGAATAACAATATTGCAGTACATGGTATCGTAGAAATATATACATTGGTATATCTCGTACAGAAAATAAATAAACGGTATGTAGTGGAAAACAACCCTTATGATTGATTATCACATGCGGCTATAGCTGAGATATAAAACATTAATACTGTTACTCGAGAGTGTGCGGAATGAATTGGTATAGCTATAGCAAAAGTAGAGAATTATTCTAAAACTAAACAAGTGTCAGGAAAAATAACGGTCAAAACTACCGTTGTCTTTTGATATGAAACCAAATCCACAGAATAGCATAATCAATCAAAATGATTGCTAAACACCAACGAATACAGACCTGTGTTACTTGTCGACTATGTAATGACTTTATTGATTCTTTGACACGCTCCAACATCGACAAGTCAGTTGGTGCTTTTAGTTGAACTTCTTCTTTAGAAAAGAAGCTTCCTATTTTCAAGAAAGAAAAGAATTACATGTATAGGGAGTTTGCTTGACAAGTTCAGTTTGCAATCTAGCTAATTGTATTTTCTTTACCAAGAGTTACTGTTAATTCGCCATTTTCACCGGCGATAGCTTTGATTAATTCAACGGCTTCTACTCGAAATAAAAATATAACGGGAATAGTAACATCGTCATCTTTCCCATCGCCAGACATCGCAAACATTGGTGAAGTCGTGGCACTAGAACCGTGAACGTTATCTAATACTATTCCAGCAATTGCACCAGCTTTTTGTATTCTTCTTGCCTAGAATTTTGCATTAAGATCATCGAACATATACTTTCTTAGTCTTTCATGCATTGAATTTTTTGTTGACCGATAAAGAGTAATATTGAATTGCTAGTTAAAAGCAATGAAAAGCGAAGGTTCTTCTCGTACCTTCTCGATAAACATACAATTTCCACGATTCATCATCGCAATTTTCCCTGCAAGTTCATCCGCATTGCTAAGTTCGGTGCAAGCTGTGAGTGGCTTTGTAAATACAACTTTCCCGGTAACTTTATTTGCGCCTTGTAATTCCAAACCGAAATCTGCTGGACCAGCTAAGAGTTTAACCGTTCGACTAGAGAAAGCGAATGGTTCTACAAACGAAACCGCCTGTGGTTTAGTCTCAGCTTGTTGCGATTGCATTTTACTTATTTCGACCATTTCTTGCATGAATAATAAACCCTCTTCGGAGTCTTGTAATGTTTTTGCCTGAATCGATATATTTGTATTTGAAATTCTTTATCAAGCGAATTACTTAAAAAAATTGTACAACGTTATACAATAGGATAAAGCTGTTGTAATTACATTGGAGAACATATGTAAAAGTTGAACACGGCCGTCTGCCAGAGTTAACGCCGTTATTCCCATGTCGCCCAATATTTTTAAATGTTCTATGTTATTTGCCTGAAATTGTCCGGCACTCAGTCTCCTCTTAATATTTCGTCTAGGACAAACATCTTCCACCATATTTCTCAAAGGTTGCCTAACCGATGCAGGAAACAAGTGTAAACTGTTAGGGCAAGTCCGATCCATTTCATCCACGTGTACAATATCTCGTTCCAATTCCTGCTTTATTTATCAATCACGGAAACAAGAAATATGAATTTAGATCATTTAGGAATGTTAGATACGATTATGATTCTATCGCGTGCAAACTTACAGAAGAAATGTTAGTCCTTATCGAGGCAAGTGTTAATGGCAGGAGATGTCCTTCGGTTGTAAAGATAAATTCATCCAAATCTAAAACCAATTCACCTGGCTCCGCGAATAAAAGAAATAAGTATTTGAATGTTTCCGACAATACAAAGCTATCCATTGTATCATCATGCTTATTAGTTCTAACATCGGACACAGCAGCATAACCACATGGTACTCTGGCATAAGTTTGCAGACTTTTGAGTACCTTACGCCCAACTCCCAAATAATAATGATCACCGGTAGCACGATATAGGAAGTACGTTGATTCAAGAAATTCCGGTCTTAGCGGATGATGACCCCAATGTACCTAATTATTAGTATACAATCTAATCTTAGTATACAGTAACAGGAATGTTGCCCATCATATACATGATAATACAAACCTGGAAATCAGTAGTAAAGGCCTCTGGTATAAAATTATGCCTCTGCATAACTTGATATAACATTTCGTGCGTTTCTACAGCAGGTTTAATATCACCCTTTAGTACCTATAGGAACACAAGCAAAAATTAGAAATCTTAAATCTTAGCTGCATAGAAGACATTCATTAATTCCCCCTTAAATACCTGCAAACCAGGCCAAAAGGCTAACAATGCATCCATAAAGTTCTTGGAATTTGTGTTTGGTCTGTGCATATGTACATCTAACAACATTGGCCCTTGGCTTACATACTTCATTACAGCTTGGTAATGTTTATTAAAACGGCCGAGATATTTTTCATCGCCTATATCAAATATAAGGGTGGACTTGATTCTATCTGCTTCATATTTCGATCACTGTTTAGACGATAAATGAATTACCTAATAAAATATATGCCTTTAGGCAATATTCGTAATAAGAGTCTATTCCAGCCCCAACACCAGAGTCTCGTCGTACCCAATCGCCCGAATGTACATTTAATACAGAACCCATTAAATCGGTACCCCGATGACGCATTTTCCATAAAACATCCATTGCCTTCTGTGCTTTTTCCTAATTTTGATATTATGGATGTATAAGATTGTTGTGCATGTCTCCAATTTAATATTAATGTAGTTTCAAAATAAACACCTCGAAAATCGACTCCCCCGTTAATCGCGATAAAGCTGCCATTTCTAGGATCATGCTACCTGCACAGGCAGTACAAGTTTCGCGCGATACCTCCAATGGAACCCCTTTCATTCCATATTTTAAATTGATCTAAAATAAAGAGACTTGCATCATTTCTCCCGAAAATATTTCTGAACAGTAATGCTCTGTAATATTGTCATAAATTTAATTACTCTTCCATATGGTATTCCAGTAGTTGTATTAAATGCAGGTAAAAATCTGTATCCTAAATCTTTGGCTAAGTTTAGGAGTTCACCTCTGTACCATGGCATTATATTAGCCCTTTGTTGCAAATATTCGGCTAATATATGACCACTCAGAAGACCTCTGTTAATAAAATTCATTAGATTATGAAGCTTCAAGTAAAGTTAACTTCTATTACTTACCCAAGCATCCTAATATTAGTCTCAAATAGAGAAACAATTACATCTGTATCAAAGGTAACATCTCTGGCAACAAGTTTAACTGCATTTTCAAATTCCTCAAAGTCTCCTAATACCTAATACATGATGGAAATATTCAAAGATAAATTGTCTTAGTTTACTTGAAATTTGTTTGTAAATATTATTGCACTTACCACAAGTGTATCTAATGTATCCACCAGAGTCAGTGAAAAACTGTACAACAGAAAAAGCAAGTAGAATTATTTAGTTAAATAACTAATCTCAAAACAGTTATTTGAAATATATTAACTTACTTTCCCAATGTAGAATCTATGTCCCCCCTATTTGGCTCTGAACCTCTGTACCTCCCCTTACAACTTAATGGCATCAACTCATCAGCAGGATAAGCATTATCCTTCAATATAAATTTGTTGATATTAGTTGAATTATTGGACAGTTTCCAAATTAATTTAATTCCTGATACTTGTAGGAGGTAGTAAACAGTTTGAAGGATATCTGATATAAAATGCTAGTTTAGATAGGATAGACTATGAAATAATATTTACCATGTAGGCATTATAGGCATGATAGAACATATCTCTGGCCTCCTCCCTATAATTGTAATAATAATGATGAATATATAATTCTGAATGAAAATTATTGGAAGATATGGGAACACTAACTTCAATGCCTCACGCTCCTCTTTACTCATATACTCCAATGGGTCATCTTCGGATATAGCTGACAATACTTGTATGCCACATCCAAACACAATCAACCCCCAAAGGAGTGCATCACAAGCCATCTTGTTTACTAATAGATTTATTCCTCTTTTTGTCAAGACCTCTCACTTGTAATTCTTAACATTGTCCTTCCCAATGTCTCAGAAGTAGCTTATATTATTGCAAATAGCTAATCATTCTAAGTTTAGAAAATATAGTGTCTTATACCCTACAACTTCGAATTATCACAAATTTCACTGCAATGTTTATTATTCTTTATATTTTCCTTGTTCTTTGAATCATTCTTTATAGCAGTTCCAATGTCATCATAACATCAACAAAGTATATGATATATCACCAGTAATTTCGGTTTCTTGCATGTAGCATAGTGTGTTAAGTATTAATTGTTGGATTGAAGTATGATCGAAGCACGTGGAAGAATAGTGGAGTAAATAATTAAATAGTGCAAAAGTTCCAACTGGCAAAAAAGTTCTCTGGCAGGTTATAAACTGGTTATTTTTTTAAAGTACTTGGGTGATGTGTCAAAATATGACTGGCAGATGGTGGAGGTGAGGGTATATTCATTTAAATTGCGATGCCACGAAAGATAAACAGGATCAGCTAAGACAGCTGATTGCGTATTTTCACCAAGGCCAGATGATGTGGCTTTACTGTCAGTTTGTTGGAACGATTTAACACCTTCAAATAGGATATATGTATATGTATACGTAATCACCATATGCTCCCCACGTCCTATAATGACCCTAGGTTCGACCAAATATCCCAATCTCTTGCTAAACCACCTAATCAACTAAGAAGCACATAATTCCCAATAAAATCTTCTCTCAGATTAAGTTTGCTACTTTCCGGAAGGTTGGACTTTTTACTTAAAAAAGAATAATCTTCTAATCAGAGTAAAATTGAAGGGGAGTAATCACGTGACTATCTAACACCAATTCATAGAAGCTAAAACATCTTGGTGTGCGTGGAGCCCAACATGTGATTACTATTTCTGATAAGAATATTCGAATTTATATAGAATAGATTGTTGTCATTTCATTTTAAATCTATATTTGAGATGAGAATCATAAGGGTTAATTAGGGATAACAATAAAGAAAGCATAGAATTCTCTTCGTAAGATTTGAAGGGGTCCCAAATTGCAGAAGCCGGTGGCGTGCGATGTACCTAATTCGTTTTACCAAGCAGCGTTGAAATCCTGTTGTAATTGTTTTAGAAAATTGTCTGGATAATAGCTCGACATTATTAAAAATGAAGCTTCTGACGCATAACATGTTAACTTCTAAATGCCTGAAGGGTGTTACTGTTGGTTATCCTCTTGGTATCATTGTAAGTCTTCCTCTTTGTACCATCCAATTTTAGGGTTAACTCAGAATGTGTTTCTCGGAATCGAATTTTCAATGAAATTATGTGAAATATAAGTTTTCACAAGTTTTCATTAATGTACATTTTTAGGCAAAAGATATTAAAGTATCCGAGGTGAATTTCAATTCTGAATTTATTGCTAGAATTATTCCTAAGCTGGACTGGCCAACCCTCTGGAAAGCTGCAGAAAGTGTAGGATATCTCCTGTTTTTATGGGCTTATGGGAATATTTAACAGATTCCTTGATTCTTCAACTATGATAGCTAATATTTACAAAATAATATTACAACAGATAGGACATGTGGGTGATTTACCAGAAACTCTAATCCAAGACTTTGAGACAAACGAGGAATTTTTGAAAAAAGTTCATCATGTATTATTAGAGGTGGAAGTTATCAATGGTGACCTATTGTGTCCAGAATCTGGTAGAAAATTTCCTATAAACGATGGTATACCAAATATGATCCTAAATGAAGATGAGGTTTAAATATTCATATTTAACTCTACAAATTGTTTTCCCTTATTTGTTATTAGCAGACTATACAATGTATATAACTAGTTTTTACTTTTTTATTGAATTTATACTTCTGTTACCATGTTGCAGTAATGTAGTATAACATTGAATATATCATAAAACATTGTTTCAACATACAAGCATTAAACATAGACAAGAATTATGTTTGATGCTTTGCCATAACAAACTAATAAGCAATTTCATCTCTTATCATGACATACCATTTAGCAATTGTATATTACATATTTAATGGTAAACATTTTATAGCATCACATAATACAGGTGTCCTCCATATAACACGGATTTGCACCAACATGATTTGAGAATCTGGGAAACCTAGATGCATTCTCAGTTTGTCAATATATAATAGTTTTGATTAATTATTCATTATTTGAATAAACATTCTTTTTAGTTACGAAAAGAAAATAGTATGCTTTTGTTAATTTTCGGGACTCCATTTTTTGCACTAGTCCCTTGTTTCTTATAACGCAGACTCGCATAACGTCTTTCTTTCGGACCCTAACTACCGTGTTATACGGGGGATGTCTGTATATAATAATAAATACTTGGCGTCATAACGAAGAAGGAGTTAGGTACGATAGATCGAATAAAGTATCGTCCGAAACTAATGATTATGGTTGTCTTTATTGCACAGATATGTGTAGGTACAATCAAATACAATTTCCGTATTACCGCGGATAATCGGTATACATCAGTTTCATTTACATCACGTTTATATTGCTAGTTACAATTACTTTAATCTGCTTTCACGGACACTAATTTATTTGACTTGATTTAGGAATGTTAGTCGTCGCGATACCACATTGTTTCATGGACTTCTGACAACGTTACAATAATTATTCTAATTACCGGAAGTACATCTGAAAAATATCTAAATATATTGTATCTCGCCTTGCCTTTGACACATTAATGTCGCGTTAAAGTTTGTTAAAAATAGTTTTTTTTTCACATCTGCAAATCAAATAACGTGTATATATGAGAGAAGTTGCTTGGAACTTGAGAAATGTTTTAATTGCGAAGCGGGGTAACGCTATTAATTGTTTAACATTAATTTTACAAAGAACATTCTACGATCGTTAACACCACAGAGAGCTCATCGTGGAACCAACGAAAGTTTTATACGCTAAAATACATTCGTTAATTAAAGTAATGATACCACAATTTTACCAACACTCATTGCACACAACCGTTCAAAATATTAAACGTTTTTTCTCGTCTATCCGACGTGGAAATAATTATCAAAATTTGTCCGTAGTTTCATTGTATATTCCGTACGAAAGTATTTAAGACGAGTATTCATTGGATGGAAGAGAGATTTGAATAAGATCGAATTTGGCAATTTATACATTTGGCTAATAGTCTCCTCGTACTTTGTACAGAAACTCGAAAATTGAATTATTATCTTATTCAAGGAAAGTAGTATCTAAAGAATTGTGTACTGTATGAGAGAGAGAGAGAGAGAGAGAGAGAGTGCTCAATTATCTGCGTGCTTGGTTACATTGGTACTCTGAAAGAAGTATCCATTCATTCTAGTTGCGTTAGTTCATCTTGCACTCGTGGCAATACTCAAAATATAGTCAAAATATATTATTTTTTATCCATTTCTAGTTTCTTCAAGAGTCAAAAAGCTATAAAAATAGCTCTCAACTAACGTCTCAGCCACAGCCCATCTGTTTATTAATTTTCATTATATGAATTATTCACATTATTAGATTTATACTTCTTTTTTTTTCTTCTTCTTAAAAGGCAGGATTATTCTTGAATTAAGCTATGAAAATACTTCTGTACATCGACTTTAACTATAGCACATAGAAATACTTTCCATACCGGAAATCCTATTTCACTTATGGCCCATACTGAATTACTAATCATCCGGAGAATTTGCATTACAGATATGCAATTTTGTATATTTCATCATCCTCGAACATACGTTTGCTTCAAAACCGCGTACAATATATCAAAATTAACGGCTCCTCAAACTGAGTGTCCCATAATTGAATTTACTTACATAACTACTTACTTTAAGTATTTCATAATACTGCATATGTTGGCTTTAGATTTATTCTTTCATCTAAGTCTCCTCCTTGCAATTAATCAAATAAATCTAGTCATAGTTATCTTAAGGATTCAATCAATGTTGAAATATATTTTCGATTCAAGATCATTCGAGTCCCTTGAAACTGCGATCAAAATACATCGATATAAAGTGAGGATATTTAAGAAAGAAATGTGTGAAACAAGAGAGAATACTTCGAGATGCAACACGTATTTTAAACTGTGGAACATCGAACATTTCAACATTAAAATTTCCTTAAGAAAACACCGTAATAGGTAACTTTAAGTCTAGCACGAAAGAAACAAGTACACTAAACGACAACAGCTTAAAGAAATATTAATACTATGGAATGCATTTGTTATGCAACTAGCGACTACCATTATTACGACTACGAATACGTTGCTGTTTACTTCCGAATCATTGAAACAATTACAACACGTACCGTTAATCAGTAAATCCTTTAAATTGATTCGTAAACATTCAAAAACTTGGACGTAATTTATGTACAAGTTTAAAACCGACAAGATATGTCATCAATGGAAGCATTACAATACTTTTGAAATGTCATCACGTGAAAAGGTTCTTTCAAATTATATTTGTCGGACTTTTAAGCACGGAATTTCATCTGAACACCTTATGTTCCCTTCTCTCAAGTCATTTTGGCTTATCGTTACTTTATCGTTTCAACTAAACACCGTTTTTTTTGTAAACCAAAAGTGACTTTCTACTTTCACTAACGCGTAACTTAAAAACAGTATAAAGAAATTGGTTCTTTACAAGGTTTCAACAGAAATTAAACGTTTGTTAAATTGTAACTAAAACAAATATAAATAACAGATTTATGTACACATATAATAACTTGAGTAGTTAGAAACGTTCAACGTGTTGGAGTATTTTAAAACATATTAATAATCGTTATTCTTATTCGAATTTAGTGGAAGCTCCTCGTACGATACTTCGCCAAAATAAATTAAAAATTTTTTGTTTACCAATAAAGTAGTATACCAATAAATAGATATGATCGTATATTAAAATATAATAGTGACTGCCAAGTATATTCATTGAGAGTCAACAAGTGCAGACGTTAAAGACTGCCGAGATTCGCGGTGAGATGAAAGAAAATGGCTTTGGTATTCTACTCAACAAACATAAAAATTAAGGAAAAAACAGTTGCACATATTTCATTTACCACGGCTCTCGCTGTTGGTCACATTTCTCTGAGAGTAAATTGAGCCTTGAGTGAGAGTTCTCAATGGTCCCTTTCGTAGTTCCGGATTGGGACCTTTGGCAACCTGACGACTTCCGCAAACTAGACTTGAATCGTGTCCAATTGCTATTGTCCTTGTAAAGGTCTCCTTAGTTAATAGATTTGGGTCTGGTCCTGACCAGGGCGCATAATCTGGCCTACAATATTAAAATTACATGAATTACAATATTAGATTCAATAATATCGGCTAGAAGTTGAAGTAAAAGTTAAGTAAAAGAAATCTTACAAGAGTAGGTCGTTATTAGCTCCCTTTGGCACATCAGGATTTGGTCCATTTGGTTTTGCTAAATATGGCGATTTGTACTCACTGTCCTCTGTCGTGCTAGTTCCCCGCGACACCCTTTTTAAGAATGAATTACATTCAGTTTAATAATATTCAATCCATTGTGGTATTAACAAGTTACATTGTATTTAATTAACGTCTTACTTCGGGATCTCCGTTTTGTTCTTCGATCGTTTTGCTTTCTCCACATCTCCATCCTTAACTATTTTCTTCACTGGTGATGAAGTTAATTTAATAGCTTCAGTAACTGGAGGACTGTCCTTCCTATCATCACTTCTGCTACTGCAATTTTTAATATCATTCAATATTAATACCTCGTCAAATATTCAATGTTAATTACCTTTGGCTGCTAGATGTACAAAGTGGTCTCGTAGCTTCTTCCGCGACCGTAATATTCAATATATGAATTGCTTTTTCTTCGTCATAATCAACACTATCCATGGCAAGCGTAATTACTCTTTCTGCCACCGACTTGTATTTCTCCATTAAACGTGCTTTCACTAAAATTATTGCCAAATTTGTCATCATGTTTTTCTCATCGATACTTGAAATAATTTTTTAGACGATGTACGTACTCTTGTTTTTTTCCTCCAAACTCTTCATTCGCGGTGGTGGTGTTGGAGCGGTTTGTTGATTTTTATTCTGCAGAGATGTCGAACAATATTAGTAAGAACTTAGAGGATCGAGAAGATAATGTTTGTAGAGTATGAATGTTTTACTTGTTCCTCCTCTTTTCGTTTTGCTAATGACTTTGCGGGGCCGGTAGGATTTCTTTTCTCATATCCTAAGTCAATTAACTTCTCCGAAGCTTTCTGGACATTGTTATCACTTTGCTCCAATATGTCGAGCAAGACAGTCTCATCCACTTTTGGGAATACATTTTTCAGGTACCTGTGCATACAAATTTACCTTGTTACCTCGAGTTACAATAATTTCGTTCTCTACTCAGTGCACATACAAATATGATCTACGACACAAGACCGCATTTTCACATCTTAATGGTTCTTTTGTTAGACCAGAACAAAATATATAAATACAACAAAAATGGAACAATAATGAAAATGCAAAAATTGAAGAAATAAATGATCTTCATTGTATGCATAAGTGATTAATGGTTTGAAGGATCAAATAATTCGAAATCATACTATTTCGATTTAAGTCTAAGCAAAGGAAAACTTAATGAGAAAAATAGTAATATTAAAGTACTTCAAACCACCATACACTTGCACATACTTTCATGCATAGATTGAATAATGTTCGAATAAATGAGTCTCTTACTTTTTGCATAGAAAATTCATTACAATAATTCTTACTTTGGAGTTTCTGAAATAAGCATTATTTGAAGCAGAGCTTAAGCAAGATACTCATTTATTATTATCTACGTCTTTGTAATGATTGACACAGAAGGACACTCTAATGAACAAGCTTCATTTTGTGCCACTAAACATCGAACGAAAACATAAACGAATTTATAACTGAAACCAACCTATCCATGATCAGTGTAAATTCTTACACTGTCCAGCATTCGGGATATAATGAATCAGGAAGAAACTGAAAAGAAAAACGAGTACGAAATAAAGGCTACTTAAAAAAAAACTTGAAAATATTCCAGAAATAAATAACATAAAATACAGTCTGATGCAGAAACGATTGGAGAACATAAACCATAATGAATTTTTTGGATAACTTCATCTCTCAATAGTCTACTGAGTACAAGTTTCTCTACTATGCAATACTCTCAAAGTACTCAACAAAATATTGCTAAATCCGATGCTACATAAATATCGCATTCATTAATTGTTACAACAATATTAGAAATATTTGTACGTTCTCGGAATCGGGAATTTGGTACATGCTATTGCTACACAGCACCAAATAGAATCATATACAATGTAAGAAACTTATCAGAAATTTATCATGCTTTGCACATTTAATATCTGATAGATTTCTTTGTGATTATGACAAGATACAATACAATGGTCAACATCTAGCATCCATATGGGGTGTGAGACTGAAATTGTAATTATGGGATAAACCTAAGTTTCATTTTTGGGGAGTTTGGGGCTGGCCGGGCCCCACGAGGTGTACTCAATGTTAGAGCCGCATGTATGGCATGAGCTGGTAATCGCCATCTCGATATTGCATAGTTTGAATGGATTCCCATGGGTGTACAAGGTCCAGGTGCACAAAGAGGATTCTTTTCCACTTGGAGGGCACTCACCACCAGAGCCGTTCTATTGTGGTATCTGAAAGACATTGGCTACCACCTTACCACTATGCTATGCATATAGTGCTAGTAAATTATGATAAAAAAATTGATTTCTTAGAAAAACAAAAGTATAATAATTTGACATACAGCAGAATGAACACTGTATTTTATATGTACTAAATAAGACAGTCTTATATATTAAAAGATTAACATCCAATTTAAGTCATCTTAACAGAGTATATGTTAATATGTAAGCAGTTACATGTGACATATTTTTATTTTGTTATTTAAGGACTTACTTTTTTAATAACAGACGAATGTGGGTGTCAGAAACAGTTGGAAACATAGCATTGATTTTTGCCACCTGTAATGCTGAATCTGAGTTTTGAGTCAAGCATGTTTCCATGTTCTTCATTGGTGATGGGGAAGCCAATGTTAGATCTCCAAGTCTGTTTGTCATAGCACTTACTGACTTCAGTGACAATGGAGTCTTCAGCTCCTATATGGATAATATATTGCATATAAATAATTATATGAAAGAGAATTGTATATTGTAGTGAGCAATATCTTTGAAACACATAGGAAATGATATAATACAAATTAAACAGCCTACAGATTGAAACAGATTAATATAAGAATGGTGTTTCACCTACCTGCAAACTAGGAGGTAAAAATGCAAGTTGTGGATTATGATAGGGGGATGGTGTAGGATAAATTTGAGGTGCTCTGTGAGCTCCGGTGTACCCTAAATGACCACCCCCTCCACTTCCTCCAGTCTTATTTTGTGTAGCATATTTTATATATTATCCAAATGCAGCATGTGCATATTATAAAAGTACATATATATTTTGAGTGTGCAATTATGAATGTAGGATCTTTGAATGAGTACAAGTGCTATTTACAAACATTCAGATATGTTTTGCAAGCATTTTGTGTATGCACATATACATGTGTTGATTATTAATATAAAGTCATGGTAATTAGAAACACTTATTACTAATGGAGAGCATTATCTACTGACCTGCATAGGTATATCTTGGGAAGTCAGTGTAGAAGCAGAACTCAGTGCCATTGAATTTTGTGATTGAATATACTGAGAGTACTGCCAGTACCTTACTCTTGGATCTTCCCATGTTGTTGTTCGATTGAAATGGTTTATAAAGTATCTGAAATACCATATCAAGAGGGAATACTTGTGTTATCATCATTATTATTTGATTTATGGGGTCTGCAACATTAGGTCATCCTGCTACTATAACAGGTCATCCAATTGTAATGATTTACACATCGTGCACTCGTGAATATACGAAAGAAACCATTTAACGTATGGATTTTTTAACAGTCAGATATTCCCTTTATGTATTGGAAATTTAATTAAATGACGACTTTAAATAGGAGGTGTCGTTCTTGCGTAATATTGGATTTTTATAGTGAAAAGTTTCTAGGAATTCATTTATTCTTTGAATTAAAGCTGAATACATTATGTAGAATGAAATAATTAATGGATTTACGTACGGACGACCACTTCGTATATCGTATCTGCATTCCCAACCGGGTGGCAGTTGAATCCTGTCACTTTGTTCCGCCATTTTTACGTGTTTTGACAACTCGAGCGGGACTATCTCTCCCTGAATTTATCCCTGAATTTATCCCTTGTGTGTATATATACCTACTATACAAACCCCCCAGCAAATTAATTTATAACAAGTTTAGAGACACGTGTCTAAAGAAACCCTTCGCGTAGAGTACAAATCATTAGACCCCGACAAGGACATTGAAAAGGCCCCCTACACAAAAAACTTTACTCATAAAAATTGATTGATTCTTTGAGTTTCATCAAAGGTGCCAATCATTTTTTATCTCATTTAATTCTAGTGTAAATTTCAGAAATATAAGATTTGGATAGTTAATTGATTTTTAATAATATCAGGTACTTGTTAGAATAAATTAGGTTTCACTGAATACTTTAGAATTAGACACTCTCTAGTGATAAGGTTCAGAAATAAACTTTCATGTTGAATTCTCTTAAATAATGTTGGTTTAAATTTTTAACAATTTATTTAAAATCTTTGCATACAGGTACAGATATAAAATATTAATTACAGTTTGTTGAGGTATAATAAATAATGTTCATACAACAAGGGAAAATTCTTTAATAACTCATACATTATCTTACTTCATACAGATGTACAATTTCCTACAATTACTTGTGTAACTTGAACATTGCCCCATCATAAGAAATAATGAAGCAAATTGTACACATGTCATTTATGATGAAAATAAATTACACACACTCTGAGTAGTCTCAGAATGTCTAAACAGGCGATCTAATGTTTGAATGACAATAGCAGATCAATCAGATATTAGACATAATGAAACACTATGGTAGTGGTGGCCAGCATCACTCCATATTCTGGTAAAACTATGATGCCCAGCATCATTCTTTTTTTGCCATGGGGTAAAAATCTTTTATCATGTGATAAGCCATACCTATGGTTATGCAACCAATGGCTGCTCCTTGGGCAGCCACACGCAATTGAATTAGAAATAATGCACGGTCCATTTTGCTGGTCTTCCACTTATATGCTCCTATTCCACAGATGGTGGAACAGGCCAGAATACCTGTTAATGCAAATCAATTATTATCAAAATATGAAATACTCTGCTTTAATGTACAAAGGCAGGAAGTGTAATAAAATCTATCCTCATACCTGCTACTAAGAACGGCGATTTTTTCATTCCTTCGAAAATATTTCGCTCCTCACTGTCATGTTGTTGTAAAGTGGGCTTGGATATTTCCATTGTTGCTTACCTGCAATTAACAGAGAAACAAATAGTAGAGCTTAGTAGAGTTAATTAGCTCTATTTTTAACTAACATTGTAACGCGTTGTTATAATATATCAATATAAACAATAACAAAACTACAAACAAATATAAACAGTAATTGTCTATTTTTGTGGTGATGAACGACATTGCACGTGTTATTACGTCATAGGTGTTTCATCGTGCGTTCATTTATGGTATTTTTTATGGTTGTTTGATGAATATTTCGTAACAGTTGCATTTTTGTATATGAGAAGGTATATTTCATAAAATACCAGTCAATTTGTAGCCGTTCGCTTTTGCAGACATTGATTTTACAGATACAGGGCACGCGCGGCTAACTCAAGGTTACGGTCATGACGGCTGAATTCGACTTATTAGAGATGACATGATAACGATTTTAATAAATTCTCATATCATCAAGTTAATAAAACCCCCGATGATAAAATTACCGCATCCCGGAAGTAATGTTATCGGAAATTACATCTGTGGTTACAAGACTCTTCAACTGATCCTAATCGACAGTACTATTAATATAGAAAATCCTGTTGCTGTGCAATAGTTTGGATTAACAGTAATACTTAAGTAGATGAATGCAATGAACAGTATGTAAAATAGTAGTTCTAATAACTCTTTCTTAAAGTGGCATGTATTAATGACAATTCTCTTGTCAACCACTATTTTATTCTTTTATTATGTTCTACTTTAATCTGTGGAAAATTTGCAAATAATTAGCAGGCGCTCTTACCTTCTTTTACTGAAGCAAACTAGAAAACTAACTATATAGAGTTTTGGGAATACTGACTGTCGTAGGGGTATCACGTTGTCTCTTCGTCGACTATCATGACGCAACTGTAATTCAGTTCGCGATTTCGCAGACTTTTTGTCTCTTTACCTCTCGTATTACCCGCTTATATAAAGAAGAAGGGTACTTTCCCCAGATAATACGTCACTGCTTAACAGATAGAGAAAGCACTAACAATAAGAACTCTATGCTATAACAATTACTCTTCTGTCGGTCAATTGTCAGTCATAATTGATCGCGTTTTTCTTATTTATTATTTCACTTTTAAATTATGATCATTTAACTCCAAAATATTTATGAGTTTCATGAACAAATAAGTTTTATGTTCGATGTAAGAAAGGTGGTAGCAAATAGAGCAAAGAGAGTAGCAATTTTTTGCTTTCATAACGTACATGAATGCGGAATTGAAACTGTTATGAAGTTCTTGGGATCAATTAAAAATTGAAAATTGTTCCTCAGTCTTTAGGTTTTAAAGTGAACATGTAATAATAGAAATTGTTTTTCTGTTGCAGATGGAATATTCTTGATCTTGTTCTTGAATCTCCTGTTGGTGAGTGATGTATACGTTCTTTTATTCACTCCTTTATAATTCTTGGACAAGGAGATTTAGTTGCACTTATTGCCAGATATTTGTTAGGTCGTATTATTTAAAATTTGTAATTTCGAGCGAAAAAAACTTCAGTCACGCCAGATGTAATTCAAACGGTAGAACACTCTAACCATACTTCAGGGGGCATAGTGTTGACTTTTGAGTCAATGTCAGTTCAATGTTCAGAGTATACAGAAAGTTACGGAAAGAGCTGTCAAGTGCACGAAAACAGTGTGCGAAAATGATTGATAATTCAGTGAATTTGATACCTATTACTGTGATTAATGATAAGACATTAATGATGTGATAACACAAGTCCACATACCAGGAAAATTTATTTTAGATTTGACTTCGCGAATTATAAATTTCCTTAATCAGGTTAATAGATTGATATTCGGATATCAAGTTATACTTGAAAAGAGATTAAAAGTTAGTTAAAATAGTTAGCCAGTAAAGGGTCAATTATGGCAGCTATAAGGCATACTTTGCAAAGAGAGGTTTTCACTCCCAGTGATGAAAAATTATTAAGTGTGTGCTATGTGAGCAAAGCATACAAGAAGAAGAAAATGAGTTTTCTATGTTTGGTCACAACAACTGATACACCAGCATCTTTGCTTTTGTACCAAGTTAAAAAGAATGATAAGAATGTATTCAAAAAGAAACAGTCTTGGAACTTAAGCGATATACAAGTAGTTGATGGTATAAAGCATGACTCTATGGACATAGAGTTGCACATTGACAAAGTATATAAATGGTCAGCAACAACTGTACAAGAACGGCGTACATTTCTAAGTAATTTATATACTTATTCGTGTAGTCTATCTCAGAGACCACAGTTTAAAAATATTCACAAAGAATGGTTGATTGATCCTAGTTCATTAAAAGAAAGTGACAGTATTACATTTACTCCAGGTAGTTTGCAACAGTATAATAATATCAATATTTTATATTGAATTGGCCAAAAATTTCGTGCATTTGCGTGAGTATTTTGCGGGGTAAAAACTTTTATAAATAAAAACGGACAATATAATTGTCGAATAAAGAAAGTTTAAAAAATATACAAAATTTAATCAAAATCGATTTCCATTCGCGTGTTAAAACCGCGCGAACTTATTGGCCAAAATAATATTTACTGAGCATTATTAGTTAACTACAGTTGTTAATAAATCTACTTTTCCAGATTTATTAACAACACCCATTTCCTCTGACTATCAGCCAATCACTGATAAAGAGGCCATAGATCTAAAACAGATGATGGAAAACTGTGAATATGCAGTAGCCAATGCTGAATTATTTATGGAAACATTATCTAAAGATTTATCTATTCTTGATGGGGTAAAATGATTCATAATATTTATGAAGTTAATTAATATGCAAAGGAGTTAGTGGGTTTGGTATTTATTATAACTAATAATGTAGGAAAATGTACAATCGGTTTTGGCATCAGAAGCAAGAGTCACTCAATTAATGAATAGCATAGAAGCTGCAATAACTGAAGCATCCATTGTTGAAGCTAGACTTGCAGCTTATGATGAAGCTCTTGGTAGAATAAGGGAAGTTATGGCTAGAGTAGGGCAAAAAAATCAGGCCATTCACACTGCTAATAGTAATGCCAGACTCCTATTAGATCAATTAAATACAGTAATTGTAAGTAAATAGCATGACAGACTAACAAATGATCTTAAAGCAGCTACTTTTAACACAAATAATTTCAATTCTAAAAGTCACAATTAGACATTTCTTCTGCACATCAACGTACTCTGAGCGAAGCTGAGCTTCCTGGAGAAAAGGATGAACTTAGTAATGCAGGAACTGCTTTATTAAAAGCAATAACAGCCCCTTTGCCACCAGGACTTGATAAGCTGAGTGCTGTGACTGAACAGAAAAGGCGTTTAGATAAGCTTAGAGCCAAATTTTCTATGATTGTTGCCAGGCATTTGAACAATCTTTTTATACATCTGGTACACATGCATATACATACATGATCACCTAAAATATTCATAGATTAAATAATGTATGTTTATGCATTGTGTACTTTATAGGGTAATGATGTAGGAGATATGTCCATGTCTGTAACAGACTTGGTACTTCCAACTCATCAAGCAGTTCATCATGAACTTGAACCATACACAGAATTAATGCAATTATTAAGAGCACTAGATAACAAGGCCTTTGTGCAATTAACTAAAGTTTATACAAATACTATGAGTAAATTATATAAAAGAGATTTAAGGCGATTTTTTGAGGAAGCAAAAAATAAGCTTATTACGAAACGTTTGCAAGGTATAATAATATTTTCATGCTAGCATTCCTTGGATTGTAATAATGAATATGTTATAATTGAAATTTCACGATTATCTTTAAAGCTAATACATCGAGATCTGGTGCTCAAAGGGGAGAGGATTTACTGAATCCTGCGCCCATCTTTTTATTAAGTAGTGAACTTTGGGCGCCAGTAGGTGATGGAAATCTTTTGGATTCTGTTCTTGATTGTATGCTCTCGCAAATGCAACCAGTTTGCCTTGCCGAGCAGGCCTTTTGTGTTTCGTTTCTTCAATTGGATTCTGTTCTTTCACCTTCAAAAGTACGTGCATCACGAGACTCTAATCTTAATTAGTAGGACTAGTAGGAATTAAAGAAAATTTGTATTAATGCCATTAGAGTAGCGAAATTGAAGAAACAGATAATACAAGTAACGATGCCGCGAGTCCTGGATCAGTCGCTTCGACGGCTAGTAAAAAATTAGAGAGACAAGTTAACGAGGAAGTACGAGCGACGATGGCTGCAATCTTTCCATCATTAGAAACCGAATTAAATAATTTTATTGCTTTCTTAGACAAAATTGATAGTTTGTAAGTGTTATCGCAGGAATGCTCCATCTTTAATATTCCGATGAAATCGAATAGTTCTCTTCCATTACACGTTAAACTAATTTTCAGTTGGTGTATGTACGTCTTGGTACGTTTATCCCAACACGTTATGTCAGCTCAAGATACTGGTTCTTTTTTATCAATGACTTTCGCTTCTGCTCTGATTCAAGTAAAGAGAGCTTTCGATAAATTTATGCAAGCTCAATTACAGTCAATTCTGTGTGACACCAAAGTCAATCGTAGACATAAGTGCGGCATATTACCGTACATAGAAAATTTCGGTCCTTTCGCGAGGACGGCGGAAAAGATCTTCAAAAATTCGGATAGAAAAGTTGATCTCGAGAAATGGTATACGAAATTAGTTAGTACGATGTTCGAAGCGATTGTTGTTAATAGCAGGGAGCATCACAAGACTCCACAAGAAGTGATTAAAATGGGTACATTTCAAATTGTTCATAATTTTGAAGAATATCTTCACTGTTCACGTTTCAACTCTGACAAATTAAATCCGCGTTTCAGAGAATTTTCATCATCTATACGATCTCTTGTCGCAATTAAAAATTTCCGTGCTCGATCATGAACGAAAGGAAGCAAAACAAAAGTATCAGGATGCTTTGCGAGCATACGTTACTCAATATTTTGGAAGACCCCTCGAAAAATTGAACGTGAGTCCGGTATTTTGAAAATCATTCTATGATTTTATTCGTCAAATTAATAATAAGAAATATTCTAGCTATTTTTCGAGGGTGTTCAAGCTAAAGTAGGTGCTGGTGTAAAAGAATCGGAAGTTAGTTATCAGATGGCTTTTAGCAAGCAAGAACTTAGGAGAGTCGTAAAAGAGTATCCGGCAAGGGAAGTTAAAAAGGGTTTGGAAAACTTGTATAGAAAGGTCGAGAAACACTTGTGTGAGGAGGAAAATTTATTGCAGGTAAATCGACAGGTAGACGAAGAAGAAATAAGGGAAGAAATTGGACGATCATTTATGTTATATTTTATAGGTGGTGTGGCGCGAAATGCAGGGTGAATTCATTGCGCAATATATTTATATTGAAGAACTGATTCAAAGATGTTACCCTGATAGCATGGTAACGCTCGAGTTTACAATACAGGATATTCTAGAATTCTTTTCAGATATAGCACGGTCACATTAAGTAAAGATAGAATTCAATTCCGTGAATACCACTGAGGTAATATAATATAGCTTCTTTTAATGTATAGAAATATTGATATTTTAATATATATCGTAATTTCGATTTATTTTTTACCTCCCTCTCGTAATACGAATAAAAAATTGAATTAACTCAATCTATCACTATCTAACCTATTTTGTCTAATTACATTGAATATTAGATATATTAATAAACAATTAGGAAAATTTGATATGTAGTATGCAGGGCAAAGGAAAACTTCTTGTGTTTCTGATCAAGGATCTAATCATTTATTTTTCCTAATAATACAAAGTCAAAATTACAAAGGTAAATACAGGATCAGTTTTCTACCTGGATCAGAAATCTGTATTAATTTACAGCACTTTATATATATCACTATTTGCATGGTCTAATAACAGTAATTACTGTTCCTCCTTTGGCAGTTCTGGTGGATAATAGTTAAGGAACAGCAGATTTGTTGCTTTACCCTGGAAAAAGAAATAATATCACATATTATGTTCAGTATAATGAATCATGAATCATGAAATATTTTATGTGCCATCAAACTCATACTTACAAAGGCAATTGTTCCAATCAGCATAACCACACCAGCAACTAATTGCATATTATAAGTTTTTTGCAATCTATTGTAATTCTCCTGCCATGATCCTTGAGGTACAAGAACATCATTCATGTGAGCTGGTTTATAATCGGCTGGTGCATTCTGATAGGATCGAGTAGCTGTAATGAATTAAAGACAATTTATTATTGGCAAGTTATTAATCGCAAAGTCGTGTCAGGCTAGGAATTCATAGTTAAATGCAACTACTGAGTATAACCAACTAAATCTCAAATGTCCAAGAAATAGAGGTTTGAAATGTTTTAATGTATTATAATATACAAGAAATATTATTTAAGGCTCTTCCTAATATTTGGCCAAAAAATTTAAGTGATAGTCGTTATACGTCGGTCAGTCGTCAGTTGACAAAAATGCGTAACTGATATTATGTAAGGAAAGCTTGAATTATGATGTAAAACGTATATCGTCTTACCACTCCGGCTGATTTGAGCAACCGGACGTAAAATTTGTCGCAGCATTGTTTAATTAATTAATTGAAACGCTGTTTCACAAAGAGAACCAAAAGGTTCGAGCAGACGACGGTCCTTCGTGGAGCACGCTTACGAACAAGGTGTATCTATAGATATATAAGACTTTCTTCGATTGCGAAGAACGCATTGGCGTAACATCGACAAAAACGAATTCTGCTTGTCTAGTAACTTTTCAGTCATCGACAAACTTTGGGAGTGGAAACGAGGGTTGCCCAAAATTGGCCAGTGTTTCTCATGATTTCAAACAAGGTGAACATTTTACTAGTACATTTTTTAAAAGAATATTTCACGAAGAATTTGAATTAAGAATTGAAAGAAATATTCAAGAATTATTCTTTTAAGAGTAACCTTAGATTTCGAATTCTTTTGTCGATGTTCGAATATAGTTGTAATGTAATTTCGAAAGGTTTTTAGTTGCGTGTAAATAGGGATTGAAATGAACAACAAGACTTCTTATTAGCACGTATATTCTGAAATAGATATTTATAATATTTCTGATTTCTATAGCAAGGAGAAATATAATTGTTTTACATTCGCCATTCTGTATTTCATATCATTACATTCGTTTCCGGGCATATGTATAAACGTAGCAGTATAATGCCAATTTCATCGTTTCGGTTTTATACAATCGCATTGCATTGGAACCATTATTTCCAGCTAATGTAGCTCAGGAAATAACGCAATTTGACTTTTCTTGTACGTTTCCATCGGCTCTCTCAATTTCGATCAACAGCGTATGAAATATATCCGCGACCGACTGAAACAAAAAGGTTTCGTTTTTTTTAAAATATAAACGCAGTTATGAACAAGACCATTTTCTTTGGTTATTGATAGTACTTCATTTTGTTTTGCACTGGTTTCTAAGAAAGCTGCGTGCCAGGAATCTGCTAGCCGCTTTCCCTGTTCTGTAGATATCATTCTGTCTACGTAAAGATCCGTTTTATTTCCCACTAACACAATTGGAACACTGAAACAATGTCGTATTATATTATGAAAACGAAACTATATTTGTGCATTCTAAAATTGCAAGGTGTTTTTAATTAATAACATACTGGACTTTTCCTGTAATATCAAGAAGTTTGTCATAAATAATCTGTACAACTTCGAAACTCTTTGCACTGGTTATACTATACACCAGGACATAGCCATGGATGTCCATTGAATACTGTGTAGGAAATATACTGTATTCATCTTGACCTGCTGTGTCCACCAGTTTAACTTCATAATCTTGACTATTTACGCGAGTACTCTTGGTGAATGCTGTAAATGAGCAGAATTCACGAAATTAGGAATTGAAAAGAGATCTTTACATTACTAAGAGACCTATTTCAGCCAACTTTCGTATGTGATAATCTCAAACTATTGGATCAGCCACGAAATTCGTGCGGTTTACATAATTTTTTTGCCGGGATATGAGGGATTTTTATTAACACGGGATTATGAATTAATCATGGAAGATTAATTTCATTTTTTTCAACGAAATTTGCGATCATGCGATCGCCGTTTAATTAAAGACATTTATCGCGTGTAACTACTATTTTGAAGCAGTATATTTACAAATGTTTGGTCTATTAGTAATGTAGTATGATAGGGCTCATAGTTCGAAATTGTTATCTGTTTTTTAATGTGAGTGTTTCCAAGAATGCTGGAATGTATAAAAGCCTGACAAAGAATATGAGGATAGATTGAAACTAATGAATCATAGCATGTGCATTTAATTGATAAAACACTATAATGATTCACAGTATGTATGTTTTTGATGAGGTCAAGTATTTTTTGATGGAATAATTGATTTCAAATATGAGATAGGTTTGACCTAATTTGAGTAAAAATGCACAATATTAAATACACAGTTAATAGAATATACACATACATACAGATATGACTCTCTTAGTATGTTTTTGACTGCATTTCTTAACATAACTCTGTTTCACATTTTTGTCAATTTCTAACAAGAATTAGTGAGAGAATGTGCAGAAAATACTACTAACAGTGTCATTAGAAATCTGTGAAGTAGCATGCAAGGTAATACGGGTACTTCTTACTATTTTCTATGGTCGGGTCATATGAATCCACAAACTGTCCCTCGACGAACTGTATGCTTAGTGAAGATTTTCCTGTAAAAATTCAACTTTAATTAACAGCAATAAAAGTTCAATTCTAGCTTCAATGATATTAGACATCAGGTGTCATTCGGTATTTCACTTTTAATTTGACCCTGAAATACATGATCTTTGAAAAATTGTTAACAAAATTTGCAAGTGCTTATTTTGATGTTTATTTAAAGAAAAGGAAGGAAGAAAATTGACATAAAAAGTTGGTTGCATATCTGCATTAATCAGATTGTATTGTCCAATTTTCATTAAACATAGTGCTACTTGTTCATGTATACATTTAAGGGTTAAAAGCATTTCTTTATTAGGCACATTTTCTAATTAGACACATCATGCTTATAACACAAACTTTATAGTGTTTATTGTGGATTATAAATAACTTTGTTTCTTTATACTTACCTACTGACCTATATCCCATAATAGCTATTTTCCTCTGTTTTGGTGGCATCCTTTAGCATTTATTAACTGAAAGGCAGCAAGAATATTCCATAAAGGCTGGGGCATACTCCAGTTAAGACCTAAGAATGAAATACTTCAGTTATCATTATGCAGTGCCTAAGAATATTAATATGTTGATGTCTGCCATTTAAAACTACTGGAAACTACTTTATTCATACAAGTTGCCTATTTTTTGTGAATTTGAAATTTTCCCTTAAATATACTAGCTCAAAATTTCTATTACAATACACGAGGGTCTTTACTTTATGTCGAGATATAATCGAAGAAACATTAATCATTTTTGTCATTAGAAGTACTCAGTATTACCGAGAAAATCATTAAAGTCAAGTACGGAAAAAAACGAGCATAAAGCGCGTACGTAAATATCTACACACACGTACATGTATCGGTGTGCCTCTGCATATATACGTTCTTAAATTAAACACGTAATACCGGGGAACTGCGGAAAAATGACATCCTTTTTCTATCAAGAAAATCAATGTGATCTTGCCGATCCATCGTTAAAAATTCGGCAAGATCGTGTAAGGGTGTTTACAAGAAATGGATTGAAATTTGGTCGCACTTTTGTTCTACGAATCTACATATAAAATGATGCATATATAATCATCCACATTACGTACTTCGTACGTAATGCGTGAGAGTTTTTAAAAAATCTTGGGTGTATGCGTGTAAATATCTACGGACACATGCTTGCACCAGTATATTATTCTATGTGTACAAAATACAGATAAAGCACACGAAACAGGGGAGTTTCAGTAGAGTTATGAGATAGATTTGTTCTCGGAAATCTACGGGATTTTTCTGACTTTGAATAAACAATTCGAAGGATTATTATTGTTCGGGGGGAACAAGGAAACTACGCACTGTCTCAATGCACATGCATATGCACCAACTCACCAAGAGACGAAGTTTAGTTGCGTTTCATATTAATCGTCGTGTCGTCAATCGTCGGGCCAATTAAATGTCGACATTGAGATTATATTGGAAGCAGAACTTTTAATCTGATAATACGCCGAGAATCGAATACTTTTCAAAGGGATTTAATAGAGAACTATAAATGATAGAAGTCGAAGCACACCGTATACTTTGTAACGGAACGCGACCTCCTCAGGAAAACGCGACCTCAGAACGACGAGTTACGCGGTTCACGATGACACTCCTCGATGACCTTTGAATTTTTATTTTATCGAAATTTTTCGTACTTTCCACTTATCATGGGACTTCTAGGATTAATATTATTCTTTGTAATCGGTTATTTAACGAACCGTAATGCAATGAGGACTTGTAAAAATACAAGTCTCCGCGAGAACTTAACGGATATCGCGACCAAATGCACCACCTGCAGGGACTTTTAAGAAACTGCAGAGTTTGAAATTAGCCTCTCGTTGATGTTCATCGTTGCAATATTATTCTTATAGTAATACATTATTCCGAAGTTTTTAATATTATTCAAACCACCATACATACTCTGCACAATATAATGTATTCAAGATATAAAACTGGGTAGAATTCAATGAAAGAATAATCGAATATCATTCATATTTATTGATATTGATAAGTGATGCAACTTTGAAAATTAACAACGTATTATATTAATGGAAATGAAAGATTTATTCGGAGAATATAAACGAAGCAGTAGCCACAGCATTTTGTTTCGGCAGTTACTCGAAGCAAGTAGTCTTTTCAAGGTATATTTTTAATAAATTCTATGCTCTCCTGTTTCAATGTATCGTACTTTCTATCTTGCTGCATAAAAAGACCTCGTTGTTTATTCCAATCGTCGTTTTGTTCCTTGTTTATCAGCATAGAGCTGTCTGTTTCGCGTGATTAAGGAGAAAGGTGAACGGTGTGCCATTTCCTCGACTTACGGTACGATCTTCGACATGTTTCCTGTACAATTTGTTGCTGCTTTGATCACAATTAAGAAATATTAATTATGATAAGCAGAAATTGCGAATTCCAAGCTACTGATCACTCGATAATTCATGATATTGCGAGTAGGACTGAAAGAGAAACCGATATCCGAACTTATCTTATTTCGCGGTCGGTGATAGCGCTTCAGGGAAACAAGTAGAATAAAAATGGCGGCTAAAAGGTGTTTATTAACATTCGGACATCCAATAATTTAACTATAAACACTACTCGGGGCTTTCTCTATGTACACGAGTAATTAGTGTATCCAGTGAAACTTATAATTATGAAGCAACGTTCGATTCTCGTTAATAATAAAAGAAATCAACTTCGGGTATCAATAATCGTTGCAACTTAGTTTCCAGGCCTTGATTTCAATAGAAATTGCAAGCGATGGTGGCACAGTAAACTTGAAGTGATAGAAAAATTTGTCCACTTTCTCGATCTTCCGATTGTTGCTGTTTTATTGTATCTCGATGACTGGCGAGAGAAAACGGAACAGGAACTCACTTCTCTAACTTCCTCCTAAGGCGTTATTCTCTTTGCCAAAATGGCGGACGAATCGTTAGGATCGTTAGGATCGTTTTAACATGATTAATTAGAATTAAGTTTTCATCAAATTGTTTGCGAAAGTAGTTACCGTTTTAGTAGAAAATAGGAATTCAACTTCATTGAACTGAAATACGTATTTCCGTCGTTTAGTAGCTTGTTGGTTCACTTTCATATCTTCCATATCGCATTATGCCAAGACACGTGAAACGATCCCCCCGGCGACTAATTATGTCGATCGGAATCAACTCGGATTTAAGTTTCTCGGACAGAATAACGGATCATTGTAAAATCTGGATCAACCCGCGCTTTTTATGTCACATTTACTTCGATTAACTTCCCGGTCGAGTAATAAAACAAGGACATAAATATCGCACGACTACCAAGGAGATGTAGAACGATCTTTCGTCCTCGAAACTTAAACTCGACATTTTTACCGACTTTATAACTTTTCCAGTTAATTTTCTTGCTTAAAGCGTATCAGAAAATTCACCTCGAATTTTAAGGAAAATTCAAAGGCAACATTTTTATATGTTCACAGATATTTATTCAATTATATATGCACCGTTTTAAAATCGGCATGAACTTTCTGGACAACTCAATATAATTATACCGATGGATTCATCCAAGACGATATTTGCTGTTAATACATATCGATTGTTTAGCAATAATGATTGCCCTCGTAATTCCGCGATGGAAGTAAAAGTGAGAAAATAAGGCACGCCTAGGAAAAGAGAGTAAGCGAGTAGATATAAGGGGATCCTGTTCAAAGGAATTCTCAGTTTGCGATGAGAACTATCACCGTCTACAAACGACGCCATTATGAAGACGGGATTGTTATTGCATGTAAACATTTTTCGAGATGTTCATTAACGATACGACCCCAGATAAAATCCACCAATTTCTTCGTGTTCTTCAACTTCATGCGTTTCATTCATTTCAACATTAATTCAATAGAATGCAATTTGATCTCGTAATAAAGTGTACTTTAAAAGTGGTTATTAGTTAGAATATAGTGTCGTGCATAAATGTCCACATTGTAAGTAAGATATTAATTTACAGTTGGTTGTGCTGATAATAATTCTATTGGCCAATTCGTCCGAGGGATTTTTTCTCGAGTAAGTTTTGGTGATTCCAACGATTCGCGAGTTTCGTACAGAAATATTATATATTACTTTTAAAGTAGTTCAAAGGTACACCTTAATATTATAAGTTAGTAGCAGCTTGCGGTTGATTTACTACGTTTCAGTCCTAAGAAAGCCTTAATGGACTTTCTGCAATCACTGAAAGATAAGAAGGAGGCAAAGAAAAAACCGCAGAGTACGAATATAAAGCATTATCACGTACATTATTATCCGGCCCATATACACGTAATATCTGGATTATCAGCCAAAGCGCCCGACAGATACGAACTTGACCACATACACAGGTTCATATTATATTCCAGTTCAACATAATAATTCGATTAATCATTTTTGTAATCCCGTAAACATGGTCCAGTAATTCTTTCTGGTCTAAATATATAGTAATTGTTATCCCCTTTTAATTACTCGCCTGCTCCACATTTCTCGCTTCGAGTAGTTTCTGCATTTCAATTGGGATTTATATTTCTATTGTATTAAAGATATTTAAATATTATGAGATATTTAGATTCTAGTATTTTCTAAGATCATGAGAATGAATAATTTTTAGCGACCACATTACATCTCTTGGATGGTCAGATTACGAATATAAATATACTCCAGAACCCAGAGTTTCGATTTCCAGTAGTTTGCAGGATTTTTGGGGCGACATTCCGAACCCATTTTCATGGGGACCTTCTTTAATAGGTATTACTTAAATAAGGCTGCTTTAAAAAATATTATTAACAATATTAGATTGCTCGATAATCGATAGTAATATCGATGTGAAAATGTAGTCTTGAAAATAAGCGCCGGAAATAAGGTGAACTGTGATTTTATAGAAACGGATGTATCCGAAACTATCGATCACAGCGAGGATCGTGGAATACTCGTTCAACTTCCGCTTAACGAACGAGTCATTATCGAAGAGCCGCCATCTTCCCAAAACTCGAAAACCAGTCTTCTAGCGGCGTTTTTTCAAAAAATTGGTGGAACCAAATAATCCACTTGCCTTCGTGGAACAGAAAGCTTGGTCGAGGTATTATAAGAATATTTTATACTAGGCACAATATTGTTATCCATTAAACATTCACGGACTCAAATATTTTACAACTTGTTACTGCATTATAAGAATTTATATTTAAATTGTATTTCTGATTTTAGAAGCTCTTTCTTTTCGAACTTTCATATCGTTCCTTTTCGAGAATTGCGTCGTAAGACATTTCGAGTAGCTCAGATATTTTTGAAGAGGGTGGTAATTTTCTTTCTTCAACCCGATTCCTTTGTTTTTCTTCTCGATTTTCTTTAATCCTCGACATTAAAAACATCATGTATTTCCTATCAGTTAATCGCACTACCTCGCTCTCCATTAACTCTATTAATCTCCATCTCACAGCTTCATGACTTATTCTACAACAATAAACAAAATATAGATTTTAAAAATACTTAATGATTTGCAATAACCATGTCGTACAAGATCACGTTTAATTAGAACCAGATTACAACCTAAAATAAACAATTTAGATGCAGATTTTAAACGGAGTTGCAAAGATTTTATAATAAATAGCTCAATTATTGAAAATATATCTCGTGACATATATCTCGTTGTGTCCAATGTTTTCATATCATTTTTGAGATGTTGATTAATCATCTTTTTCTACGGTGAGCACTTATGATGACCCACGATCGTAATTCATCTCTCTTTCTAGTCCGATAAAACGATGAGTAAACTAAGTACTAGATAAATAAATTAGAGATGAAAATGAGAAGCAGGAGGAAAAGCTGATAAGCAACCCCACAAGTCGAAAGTCTAATCAACAGTGTCAAAAGATCGCGGGGTAACCGGATTAAAAAGCCGTATCTTTATTATTTGAAGTAACCGCGACATAATGAATTATTTTTTGATTGATTGGCTACTTTTTTATACGATATTAACCCTCTCGGATAGAAAACAGGATGTGTCCTCTTTCGGAGAGATACTTTGCCGGCCATCTCGGTACCCCTTCCAAGATGGAAGATTATTATATTTGACACTGAAAGATAAGAATGTTTCTAAGAATCTTTCTCGCTAGAAAAAAGGTTATGTAAAACCGGATATAAATATTTTTATACTCGGTTTCATACCTACTAGTTAATAAATATTCCATAAATCTCGTTTCATTTGAGTATTAAGTATATCGTGATATTTTATACGAATTTTATCCGAATTTTATCCGAATTTTATCCGAATTTTATCCGAATTTTATCCGAATTTTATCCGAATTTTATCCAACCGAGGATTCGAATACAACAGAATTTAAGATGACTTCATTGAAATATTAAATACGTATAATTATTTCAACGATTAAGTTATCGTTTAATATTAATTATACCGCGCGATGTAATTAAATGATTCAATAAAATTAATGATGACTTACGCGTATCTCACGCATTCTGATTCCCACCATGACAGAGGGCCATCATAAGGATCGTTCGAGGAGATAAACATTTTTTTCTCATTTTCACTAACTTTCTTCGATTTCATCTCCTTTCCACCCATCTCTTGACTCTCGCAAGAATAATTTGTTATTCGTAAACCTGTCAATATTTAATTTCTTATCAACGGCTTTATTAATGTCTGATATATCATCGTTAAATCCGTCGACGTGTAATTTCACCGAATTTTGATACAGTTTCGTAACTTATGCAATTCTGCAAAACGACATTAAGAAATGATAATATTCGGGTATCCGTGTGAATTATCGCGCGCGGCTGACATTTTAATTCGCGCGATAAATGTGCGTAATGAAATTATGCAGATTTCGCGTTATCAGTTCGCGAATATTTCGGGCGATGGTTACCAAAATAAGGGAAATTAAAAGGTGTCCATAGTACAAAGATGAAAATGTCGCTTTATTAATTATGGTAGTAGAAAATAGAGGAGGTTACACACACGCGATAACAATAAATATACGTCTTAGAAAAAATGTTAATGAAATAACGTATTGCATAAGGCATTCGATGAGTCCAACTAGTACTTACTGGCATTAAGTACGACATTATAGAGAATGAATGAAGAGCCTTTTGCAAATACAGAAATGTACATGCTAATGAGAGTTATATCGGTGGAAAGATAATGTTATAATTTCGAAGAAATATTTTTTCTGTTTAATTGTGCATAAATAATCCCTGCCGGTTTGTCGACCGGCAAATAAACTTCCCTATTTTCGCCTTGAACCAACTTTGAAAATTTGCTTAGGTCGATGTCGAAGTAATGCTTGTTCGGCATCTTCATCTCGATCGAGGATATCTGAAATGATAGAAAAATTCTGATAAGAATATTCGCTGGAATTCGTAGAGCATCGGTCGCATTATTAAAATTCGACTATATATAGCTGAATAAATGTGATAAGGAATGAAGTCCGTAAAGTACGTCGTTATTATTTTCCAGATAAAACCTTATTTTGGTTTAGTTCTGAAAGTTATTCTAAAATAGTATGTAATGCAATTACATATTCATATAATATAAACTATATATATAGTCATATAAACTATATATAGTTTATATATCACGACATTAAATAAAGGTGTAGTATTGTTTATTTGTCAACTTACTTGTTTAACTTTATCCAGTACACATTTCTCTGCAAGATAAAGAGTATTTTGAACGCTAGGAGAGTAGATGCCAGTGTCGGCGGGCCCAGCAAAGTTCTCCATAATACAGTCTTTAATGGTTAACCATACTTTATCGAAATCGACTCCACTCGCCGTAGAAAAGTCCCAAGTAGCTGTAACGGCTGTGCTGAATATCCGGTCATTCATATCCGGTAAAGTTCTGTAGTCGTCTTGAATGAAATCCGTGAATGAACTTTGGGTCGTCTTCAGCACCCTCAAACCCTTCAGTCCTCCACGAATTTGAGGAGATTCTAAACAGAAATTAGCAGATTTAGCAGATTTAGCAGATTTATCAATTTATTATATCGTTGAAATTAATGATATAAAATATAGTATATAAATTAAATCAAAACAATTAGTGAATAAAGTTCGCGTTGCATTTAATATCTCGAGGCACTTCGAACCCCCCGCGAACTCGATGGGATTTGACAAACTTTTATTAATTACTTGGACTCTTATCCGGAACTATAAAAAGACCAAGAACTCTTTGTCTTGCAACTTTCGGATAAATGCGAATGTAAACAGAGCAATAATTTAAATCGACGCTTTTAAAGAAGGAAGATTAACAACCAAAACAGACATTCATTCAAATTAGCTTCGGTAATATTGTAACACTTTATGTAATATATGTAATTCGCAGAGTGGATGAAATGTAGGGATATCAATATCATTTCAATAATTGCAATGTTAATAATTCTATTACCATAATAGTTCAATGGTCGAACTTACCATTTCTGAGCTGCGAAACTTGGCAGTATCTGGTGACAGTGCTCCCCCAAACAAATGCGTGATTGTGTGGTACTCCATTAACATGGTGTCTGGTCCAAGGAAGTTCCTCAACTTTTATACTGACTTCCTCTACGTGTCTGTATGTATACAAAAAGTGTGCGCAAAGAAGAAGCGCGAATTCTTCCGGTGATTTGACACCGTGTTTCTTTGCCAGCAAATAAACTGTGTTCTTTTGGCTGTCCGTGGCGATGATGTCCCCATTGTCACCCTCCAGATAATCCTTTTGCGATCCCAGACGAAGGTATGTGTCCACTTCGTATTCCCGAATTTCATGGCGGACGGCATCGTCTCGGCGAACGTATAATAATTTTACGTGGCTCTTTCCGTATCCGTAGGCACCGAGTTCATAAGCTTCTCTGAAAGAATAATAATTATTTCATATTTAGGACCAACATTGGCGAGGTCGACATTTTTACCATTTTTGCGATTTTTGATCGACCCATTTTTCGGCCAAATAAATTTTTAAACCGCTTCTTCCGACCCAAAATCGTCCTAGAATATGTTTATACATCACCCACCATCGATTTGGGTCGTTTAGAATTGATTTTGGCGACCTTGAATTTTTGACAATTTTTGAAGGTATACCCCTTCACATTTTTTCGACTTGGATTCGACCCATTTTTGGGATCGTCCTAGAATATGTTTATACATCACCCACCATCGATTTGGGTCGTTTAGAATTGATTTTGGCGACTTTCAATTTTTGAGAATTTTTGAAGGTGTACCCCTTTACATTTTTTCGATTTTGGTTCGACCCATTTTTGACCAATAAAAATTTTTTAACCACTTCTTCCGACCCAAAATCAACATAGAATATGTTTATACATCATATACCATCGATTCCGGTCATTTAAAATTGATTTTGGCGACTTTGAATTTTTGACAATTTTTGAAGGTATACCCCTTCACATTTTTTCGACTTGGTTTCGACCCGTTTTTGACCAATAAAAATTTTTTAACCGCTTCTTTCGACCAGAAATCGTCCTAGAATATGTTTATACATCATTTACCATTGATTTGGGTTGTTTAGAATTGATTTTGGCGACTTTCAATTTTTGAGAATTTTTGAAGGTATACCCCTTTACATTTTTTCGACTTGGTTTCGACCCATTTTTGACCAATAAAAATTTTTTAACCACTTCTTCCGACCAGAAATCGTCCTAGAATATGTTTATACATCACCCACCATCGATTTGGGTCGTTTAGAATTGATTTTGGCGACTTTCAATTTTTGAGAATTTTTGAAGGTATACCCCTTCACATTTTTTGACTTGGTTTCGACCCATTTTTGACCAATAAAAATTTTTTAACCACTTCTTCCGACCCAAAATCAACATAGAATATGTTTATACATCATATACCATCGATTTGGGTGGTCTAGAATTTATTTTGGCGACTTTGAATTTTTGACAATTTTTGAAGGTATACCCCTTCACATTTTTTCGACTTGGTTTCGACCCGTTTTTGACCAATAAAAATTTTTTAACCGCTTCTTTCGACCAGAAATCGTCCTAGAATATGTTTATATATCATATACCATCGATTTGGGCCATTTAGAATTTATTTTGGCGACTTTTAATTTTTGCCGATTTTTGAAGGTATACCCCTTCACATTTTTGCGATTTTGGATCGACCCATTTTTCGCCCAAATAAATTTTTAAACCACTTCTTTCGACCCAAAATCGTCCTAGAATATGTTTATACATTATCCATCACCGATTTAAACCATTTAGAAGCAAAACTTCCCATTGAAAATTTGACCATTTTTCAAGGTATATGGTAGAATGCATTATATTCTTAGTATAAAAGGGGTGGCTTAAACTGGATAATATTGTCCAAATGTTTATTAATATTGAATATTATATAAATTAATACCCTTTTTCGGTGCGGCTGGTCAAATGTGGTTTCACATTATTCTTGTAGTAGTCCGAATCCCCGAGGATATTTGTCAAGTGTTCATCCTCCTCGTTCTCCATTCTAGAAAGTTTTCCGGCAGGATGGACGCCATTTTGGTACACGATCCCATTGGGTTTTAATTGCAGGATGGAGAGAGAGCTATTAGCCAGGGATCCAAGCTTGCTCATTTTCTAGATCACCAATATATTGTTTAAATAATTGCCCAATCCGCACTTAAGAATCATTGATTGGAACAAATGATTAAATATCTATCGAAATCCATCAACTCTTAATTAAACATCAAGTGTACAAAATGTACAATCGTCACAGATTCACCAAGTTTATTACTTATAATATCAGTTGATTCGAGTTCTTACTTGAGACTAGCACTGTTTGGTGTGCAACACAAAGAAAGTCAACGATATTAGAAACTAATGAGGAGAGCTTTCAGTTTCTACGTTTTATACTGCTGTATTTTTGAAAAAAGTCGTCTTATATAAATGCAAGTTCCTGACACGACCCCCACCAGAGTTGACCCGGTAATCTTTCGATCGATACGCAAGGTCGATTAATCTTAACCCTGTCACGCGTCTCCCTGATAATCGTGAGTATACTTTAAAGAAATACCATTTCAATCATATTGATATCGCTACAGTTCATCCATTCTATGTCTAAGCGTCTAAGCAACGTCATACCACGTCCATTCGGTAAACAATTCGAGACAAAGACAATGGAATACTGAAATAGTGATCTATAAAGATCGATGACGAACCTCCGGAAGTTCGCAATTATTACTTCCAATATTTCAGAATATCTATAAATAATATGCAAAAGTTGTACTCTAAGTATCTGTGTAAATGAATGATCGTAGAAGAATTAATGATTTGAGAGCAATATATTGTAATTATAATAGAACGAAGGAGTAATAAGTAATTTAGGAATCTAAGATTAATTATAAGGGTAGTTTGACGAGTATAACATCAATAAAAAAGTCGAGGTTGTGAGATATGCATAGATTTATTTCTAAAGCGATATAGTTCTAATCAGCTGATTAGAAGAAGATTAGAAAAAAGTTGTTAATCGTGGAGTTCCTTCTTGGAATGCTCAAGTCCCCCTTGGACTGTGATGAAATTAATTGCAACACTTTCCAGGAATTATTATAGAAGGATTCAATTATCGGAAAAGTCCGCGTGATTTCTGCTGATCTAATAAACTTAGTAAGCTAATTTTAATTTACAATAATATGTGACGTATTCCGACGAAGAGTTCGCTTCGTTATCTCGTGATTTGTACAAAAAAAAATGCATGCAGAAGGTTGTAACATTGCAAGCACGACGAGGAACTTGGACGGTGAAGTTAAAAGAGTGGTTCACACTGAAATTTATTAACGGCTGGTGATTATTCCGGTGGAATAATATTAATAGAGAACCAACGAGAATAATCGGTAATTAACCCATTCATTCGCAACGTCTACGTGATTATCATAACTCGTGACTCCATCACATAACAAGATCCATCATATACCTCACATGACCGATTATTATTGTATCTCGTACATTATGGTGCAGATTCTTAATCGTACATTATGAAATCGTTGCCGTCGGGTATTTACCTATTGCTGTATTTTCGGCGACACGAGTCTTAAAATAACAGATACTTCGGTATTTATAAACGAAATCTTAATCGCATTTTGATGCAACAACATCTTGTAGTTATATCTACATTAAATATTGCGACAACAAATAATATCAGTTTCAGGATATGCTTTATAATGATATATATTATTAAACAAGATGTATGGATAATATATAAAAGATGAAAGAGTAAAAACAATGGAGTTAGAAAATAATCGGTTTTACTACGCGGAAGCTGGTACACTTGTTAAGGATTCCAAAGTACTTGACATTAGTCCAGACATTTATTAACAGTTTGAACCTACTATCACCGGAAATAAGATCAATAAAGAAATCTCGCTTTAATCGATAGCTCGCTAGTTTTATTAAAGAGCAACGACTACGTGACTATCGCAATGAGCGACGTTATCTCGTAACAGTGTGACATGTGATTAAAGTCGGCGTCGCCGGTGGATAAACAAATATTTTGTGGAATCGGATTTATTTTTCTGGTACCAATGACGTCAGAGGGCACGATAGCATTATGGCAACTACATAGAGTTACCCCTCATGCCCCATCCCGGGGCATTCTCTCATCCACTTCTGATTCATGGTCCTTAGATATCATTTAATCAGCTTGGAATTGCCAAATTGCGCGAAAATGCGACGTGGTTCTATGTTTAAATAATTATCGGCTTTATTACGATGCGCGCAAAATGCCCACCGCTGATTGCATTATCCTCCGACCAGAGCAGAAGCAACAAAAAATCCGCGAAATTTATCACGAGACTTCGAGCTGGGTACAAATGCTTAATGTTAATAGCTTATTAATTGACCATGATAAATTTAATATAAAGTTTCATGCCGCTCGACGACATACCGGCAACGATAAATTACTGATTATCCAAACCGTGCACGTAACAACTGATCCAGCCCTTTATCTATTATTCACTTCTGTTATCAAGTGGTAATATTTCATGGTGGAGTGCGTACGAACACGATGATTACGTGTGTTAATTTGATCTGTTATTATGAATTACTCGGTTGAGTTATAAATTCGTGGATTTTTCGGATCGTCAGAAATTAACATAGCTGTCGGTTTCATATAAGTATAGATACAGATAATATTATAGAAATCTTGGTAAATTTATGTAGAATTATGACAGTGATAACGACTTGCTATAATGAATATTTAGTAAATTATTAGTCATCTATAACAATCCTTATAAGATTCAACAAAATACTATTGACTTAAGTCTCCACTCGTTAAATACAATAATATTTTCTATTTTAATACCGTGGTCAGAATAAAAATTGGCCATTTCTACCAATAACAAGCAAGTTCTGTTCACTGTCAACATCGTGTACTAATTATAAAATAGTTATTGCAAAAAGTAATACAAACAACATAATAATAAAATATAAAAATCACGTCGAGTCCATCTTTTAGTTTGAATTTGTGAAGGAAGAGGCGTTAGTGTCGACGGCGTCGCTTCGACGCCTTGGTATACAGTTTCTTCTTCGGAGCTTTCGTGATTTTCATATTTTTCTTAATTAAATTATGAAAATTAATTAGCGGATGATATCGACGAAGCAGAGAAGATGGCTAAGTTATTCGGTTTAGATAAATTCATGAGAATCTTGCAGATTCTACGTGACAATGGTGGCCCTATCAATGCCGCTCGTATTCTCTTTAGGTTATTATTGTCATTACGTAAATTTATTATTTATAGCCTTATAAAAGTACATCTAATTAGTTTATAAGTATTAGTATAAGATCTTTAGACAATAATGCAGCGTAATTTTAGTTAATATAAACATTAATATGCGAACACTCCCCCAAATACTTGAAATACAAGTCCTAATAGACATAGGTTCTTGGATGACAAGAACACTCTTTATATTGTTTTAAAACATACCAATTAATATCAAAAGCTACCAAAATAGGTGTTTAACAAAAGTATGTCAGTGGATAAATTGTGTTTTGTTGTGTGCAGAACGGATGAGTTAAAGACAGGAACTTTAATAGGACAAGATAAATATGGAAATAAATATTATGAGAATAATATGTATTTTTATGGTGGGTGTTAATCCTTGTGGATAGAAAGATGTTTAAGCTTTGATTGTACGAAGATTTGAGTGTTGTCTGTTCATCTTAACAGGACGTAACAGATGGATAATATATGCGGATCATGTTTGGCTCGATTATAATGCCTCGCAGGTACCAGCCGAATGGTATGGTTGGTTGCATTACAAAACTGATTTACCACCATTCAAGGACCCATCTAGACCCAATCATAAGTGGATGATAGACCATACCGAGAATTTTACAGGAACGCAAAATGCATATATTCCTTATACTACAACAAAACCAAAAGTCATAGCTTGGAAGCCACCCCAATAATGCAGATTTTAATATATCTTCAGATAGAAATGTTTGTATAGTAAAACTGAGTTATTGATGTAATTTAACATAAATAAAATAGCTACATACATAACGAATCATGATACCCCATGATTTCAAAAATGTATTAGTCTAATATTTATGTAATAAAATTAATTTACCCTTACATTTAATTCACCATTTAACAGCTAATAAATCTGCACGAAATATTATTCATATTTATGATAATAAGCGGATTTCTTCGAAGTCCGGCAATTTTATAGATTTTCCATTATAGATAATTTTTTATCATAATAGATAATTCCTCGAATACAATAGATATTGCGTGACTCCAATTTAGGATGTTCTTTTTCTAGTTTGGCCAGGGGGAATAATAAATCGATTATGATATAGACAAGTCACGACATAATCGAACTTCGTTGCTCATTTAATATTTATACAACAAATACATTTTTCTTATTCCAATACATCTTTCTTAACTAGTCATTTTGTTTCGAGATTTTTATATCATAATCTAAATCTATAAGTATGCTAACTGCATCCTTCGTCTTTAATTAACTTAATTGCTACTGCAAACGTGTACTTAATTATTTTACTAACAATATAGATATGTTTGTTTCAGGTGGCTCATGAATACGGACGAAGGGGGGTCGTGAAGGACAACCCTGAATGGCGAAACAAAGGAAGAATTTGCGTTCCAATTGCGACCAGCTAGGGTTGAAAGAAGACAGTAAAAATGGTATGGAGACATGTAGTCATCTTTGTCCCTTTATAACTGCTTTCTTATTGATTATTCCTTATTACACGGGAGTAGGGAGACAGTACAAAAAGTGGCCAGAAAAGTTCTGGCGGTAAGTTAAGAATTAAAGTCGGCAGGAGAAAGTTGAGCTCTTCGATGATCAGATGATTTCGTTGAGATTAGATTTAAAGAGGTGTGGATGGATACTTGTGGTTTAATTGTTGAAATATGTCAATTATATTTGACTATATTTCATTAATAAGTTTTCATGAGGATAAGTGAAGAATAATTGGTGAGTCGTGGTGTTTAATGATGAAACAAAGCACTCGGTAGACGCCATTGTATCATTTTAAATGGCCACTACATTTTAGATCACATTTGGAATACTTATTTCATTTATTAGTTTTGTTGTAATAACTTATTTTAAAGCATTAGAATTCTCCAAATTGTTTGTGTAATAATATTTCTGTATATTTATTATAATTGTTCTCACCTTCAAGTGAACTCAAGTTTTTACCTTAAGTTAGAATTTTCAGTAGATCTTTCGGTTTGACTTGAAATCAAACCTTTGAAGCCTCGGTGTATGTTTCAACAATGTTTTTCTATTAATTCTATGAAGAATTTCAATCATTATGGTAAAAAATCGGAAAGCCAAAGCCAACGAAAAGTGTTCAACTGCGGTAGAAAAAAAGCTATTGGTAGATGAGGCATTGGTGCATCTTAAAAATGGAAATTATCACAAAGCTATGTTTCTTTATGATCAAGTAAGTTTGGCGAGAGTCCAAGATCGAATTATTTTTGATAATTTTTATTTTGGTGGATTGCAGGATAGACATTTCATATGGGTACAAATATTACAAATACAAATATATTTTATTGATGCACATATTTATAAATAATTACGACGGTATATTAATTAATATATAGACCAACATTTATTTCATTTTCTAGAATACTATAAGTAAGATATTTATAAATATGACTTTTCTGTATCCGAACTTTCTTATTATTGAATCCACATAATTAACCAATTAGACAATTATCAAAGTTAAAACTTTACTTTTAGTACACTCTATAATTCAACCATAAATGTCTTACAGTTGCGTGCTAAATTCCCCTTAAACTTTGTATAAACAATCTCGAAGACTAAATCAATTATGTGCACGCAAACATCCCCCACCATTGCATCCCGAATATACTTATATTTTCTTGATACAAATAATGCAATCTCAATATTTTTTTACAGTAATTACATCAAATTAGAATTCCCAATTTTCCCACATAATATTAATTCGTTCATAAAATTATTGACCTTAGATTAATTTTAGAATTTGATTTTGGATAAAATTCGTTTATAGTTAGAATATTTTCTTGAGACCTCAGAAGTTGATTGCAACTTCCGGAAGTTACATTTACGATGGCTTTATAATCATATGTGCATATGAATCAAGAGATACTCTCTTCTGTACTTGGATTTTGCCGCATTGTTTACTGTTTCTAAGGCAACAAACCCCCAGGAAAAGGTGTCGATAGCAACACGTATACATCACACGTAGAATATGCGGAAATATCTCGCATTCTAAGACAGTCTCGTGAATAAAACAGACGAGTCATTTCCGTCAGTTTATCTTCCATATTTGCGATTATTTAAAGAGTCTTTAAACGTGCATTATTTCGACCAGTTCGCGTTGATATTCCACGGTGGATTGTTTGCAATTTTGCATACTTGTATCTTATATACATAACGCAGATAATTGTATCCATTAATTAACTTAAATCCTTCAGCCATAATTTATTTATAATCTAGTTCTGGTGTTAATCTCGTAAGAAAGCCATATTAGTTTAGCAAGTATTCGTTAAGAATCGTGATATCGTAGGATAAAAATCGTGGTGATATTATAAATTAGAAAATGGTGGACGAAAAACCGGAAACGGAGATTCAGGTCACTGATGTTTCGGACGAGATCAATCACAAAATAATGGATATTTTAAATCCGACTTTGTATCATCATGATTTATTACAAAGTTATGTCAGAGCTACGACCGAAAGTAATTCGGATTCGAGGCAATCGGAAGAGATCGATGAACCAACCAAGGAACCTGCTTCCTTGGGTAATTGTTTAAACATCGAATATCCGGAGGATGTTGATAATAATAGCCGCGACGCCAATGGAGATAAGCGGAGAAAGGGTAGCAATAGAAAACAGGGGAAAGAGAAACTTAAAAAGTCATCCCTGGAAACTGAAATGAACATTCAAAAGTTAAGAAGAAGATGACGACAGGATAATGGCGCCCGGCGCCAGGAAGAGGTTTACACTGATAAGGATCGTGCGGCTGCTGTTAACATGGGTACAACTGACATCAAGCAATCCCTGAAATTAAAACAGAAGCAAGAACGAAATAAAAACTTACAATTGCCGGAAGAAACGGAACCAAGCGCCATGTTGGCTCTGGGAATCCGTGAGATGAGAATCGGGGATGTTAGGGTTGGAATTAATTGTATTAATAAGGTTGATACTCTTTTAAGATTAATTCTTCGTTCGTAACATTGACGAATATTAAAAGTACCAAGTTTCTAATAGTTATGAGTTGATCGGCATTATCCGTTTGTTTATGTTCATCGATTTTAATAATGTAGTACTTAGCTACTAAAACTGGCTTTCACTGGTAGTAAAGTTTCTCTTTAATACGATGCCATTTGGTAAGAAAAAGAGATGAAAGCAGGTTATATATGTCACCGTTTCAGTTTATTATGCATCATACATCCGTAGTAATTTAGTAGATTTTTTACAGACACTTTATCATTATTCTCTATAATTACATCTGCCATGCACTATATATTTATTGTACTCTGTATAAGGTGTCTATCCTCATTATCTTTTCCAATATAAATTATGTTCCGTAATTAAAGTTCATAATTAGATCCAGTTATTACTTGTTTCTGTTGTATCCGAATTTTAATGGCTAGAACATAACGATCTCATTTCTTTACAAGGCACTGGAACTCGAACCAAACGACAAAAGCGCATTAATTGCTCGAAGTAGATGTTACCTTTTATTAGGAGAGTCTGAAAAGGCTTTGCAAGATGCGGAGGCGGCATTAAAACGTAAATTAAAGAATTCGAGTAATGCGAGGGCCATGTATTGCAAAGCGGAGGCTTTGTATCATTTAGGTGACTTCGAAATGAGTCTGGTTTATTATTATCGTGGTATGAGAATACGTCCAGAATTCGGAGAATTTCGTCTCGGGGTTCAAAAGGCGAAAGATGCGATACAAAACATATTGCGGAGAAAGTGAATTACGAATCTGTAATTATGTAAATGTGGTAGATAATGTACGATAACCGATTACTTATAATCGTCCTTAATAATGCATCGTATAAATAAAGATTTTTATATCAAGTTCCTGGGTTAGGAACAGTAAAAGAATATACAAATATACTGACCAATTTCATGTTTATAACGTGTCATATATTATTTCTATCTAATTATTTTTATATGTGAGAATTTATTCCCGCATTAATTGTTGTTCTTAATACGTGTTACGGTCACACGAATATGATATTTTCCCGCGTCCATGATCGCCAACTTACAAGTCGAGTACGTGCACGTGTTCTCTCTGCAGTAAAGTTCACACGAAATCATTCGCGATTTTAACGAACATACTAAAAAACAACTGCATAAAAAAGGAAGGTATAATAGCGTATAGTACATTCTCTTCGTCACTGATAATATGAGATAATCGCAGTGTAGTAAGATGGAAATTATCTTCTACTACATGCCAAAGTTCGGATGAGACCTGAGACTCCATTTTTATTTACATCAAACTCGTTCACTACTAATGTTATTAATTAAATAGATACGGAAATAGGATAAAACACATCGAATAAATATGATTGTTACACGCGCTATTAGATTGTCGAAACGACATTTGCAGTATGCAACAAAACGTCTTCAACACGATGGTAATTCGAACTAATATTCTTATAGGGTTATGAACAGAAAGATGAGTATAATATTCTTAATAGAAGAATATTATACTGTTTGAATAACTGTATCATGCGCCAGAAATATAATTTGCAAGATCCTGTTTATCTTAATTTTGGTTAATTTCAATAGGTGTTAATTCATTAGCGCAAGGGATACCTACAAAGAGTCGTGACAATATTGTTTGGATAGATATGGAAGTATGTAGCTTTAACTTACGGTAACCGTAAATATTTGTCGAAATATTCTTATTGCCACATTTTAGATGACTGGACTCAATGTACAAACATGTCACATATTAGAAGTAGCATGTTTAGTTACAGATAAAAATTTGACAGTGCTAAGCGACGACTTAAATATCATAGTTAATCAACCAGATAATATTTTGTATGGAATGAATGAGTGGTGTCAATCACAGCATAAAAGAGTATGTATGATTTTGGTTACTGTAAGTGCCAGTCTGATGAGCTTTGGAGCGACAGTGTGCTTGACATTTATTTTATAGACAGGCTTAATTGAAGCATCGAAAAATAGTGAAATTACAATATCAGAAGCTGAACAAACGTTACTTAATCACCTGGAAAAATATGTCCCACAGGGATTATGTCCAATGGCAGGGAATTCTGTTTATATGGATCGTCTATTTTTACAGAAGTATATGCCATTGGTTAATGATTATCTACATTATAGAATTATTGATGTTACCTCTATTAAAGAGCTTGGAAGGTAAATCCTAATATTCCCTGATTTTCTGAAGAATTGAAGGGTTCAGACCAAGGAGTTTGTTATTTTTATAGGCGATGGTATCCACAATTACAACAATTAGAAAAACATTATGCTCATAGAGCTTTAGATGACATAAAGGAGAGTATAAAAGAACTACAATTTTATAAACATTTTATATTTAGCAACTGAATAGTACTACATTGAGTTTTATTTAATAAAATGTTTCATATTGGTAGATACTGATATGCATGACATTGTATCTTGTGTTTATCAGTGTTCTCCTGTTTCGACTTATATTCCAAATTTTAGAGTTTTATTTATAGAACCAATATCTTATTTGTTACTTAAAAATTACCCGCGGATTTTTCAAACCAGCAATATTTCAGCCCTGAAGTCTGATTGGTTACTAATTAATCAAGACCTTTTTGGCCCATATTTTATATTGAAATTATAGATCTTCGTATCAATCTTTTATCTATTTTATTCTTACACAACAGTTAAAGAAATAATAAGTGTGTGCACAGAATAATCTAAGTATCTAGAACTCGTGACTTCTAAATCATCTTACTGTAAGACCCGTTTTAGAACTCAACTTTTGCTTTTTTATTCAGCGTATAAAACGTTTTGTAAATCTATTCAATCAGTAATAACTTGTTTCAACAATATTTCTAACACGATTCTGAGATACTTATTCTTATATTCACGAGTACAATGACATTCTTTGGACAATTATCATTACGAAATTTATTTTTTACCCCGAGTATATGGGATATATGTGATTAAGTATTCTAAAATATTTCTTGTCTTTATATTTATTAGCATAATGATTTATATATAGATACAATGCAATAAATAACAAGATAGTGACAACGTTTAGATAATCTGTATGTTTGAATTCGTACACCCAGTATATAATAGTATATGTGTGTGACCAGGGCTCCATCTATGTTTTGTAGCCCCATGGATGCAAGTTTGGTGTGCTCCAGTAGATGCAAGTAAGCCGTTCCTGGGAGAGGGTTTGTTGGTGTTGGTGCGGGTGTGCAACAAAACGTTTGCCAGAAGAATAGCCGCGCGAGAGTGAAAAGGGTGATGGCAAAAGATCAGTGGTGATTTCGAGTGGTTTTTTCCAAAGAAACAAATGGCTCTGTCCGAGGTGCACAATTTGGCTGCGATCATCAGCAACAATGCTTTCACTGTTGGCAAGGTAAGGAATCATTTTCACGGTTCTGACTCCATTGCCAAAAAAAATGACGTTCGCACCTCCGTCCACGCAAAGTGCAATCGCGACTTCTCCAGCGATAGTATCACGAACATTCGTAGAATGATATTTTTCTAAGTCTTTTTATTATCACCGTGATATAGACAGATATCATTGCGCCATTCACTCACGCGAATGTATTGTTCTCGAATTATTGCAACTCCTTCCGTAATGTAGTTAAAGAATCGTTCGATTTTAGCGCATTGCCGCTGGATTGGATTTGACCGCAATTCTATACTATGTCAATTGATATTTTACGTATTTTTTAATTGTTAACATCTAGATTCGAAAGAAAATTGATGACGGAATTGCATTCTCTCTTGAAATTTGTTTATCACTACGCGCTGACGTTCTGACGTAATATTTGTTATAATATACTATAGTAATATGATATATTTATATAATAATGTTTCGAATATTTGGAATGATTTATTGATCTCGAATGATTGATACATTCTATGAAGCATTATACAATGTTAGAGTAACAATGGCAATTGATACTTCGAATTGAAGAGTGAGAACAATTATATTTTTTTTATAGAACAACACTGTTGAACGTAATATCAATATGTTGGAACCACGAAATAATTATTCCTCTGATAGATGTAACACAGAGTATAATTATTGGGACTTAGCGGAGCTTAAAACACAGAGAAATGTAAGGAGCTAGATGTTAGGATTTGGTTGTTGGAATGTGATAATTATAATTATAGATTTACTATATTCTGTGTTGCTGATAGGATTCTTATTATTATTTTTTGATTTGCTGTATGTGCTTTGAGATTGTATCTAAGTTGCATTTAAGAAAGATGATTTATAGATACTCAGATAATATTTATATAGTGTACATAGTATTGCTTGTTTATGATGAACAAACTTAGAGATAGTTTTATTAACTGATCTCTCTATGGTTTGTTCATGCAGATGAATATAGAGGATGACGACAGTCAGGATTTAAATAATCCTATGGTCAATGACTTGGTTTCCAAAATTCTTGATGATGATTCAATCATCAGTGATAATGCACATAATAAAGGCTATAATGGGAATACACATTACCATTCAAACCTTCAGTCTTACAACATGGATAAACTTCAAAATAACTATGACCCCCGCTTAGTCAATGGAGATCAATATAATGGTCACTACACGACTGGCAAATTCGAGAATAATGTATCTAATAATACAAAGTTTGCACGGAATTATAATCAACTTTGCAGCGAGCTCAAAGCGCTGGGTCTAAATCAAAATCCTGGAGAGGAGAATTTATACAGCAATGGATTTGCTGGTTACTCCAATACATCTTATCAACCTGATTCAGAATCGTATATATTACGTCCTAACGAGATAAATTGTACAAGTGGCAATAACATGCCACTGTGTAACAATTTGTTAACAACATCCAAGGAGACAAATTTCGGGAAACAATCTACCGGCTGGTCGGATACACTCACAACGGGATCGGCCACCGATTTATTTGGAAATTATCAGAGGATTCAAAACTGTACGAATCCTGATCTAAATTTCAATGTTGCTTTAACATTGGCATTAGATTCATCCGATTCTATGGCTGTTAACGAATTGGAGTGCCATAATAATATTGGTCAAAATATAGCCAGCAATTCATATGGAAATTCTGCAGTTAACATGCATGACTTGTACAGCATGCCAACTAATAATCAAACTTATAGACCAAGTTCTGCTATGACTGATTTGAGTATTGACTCGGGTTTCTTGTCAAACTCGCCATTACAACATTTCTCACCGGCCGATACTGCTCCGCAGAACTGTTTCGGAAATAATGTACAACGCAATGGTGCCGGCGACTATAAAGATCTGCACGAATCAAATAGATTTAATATGGCAAGCATTAATCTACCGAACGAGCAGTTTCCGTTCTTGCAACCACAAACTTGTACTTACAAATTGGATCAAGCAGTGGACCAAGATTATAAGCACCTAATCGACTATTATCCGGTTATGAACGACTTTACCACATCGTCGACTAATAGTTTAGATACCAACGAAAACATTTGTCTTTCGGGTAACAACGATCGTAGGATCGAGAACAGCTTGTTAAAAACCATCAGCCCAAAATCAAAGACCATGGAGACTAAAACTTATTCACCTATCGGATTCCCGAAGAATTTAAGTTCGCGCAACTCTCATCAGCAAATCCCAAAATATGGATATCACAATTATCAACATTACACTGCCATTAACGGCGAGACTGTGAACATGCTATCACAAGGTCCCACATCATATCCGAACACCTTGAAGCAGCCTAATAGTATTAATGCATACAAGATGCAAGATGGGTTTGACCGTACAAAAGAGATTCCTTTTCCTCCCGTGAGCCACCTCACCAATCAATTAACAGGATCTTCGTTAAGCAAGGAGACATTCAATTATCTCATGAAACAACGACATCAAATGTCAAGAATACAGAGCACAGCTGGGATCTCTTCGGCAGATGTAATATTTAACTCAGGAATAATACCGAATCCGGGTACCGTCAGATCGGCAGTATTTCCACCAGTTATGCCAGTTCCTGTACCAGTACCAGTACCACGACCTTTTTCCGTTCTTTATGGAGGTGGTAATTTAAGTTTCCGGAATGGGACAGGAGCAGCTAGACGCACGACTCCTTCCAGTATTCTACATTTTCGATTAGAACAAACTTACGAGCAATTCAAGCAATTGGAAAAAGAACGCAAGAAATGCGAGGCTGGACTGGCTGCCCATTTTCCTGGGAAAAAAGTAACAAGCGCGAACAATATACCGATCCCTCGTCTCCAAGGAAATCCATCTCGTGTCGATCGACTGATAATAGACTATTTGAGGGAGCATGCACGCGTCATCACCCTAATTGCAAAGGTAAATATAAAGGGAGGTAAAGTTTGTGTCTCATTTCTCATAAATATCAAGTATACTAATCGATCTACGATCTTTTCTGTTTGTAAACAGATGGAACGCTTGCGCGGAGCCACAATCAATCAACGTGTCCATAAAGCCATGGAGAAGTGGTTGGAAGCTATCAAGTTCGTTCAAGACTGTCGGAAACGTGAGATCGCAAATGCAACCAAGAGACAGAAAGACAATCCTCCGTGTATCTTCGTATACAACGATAATGGTGAATATCAAATGCTTTTAACATTTTCGTACATTCTGGACGCTTATTAATATTGCATTGATGTTTTAAATTCGAAATATTGTCAAACTAATGCATGTTTTTGATTTTACTGTGTAGACATAATGACACTGGCCAACAGTGTTTATGATTTGACCAAAGCATCTCGGTACGCTAGAACTGGTATGTACAATGCACTACAAGCAACACTATTGTACGATTTGGATATCGAGAAGACAGTCGTAGAAACATCGAAAGATCCGATTCTTGTACTGAAACGTAATGAAAGTCAGACGCCGTTAACAGAGGTTTACGCGAGTTGCACCTAGCAAAATTGCGAGAAGGCCTTCGCCATCTCGTACTTCGAGGGATAGATGAAGAAGAGAAAGAAAGAGAAAGAAAGAGAAAGAAAGAGGATAATCCAGCAGCTTTTTACTCACGTATTACGCGTTACGTTTTGGAAAAGCTTCTGCTGGCGTTTATAATAATTTTAACCGCTGAATACAGAAAATGCCGCCCACTAACCCGCGAGACTACAAAGGTAACGCATACTTTTGCGCCGAAGGAAAACAAAAAAAATAACACGAGAAGCGGAAACGAAAATAATCCGTGTCGCGTCTCTACTTTTTACAAGTTAATAGTTAAACTCCATAGTTTTCTACTGTACATATTTTAATCCCTTGAACTATACCATATAGCCCTCGGGAAATGTTAGTTCTGATATTTGCAATATTAATCTGACTCGTAATGTGACTCGCGGTCACCCTCGATCGCGTTACGAAAACGTGATTTTCCTTGTTCTTCGCAATGAAACTTTTTTCAATGTCCGGCATGGAATCTGATTCCTCGGATGTCAGTGAAAACGGTAATCACTTATTAAGAGAAATATTTCAAAACAAAGAATAGGAAATCATGGAGGATCCGAAACTCATAGAGAAAAAGAGAGATAGAAAGAGAGATACAAAGAAACAAACGAAGAACAAGATTTGCTCAGACGCTAATATTAAAATATATTCGCATAAATCTCCGAACTATATATTATTCGTTTCGCGTATGTGTCATAGGCTAGACGATATACATATACATATACATATATATAGGCTAAATTTGATCGATATATTTGTTCAACAATGCTAGGCGGTAACTTCTTAGACTAGTTCAATGTGGCCTTCCTTAAATGTGTGACCCAGATGTGTGTCAGTTAGTTGAATAACCTTGAACGCTCGTGATCGCGAGTTTCTCTCGGCGATGTACGAGTTCTTCAAGCTTTCCTGTGAAGTATGCCTTTAGCCTTCGATCTGAACAGTAAACAAAAAAGAGAAACAAAACAGATCTACATACGACACGAGAACCATGTCCACTATGCTAGATTGCAATTTTTCTTAAACGATCTTTCCTGAAACATACTCGCAAAACATAACTACATGAAACACACAAAGAGGCGAATGTCTTCTGACGTAATGTTTACGTGTAAGGCATCGAGTACATATTCAAGAAATATCCGTGTATATCATAGAAACACGTTTATGTGAATTTATAATATACACTCTCACGCGTGTGTATATATGTGCATAGTTCTGTGTGCAAGTAATCATAGAAATAATTAGCTAATGGTTAGCGTACACAGACGGAATAGATGTTCCTGCAGAATTTCTACGTTCTAGACACATTTTTTTAGCAAATTTTTCGCGTAATTCCCGGCAGGAACAGAACTTAAAAAGGGTATATTGGTTTAGTATTTAAATGCTTCTATTATGGAACTTAGGCAGGGTAAAGTGTTTGTATTTCAATTAACACTATCGACACCGCGATGTACGAACACAGTTTTCCGATTGTCTTGGTAGTCGACGCGAATTATTGCATCTCGGCTTTATATAGTTTATTTGGCAGTGTGTACATCGGTACGCACATTGTCCAGTTAGCGAATTTATTAGTGAACGAAGTAAAGTTAATTGATCTTGGATATAATTTCGATATATTTCTTATCGATTCAATTTAGCAAATACTAGCGAAATCGCAATCAAATTATTGCTAGACAGCAGATTGTCTATTTTAGTAAGAATGCAACAATGATAGAGATTTATAATTCGACTACGAAGATAATCACGGAAAGATAAATAACCCAGTACTATTTAAAGCAATAACACATGCTTACAGACTGTCGAGCCGCTTTTATATAGTGCTTATAATGAATTATCGGGGACCATGTGAAACATCGTCTCCTTAGGATTCTATCCATTCTTCTCCGGAAACATGAGAACACGTGCATTTCTTCATGGCTTTTTGCCTAATCTTCATGGTGTGCTACGCATCACTCATGGTGTGATATATTTATCTTCTCTCGTTAATTAATTCTGTCCACGTGTGTATTTAAGTCCCTCTTCGTCCCCTGCGTTTCATCATACGAAATCATTTCAGAGAGTCGTGAAGTGGTCGATGGAGTCAAAGGTGTTGAAGGGTTTCATTTCTAAAGTAATTCATTCTCCAAAGATACACACGTACACACACATGTCCAGGATCGAAAGTATAGAATTAGAGAAAGTAATGATTAACCACCACGCAATTAACGAGGACAGAAAATGAAAATAACTAACGTGTCTGTTTTAGGATCTAGGATAGAAATATTGAGTGCTCATAACACGTACAATGAGGAAATCAATTAAAGTATCTCCGGCGCTCATCTTTTAAAGAAACGGATTAAGTATTCGGTATTAAAAACTATTACGAGGCAGTGCTTTACAGAATTTCCTTCCGCATTTGCCGAACATATTATATTATAACTGTGATATATATAATGCCAATTTGTGCATAACTTAAAACGCAAAGAGATTTCTTACGGAGAAGACACGGATGAACGCAGCCGGTTCGTTCACTTTTATTCCTTTCGTCATATCGTGTTCGTTCCTTTCTCTTCGCTTTCGCGAACGGCTTATCACTTATCTTATTGTCAGAACTTTATAGATAAACGTGCGTGCGAACTAAGTGGTGCAGTTTCTTAGAAGAACGAATTTCGATAGTCGTGGAAGATCGAATTACGTGGACTATGCAAGTACTTCCTTGGTTTAATACAAACACTTTGCCGTTGGAATTAAGATATTGAAGTAAGTGACAAACATTATGTGAACATAAATTTCACTTTTAATAATTATCCAGGAAGAAGTACCTTAACGATTGGTCCAGCTAATCATTTATTTCAACAATTAATTGACTCGATATTAATTCCAGAAAATTCAGTCGAATTTCTTCGTTAACAAAGTGTTTGTATTCCGGCCAATGGACATCTTGCGAAACGCGAGTACCGTGTGATCGTCGATCAACAATATCTAGTTCAATTAATTAGTAACTTCTAGAAGTCGTAGTCCGAATTATCCCAGTTTCGTATATGAATTGAGGTTCTCACTAAAAAAAAAAGCGTGATCGATCCGACATCACGAAATTGAAACCGTACGCTGCATCAGTTAAGAAATAGAAACACTATCTACCTAGATATGTGTTTGACAATCCTATTTAAATTGCATGTGATATTATATATTATTGAATAGCTAGATATATATATATATATATCTATTTGAATATATACGAATATAAATATATTTCCGCCATAGAGCGTGAGGTAAAGCTGTCTAGATTAAAAAGAAGAGAGAGAGAGAGAGAGAGAGAGAGAGAGAGCCGCGAAGAGGGATGTTAAATTGTCCAGAAGTTTGTCTGTGTATAAAAATCTAAAATATATATATATATCTATACGAGTCGAAGCAGTGTCGAGGCAAACGCGAGGCAAAAGTAGGAAACAAAACCGACCAATGTTTAACACGCGAGATTCCCGAGACGTATTATTAATAAATATAATATATATTGTAAGATTAACGATCCATTCGCTGATCGATCGCGTAGATGAAATTTCCGGTAGTAGCTCTTCGGGCAGGTAGTGACGAAACGAATTTAAGATATCAGTGAACTACCTTCATTTCATATCCGACACGATATATAATATATTCAAAAATTCATGGGTGCTCCGTGCGTAAACTACTTGCAATACGTGCATGTAAATATAACGGTATATTATAATTGCTTTTAGGTCGAAGATCTTTCCGGGCGCGCATTTTTACTTGAATACTTCACTCGCTTCGGGGACTGAGGGGACAAGTCGTTACTTCCTTCTTATTCCTTCTATTGGATTTCGAAGTTCAATTCGACGTAGTGGCTCATCGTGATAATCCTACGTATTACGCTTTAGCAAATTTACTTCCTACATTGTTAATCAACCAAACTAACCGTCGTTAAGCTAGTGTCGTGTAGCTTCTCTTAGTTTAGGGATCTTGGATTTCGGTTCGTGTGGCAAACGAAACGAAACGAAACGAAACGATTCACTTTGTTACGAGAGATCTGATGCAGATATATTAGAAGTATTAGTACGTTGTTTCAATTTGGAACACGCTGTATTTGGTGTGATGGTAGATTCACGTTTCTTCTGTCATCGTTCCGATTCTATAGAATTCAAGATACATTCTTTCTAGTCTCAAAAATATATATTCGAATGTTCTTTACCTAAAGTCTTGATCGTTTTCTAAACTCTCACAGAGTATATACCTTTCGGTTCAAGTTTACCATCTCATTTCTGGATGTATTTCAAAATGAATAATTGTCCTAGCTAGTCACACTTTGCCAGAAAGCCGAGTAATACTAAATTGAATTCAATTACATTGAAAGGGTAAAATATTTTTGGAAATATCCCAACGATACAAACGAATCACATCGAATAAAAAAACCGGTTGCAAAGTAAACGTGTGAGGAAGAAACGTTGATAGTATAATTAGTATTAAAGAGATACATATTAAACCGTACATATGTGGACATTTATATATCTATATCTATGTTGAGAAGATAGATCATTCTGGTGGATAAGAAGCGAATAGTTTAAATGATAATTGTCAAAATATCGTACGCGTGTAGTCGTGTAAAAAATGTTTCGAAAATTAGTGATGTTTCTCTTCGATTAGCAGCACTTTGCGGAGGAGAGTTCCGCTTGTAGTTACAAATTTTAGGCAATTTTGAGGGTTCTGATAAACCGCTGGCGAGGTGTTCTGGTATGCCGAATTATCAATCGAATCCGGCGTAATGAATCTAATCAAATCTGGTTTATTAAACTATTCTAAAGAACTATTGTAAATATATTTTTGGTTAGATAATTGCTGTCATTCTTAGCGAATTATTTAGAAAATAATTGAAGATTTAACAGAATTTTTATTCATGTCTAGAAAAGTGTTTGTTTCTAATCATCGTTAAGAGATGATCATCTCGCCAGCCAGTGTCGTTTCGTTTAATTACTCAGTAATTGAATTTACTGCACTTTAAATTAGCAAAATTAGTTGGAATCATTAGTTAATTACTAGGCAAATTTCTCCAGTTATTTGTTCGCGTTAGTCTTCGTAAATATTGTTGCTGTAATAACGCATAATATATGTACTGTTTCTATTTATTATTTAGAGCAATGTTACTTTCGTTTCTTGACATAAAAATATGTCACATATCGAGAATAATGGCAGATATCGGACGTATCTTGCCAGCAGGTTAACGAGGGGTACTTCTCCGCTTACGTTTTCTAAAAAGAGTAGAAGAGAAGCGTGGAAAATCGTTTTCTAGATTATCACTAAACGTCGTAGAAATGTTCGCGCGCCAATTAATCGCGGTCTAATTAATCGATCTATGTACTTTGATGGAAATATGTGGTATTATATCGATGTCTCTAGTATTTTAGGATCGATGTGGATCCTCAATCAAATTCAACGATCGAGTGTCGCAATAGTCGGTGAACTGATAAGTACTCGGGTGTCTAATAAGAAAAAGAAAAAAAAAGAATTGTTCGCCAATGTAGGATGCCTAATTAATAATTCGGGCTAATTGTTCTCAGGGAAGTGCGACTGGATGAGAGAGGATAATTGTAAGTTCAAAATTCGATGATATAATAATATTTTCTCATTTTAACTGCGATAACTTTAACGATGATAACATTTTCTTTCTTCGAGGAAAAGGATCTCTTTCGTTCAAGAAAACTATAATCCGAATAATAATTACTAATATCTCTTATCTACTTTCAGATAGATAATTTTCGGTGCGAACATGATTTACGTGAATATTCTGTTATTTTAAATCGACGGAGAATGTTGAAATTGTTGATGAAATTTGACGGTGATATTGAAAATCATTTCGACGAAGACAATCGTGTGAAGCTGTTTCGAAAATAAAACTACACTCTGCCGATTCGGAGTGAAGTTCAAGTTGCATTATAATTGTGGAGAGAAGATGACATAAATGAAACATCGACCTTTGCCAAGAATGCTCGGTTTGCGGACCATTACGTACCAAATACTATACAACGATCGCGTTACAATAATATTAAACATAGAATGCAAAAGAACGGGTCATTGAATGTTATTCTAACGAGGTGAGACTCGAGTCTCTTAAGTTACGACTTCGCCGAAAATGTGTCGACTGTGTTTCCTTAATTCAAAGGTATACCTTGCTTCAATAAGACTCGCTGTAACACACTGTAACACACTGTACACAGCTGCAGACAATTACTGTACTCTCTTAATTGTCTGCAGCAGTACATTCAAACTCAACTATCATTTATCTGTTCACTGCCTTCTTCATTCACATATTGCACTCATATTGCAATCTAATTAGAATTAGAATTATTTGTCAGTTATCAGTTATGAGTAATAGATAAGTCAGCCTAGCGTGATATAGGCTTTGTGTACATCTTGTGTACATCTTGAAAGGTATAGTTTGCAATTAAGGAAACGCACCAGTTGTGAACAGTATCGTTTGCCGTCGTGCGGCTGTCGGTTAATAAATTTGATTGAGGACGTTATTAGAACGTGTAATTAGTGTGCGTTTCTCGAGTAGTGCAGTCTAACTAGTTTGTAATTAGTAGTCGTGATTAAACCGTGCTGCGGTAAATCGAAGGAACAGAAATGAAAGGAAAGGGAGTTCGGTTTCTAGCGAATGCGGTAGAAGTGAAAGGTGGACTTCGTACTCTGAGTGTTATCAATATTTGTGCGTACGGTTAACAAACTTTACTATAATTTCAATAATCTCAGAGAAAAGTCATCTGATATGAATTCAAGCTTTAACTCTTCAGACTTACTTCAATTTTGGATGCATAATTAAATGCACCTACTTCTGTCGGTTACAGTACAGTACACTTGTGTTATTTGTGCAAATCTTGTAACACGGAGTACGCAGAATCCTTTTCGCTGGTTTCGTGCGTGTAACTATCATCTTCGAAATAACTAAAGTCCAAGCTGATCACCCTTCTGTATTTCTTTAAGTAGCTTTCTGATACATAGAACTCGCTAACATTATCAAACGTTAACATATCGCTATCAGCCGACAGAGAGCCTATCGATCTTAAAAAAACACCGTGAAAGTACACGATAACGGTTGCTAAATAAAATATTTTACGACCTAATTGCTTGCTTACGTATAATGCTTACAGTTTGAGCAACTAAACCATGCATCAAATTGTAAGCAAATCGCATTAATATCTGTAACAATCTCATAGGTCACTTTGTCATAAATGGATAAGCCATGAACGTCGCGTTTGAAGATGATGTATTATTCCAAGGAGAATTCAATTTATCACACGCAAAATGTTTCAATCGGAAGATGTGCAATGTGAAGAGTGCAAGGAAAAATTGTAAACGATGCTCAAATTGTAAGTGAATATGCGTGTGGAGAGTGCATCTTTAGTAACAATTGTAACTCCTGCACTTTGAGCGGGTACACACGAAAGACTGTAGAGATTCTAAGACGACGGTAGCTCGCACCTTCTGTGAATTGCACAAAATAATTTTTTACGAGTATATGCGTATCTGTATATCAAATATGTATGTGGCGTGTATATACATATGTATTTGATAGGGCGTTATCAAATATATATATAGAGAAACGGCGCCGCTGCAAATTCACTCTCGTCGCCTAAGCGATAATCGTACATAATACGTTCGCCTAAACTCGATCGACTTTTATATTTCTTAGTACTTATCTATTGCGTTAATTGGCCCTTTAACGGTTTAATTAAGTATCTTGATCAAGTGATTAGTCGAATTTGTTAAATCCTAATGAATTTGGAATGATTTGATACTTCTGGAAATTTAAATTCTAAGCTTGGTTGCTACTTTAATGTGCAACTATGTTTTTTGTGGTTACCGATTTACCATGAAATTTGTGATACTTTTGTTCATATCGTAGTGATATATAGTAGTAAGTCGATTGTTTTTTTATCGGCATTTTATTACACTGTTAAAGGGTTAACTCTATGACACGACTGTTTAAACCTCGTGGGAAGACCAATCGAGATAATACAATTACTATACTGCCGGAAACTTATTAACTTCAGATTCGTATCTCGACCAAATATATCCTCGATTTCCGTTTTCTTTTCGATCGCGATTTTCAGAATTGTTAGTCGGTCAACAGGGAGATCAGGAAGTCCTTAAAAAAAAAAGAACAAGGAGGATAACACGATATCTAGATGTATAAAAATGTTCTGTCACTCTTTGAGAATTAACGTAACATATTGTTTAAGTTGTAAAGCCCTCGCTGTGGAAATTTGTTACTTAAAATTGATGCTTCTTCAACAAAGTTGTAAAGCGTCTCTTGTGATATTCACCGAAATATTTTAGTCTGGAATGTTGATATTAATATTGTTCAACTAATATCAACACACTTAAACTGAACTGACAAAGCACATAAGTTTCGTAATATTGACAAATGATATCGTAACGATAAAAATAATGTCAAAGTTTAATACTATTCTTCGTTAAGATAAGTTAACAATTTAGACAGATCTATGCTTCGTATACTTCCGTTGTGTTTTATAGTCTAATAATCTTCTAGTTTGCATTACTTAATTGTTATCCTGTGCAGGATGTTTTGATAGAGAAAGTTAAAAGGAAACTTTTCCAAGATACTAGTCGAGCATCATCGCTGATTTGCTTTTTATTTAACAAGAGTCTCTCCTACTGTAATACACTCTCTTCACGTACGCGTGTCCCTTGCAGGATATGAAAACACGACTGATAAGAGATTAATCTTATTCTTTTTCTAAGAAAACCAATGTTTAAACAACTGGTCTAACCGCAAACTAATTCCAATCGAGCTAAGCACCCGATGCGCTTCTAAAACACTGTCGTTTCTTCGGTTGATCGACTCCGATGCTTTTCGAGCTGTGATTTACAACGCCGAGATCCACCGCGCTTTCTTATATACGACTTCTTTATTAAGCTAAACTGAACTAAACTGAACTAAACTGAACTAAACTTTAAACTCGACAATCCAGCTGATCGATGAGGAGTAATTAAAAGTGAAACAGATAAAGACGACGAAGAAGAAGAACAGTAAATACATCTCCTATCCGCCCTTTTTCCGACACAAGTAGATAAAGCCGTTTATGGTCCGACACCGTCAGTGATAACAGTGTCCACGAAATACCGTATCTTCCGCCATACAAGACGCGCCACTTTTTATCTGAAATTGATTTGAAAATTATGATGCGTCCAATAAACCGGTGCAACGTGGCAGTGCGTCTTATAAGGTGAATGATACGGTAGCGAAATATTTCCCGCGATACGTCGATGTTTAAATGTGATTTCCGTGATTACGCAAGCGTGCAATTTCGAATAAGATAGTCACGAAGGGAATTTTAGATGGTGCGATTAGGAAGAGATAAGGGAAGGGGATAAAAATACCGAGTAAAAAATAATGGGAAGGAAAATGAGATAACTGTCGTTCTTAGTGTTTTTTATATATGTTACGTTTCGATGTACACTACGAATCGTATTAATAATATACATAATATATATTAATATAATAATGATAACGATAATATTACAATAATAATATATAAAATATATAAATATATGATGGATATATCGTTAAATGGGCTGTGGTAGAAACCTTTATATACTTTATACATCGGACGAGTCGGATCCTCTTGCTTCTTTCGTCGAAAGGAGAATGGAAAGGAAAACAAAAGTAAAGGCGAATCGATTAAAAGAATAATAGTACTAATGATAGTAATAATAAATGATTACGATTACCGGAGATAGAGAAGCGAGAAGAGAGGAAGGGAGATGGTACTAAAATGTGCTACGTTGGAAATTGTATGAAATCGTCCTTTTAATGGACGCGCTTTTTAAAGAAAACTAGTGAAATCGTTTTTGAGTGCGCAGCCACTTGTCCTATTCTATCACACAACGATTACCTTGCACAAAATGTACCTAATTATACTTATAAACAGTAGGATCCGTCTTAATGATTGTCAATAAATACTGTACCTACCGTACCCGTGGCGAACGGGTCAATTATGATATTAGGCTGTAAGAATCTAAGGCGTAATTACGATTAGATAGAATATCCACTCGCTGATCGCGTATCTTGGTGCACCTGCTCCGAATGCGCCATTCTTGACACGTTCCTTGCTACCAATCAGTGGTTTTTAAACATTATAACATTCTTGTAACTTCCTTCTAACTACTGAATCTCTTTGACATCAAAATTGTACACCTTGGAAGAGTTAAAAACCACTGTTCAGAGTCAGAGTATGCAAGGATTGCAGATAGACATGCACCTTATGAATTCCTATATTAAGGTAGTTTAATGAGAAAGGAAATGGTGATCAACTTAACGTCACATATTCGTATCCCCAGGCACTAAGATCAATTTTATTGTCAATTGTGTAATTCTTTGAAATGTGCTGCGTTAATTCCTATTCTTAGAATTGCCTGAGGATCCAATGTATTGTAAGTTGATGTAATCATTTTATTGGAGTACAGCCATGGAAGTTATGTGTTATCACACCTAGATGCTGATAATGAACGTGTTAAGTCTTATTGAGATATTAATGCAGGATCTATTCTTTGTGTTTGGATCTTCTTCCTCTTTCTCTTGTTAGTCTTTTATTTTCTTGGACTGAGTGAATTGTATTGTATGCCGAATGTGAAGCTTTTAAATTCAGTTATAAACTTAGTTAATTACTTTGACATAAACAACAAAGTTTCTTCAGTTAATAATAATCATCCAGTGGTACTAGGTTTCATTATGTTATATATGTTCTTGAAAATTGATGAATGTCTTTAATGATCCGGCATCGAAAGAGAGCATCGGAGCAGCGTGCACGAATAACCCGTTTGTAAACAAATAAATCTGCTAGCCTCTAGTTTCGCTAGTTGAGGAAATCAACGAGTGTTTTAGATCCTTGCTCAATGAAAACGAAAGATTGATTTCGACGTGACGAGTTATATGCCGCTCTTTAATTTTAAGTTTAGATTCCCAAAGTGTACAATGCCGGCCATTCTACTCGCTGGATGGACAATTATATGTATCAATGTAAACCTCAGATGAATTCTTAGATATTCCAAGATGCGGATAGAAGTTCTAGCTAATGAGCTAATGAGCCAATGGCGAAATGCGATTGAGAGGCATTTTTCGAGTGTAATTTCTTCAGTTCCTACGTGCAATGTATTTCCTTTCTCTTACGTATCTTTAAAAAGCGAGACTTCTTCGATGAAAAGGAATCTGTCTTGCGTGCGTATCTGAAATTGCTTTAAACGGAGCCACCACGTGGTTCCTAATCTCGCGATTAAAATCAACGACGGATTTAAAAAAAAACAAGGATGCGATCGATCCGGAAGGAAGATACGTAGAATTCTTTCGCGGCGAACTTGGATACACACAGGACCATACGTTTTTTCGTAAGCTTAGTGAATAAGTATGTGAAACCTGAGCTTAATGTATTCTCTCGTAAAAGATTACTGTCTACGAAACTCCTGTTTGTACCTTACTGGTTTACTGTGACGCTAATTAGCGTAGATTACGCGTAGGCGAAAATAAACAAGCGAATTCGATGAAAGAGGAAGAAGATGAGGAACGGTGGAGGATTGTGAATGATTGTGAATGATAAGGGGTTTGCGGTGTATTATTGTTTATTACTCTACGAAGTGTTTAATCGACGAGAGATCAATGTTAGTATCGTTAGAAATATGAGATGCATACGATTTGCCGTGCTTTCGCTTGGAAAATGTTTCATAATAATTGTAACAGATCAGTTAGAATATCGTCGGAGAAACGAGAAACGAGAAACGAGAAACGAGAAACGAAGCTCGACGGAAAGACTATATGGATACGCAGTCTCAATTAGTTTCCTTCCTTGCGTTAAGCATGATAACGATTTAGCGAAATGTGTTTTACTGAAAGTGACCTTCCTATGTAAATTTACTCGTTTGTCCTCATAAATTATAAATAAATAATATCTTTCGTGTTCACGTATGCAGCTGGTTTATTACTTCGTTCTTTCGCTACGGTAAGAACCAAGCTGTTTGTTTATAATTAAAGGAAGGATAAATGATAACTCACTTTTTTGCAGGCTTTCTTATCAGTATATTCTGTACATTTCAATATACATCGCAAATAATTACAACTGGACAAATCGGTAGTTCACATTCGATAAACTCGCGTACCTTGAACATTTAACAATTATTGCGTTCCTGATCGTGTAATTACATTTACAACATAATTATTGCCGTTGAACAAATCCTATATGCAAAACTCGCAGGACAATATGGCAGCAATGTAGTTGGATTTATTAAATATATATCCTAGCTGCTGTTACATCGTTATTTTCCGCTTTACAAAGCATACAAGAAATATACAGTTACGTGCATATAGAATATTTCATATTTAACAGTTTCTATGTATAAAGCTAATTCCGTTAACGTAAAGTCGTATAATTATACGTCCGCCATATGCATTTGGTTGAGTATCAAATTTATACAACTTACACTTACTTCCATGCTGTTAGTAATGCCAATATTGCTAAGATGATTGTTAAATTCTATTCTGACGCGTGATTATGATCTTGATGATGCACGTAAGATATGAAATGAGTTGATGCGACTTTTTTCGAACTTTAGAAAAACAAGTGTGAACACTACTGATGCCGATAACAGCTCCGATTCTGGTTCTATTTGTTGCCTAGAAGTACTACATTCTCAATGGAAATTTCGTACTTGATTCGTGTACGAAGATTAGATATAAACGATGAATATCGTGTCATGATCATTATTCTTACTTGATTATTCTTAATATAAGAAAAAACTCTTCTCGTTTCGTGCAACGATTATAACAAACGACCCCCGTAAAGTGAGAAAATAGTAACTCATGTGTAACAAATAACAGTAGTGAACAGTAATGAAAATATCCTTTCCACGAACACGATTATAATAGATCCACCTATCTTTGGTATTCACACTGAACGATATAAAAAGCGCGCTTCCAAAATCTGAGTTTGATATACAACCATTCAATAAATATACGAGAAAGCAAAAGATTACAAAAGATTAGATGACTATGCAACTATAATGCAACTATAATGCAACATTTGTACTAACTAGTACGCATATTTTTTCGGGTCGACAAACCCTATCGAACATCGACCATTACTCCGAGACGTTTAATAAATAACAATATATGTACGTAAAAATATGCGAACACGTTGGGACTCGACAAATTAATACAAAACATGTAATAATTTACAATTAACAGTTTACATTACGAAGAACTGTAAACCTTACGATACATTACTGAAAATGATGAATTATGCGGAAAAATAGAATAATGAACACACAGCTGTTGCAAATGCTCGGGTAGATGATACTGAAATTAGTTTCATATTATAATGAATATCTCCTAATTCTTGATCTCAAACCTTTACATATTTCTTGTCATATATGTTTTCATTATACCATGTATAATTCAGCAAGAAATCATCTCTGATTCTAGATCATAGTAATTGATCAATCTCTATTTACATTGACAGCAAATGAGACCTAGGAAACGTACCGACTTATTGTAAACTGATCTCATTCTGTTGATCTCATTCTGCTAATAGTTTCATTCCATACATTTATAGAATGAAGTTCCTCCATTCCTTCGGCTTAACTCAAAGTCAAAACAATACGTTGCGATTAATAATTTGGAATCATACCTATCCCTGAGTCATGCTTCGATGCTATGAACTTAATAACATTATTAATAATACTTGATAAATAGAGCTCGTCTCACTCTTGTTCGGATAGCTTATGGACAAACAGGTGCAATATCATATTGAAGTTGATTCAGCACTAAATCCTGCTGTTAGTATGCGACAATGTTCTTCCAAGCGTTTCACATTTGCCGATAGACACGCATTTTCTATGTACAGATTCTTTACCAGTATATCAGCTCTTGATAATTTCTCAGCCTGAAGTAATAGAAAATTATTGAGATCTTTCGTGCAAGTAATCAGTTCGTTAAAATATATATCTCGGAACATAGTTTGAATTACCTGATCAGCACAAGTTTCAAACTGTGCCTGAAGTCTTTCTTGTGTACTGCGAAGCAGACATTGTAATTCGGATACTTCTGCCTGGTGTTGTGACATGATATCTGTAAAAGGAGATTGTTAAACTTGTGTTATAATTCGGATAAGAATATAGTAAATCCAGGTAGAAGTCAAGACTTACGATGAAGTACACGTTCTATGTGCTGCTGCTGTTTTCTATAATAGTCTTGTAGCTGGCTCTTCTTACGTTCTTGTAATTGTAATCTCAGTTTTAGATTTTGTAAGACATTCACGTCAACACAACATACTTGTCTCTGTGCATCGTTCGGCATGCAGTGACAATTTAAGGCTTTCAAGCTCTGCAATCTTAGTGCATCTTGAATTAACTCGTATTCCGTGTCGCGTTTATCTTCTTCTTTCAATAATGCCGCAGATTTTGCGCCAATCTCGTTCTTCCTATGCGAGGTGGATTTGTCGATTTTACAAGTGCTGTTGATATCCTTCACAGGGTGTTGCACGTAAATTTGATTCTGTTTATAGTCATTCATAGATGTAAAGTCATTGGATAAAACCGAGGATTCCAGGATTCTATCCAACTTGAATTCTTCAGAGAGCTTACGAATATTTTCAGTATACTGAGGTAATTTCGAAGAGATTTCAAAGGACGGCAATGAACTAGTAGGAACATAATTCGACTGATTTACTAAATGTGGACATAGAATTTCTTCTGAAACTTGGATGGACACATCAGTCATAGGCGGCCGTTGCAAAGCTAGGATTTTCTCTTGCAGATCTTTAATCTCCTTATCTTTCTGAGAAATATCTTCTTCGACTTGAGCCTTCCATTTCTCAAATTCATCCTCCAAGTCCAAATATTGTTGCTCCAAACTGATCCTCTCTTCGATGGGCGACAGACGTCCATTATTTTTGATTTTATCCTCAGGGCCAATCAACTCCTCGTATTCTGCCATCTTAGTAATGAGTTCTGCCAATTTATCATCGCTCATCTTTTGTTCCTGTTCAAATAACTGCCTTTCTTCCTCCAACTTAGCTGCCCAATAGTCTTCGCATTCTTCGTATTCCGTTTTAAGAAGATCCAGACTTCTCTCTAAGACTTGACATCGTTCGGTAAGTTGTTTTTTCTCCGCGGCATGTGCTGCTTCCAGTTCTTGCAACTTCAAGTGCGTCGTCATGTCTTCGATGGAATCGGTTTTGTTACAGATGAAATAAGTTTTTGCGATAGATTCATTAGGCATCTTCATGGAATTATTGAGGATAGTGTCTTTAAATGACCTGAATTGTTCCATGTTATTATGGTCCTCTTTTCGTGGCGGATAATCGCGAAGACTCGGTACTTTGTTCTGCGAGATTTTGGTGTCTTGATTAGAATTTTCCGCGACATTAGAAAGCAAGTCATTGTTGCTATTCGTCAGAGCAAGTCGTTTTGCCAGAGATGTGTTTTTATGCTTCGAGACAACGAAATCTCGCAACGACTCACTGGTCCTTTCCTCGCATTCAATTTCCAACTCGGAGGCGATACTTTTAACACAATCCGCTTCTTTCAAGGAATGCATGTTTGAATTCGATTGCAGCCTATTAATTACACTAAATATTTCCTCTTTGAATACACAGGACTCGCTATTGCATTTACTGTTTGTTAATATATTTTTTAGTTGTTTTGTTATCGGTTCATTGGTGGCCTTCGAATCGATAGATTTATAATTTTGTGAACTCTCGTCTTCGATCGAAGTACAAGACGTCTGTAAAAATAATCAAACATGTTATATTATATTATATAGTATATTTGTATATAATTTGAGGATTTCTATGATCCAAGTACACTTACTGGTGTGGAATGTTTTAAAAACATATCGAACATGTCGGTCTCTTCTTCTATTAAGGAATCATCCTTGTCTAGATAAAAAAAGACGATTAGATAAAGCAAGATATAAGATAAAGAATACAGAAATATTGTATTTGTATTACCGTCTATAACGTCCGACGGTATATTTCTGGTGGAATGAGTGCTCGATGACATATCTTGTCTATAAAACAAAAAATGTTTTAGGAAGTAATGAAGTAATGAAGTAATGAAGTAATGCGGCTTTTCCGGTTAATTCATTGATATTTCATACCTTGTGCTTCTACAGTGACAATCTTTTGATTTTAAAGACTCCAATTCGATTGTAAGTTCGTCGTTTTGATCGCGCAAAAGAACAGCTTCCGATTGTAGTTGCTTTATCCGATCGAGTAAATAGATAACATCTTGCTGTTGTTTCACTTCTATATTTTGTGCCTAAAAAAATATGTCATTATTGTAAAATTTATATCAGTTATATCGTTCGTAAGTATTTCTTCCGCGGCGGAATCATTGTTTTTATACCTCGTCGTGTTCGGCAGCGAGCAATTTCATTTGAGTGAGCAAGTCATTGTTTGATTGTTTAAGTTTCTCAATTTGATTGCGAAGACTTTCTTTCTCCATTTCTAACATTTGATTATCTTTCATAGTTTTGACATATTTATTCTTAATCTCTTGATTCTCCTTCTGCAACACGTGTACCTGCTCGTCTTTCGATTTCAAAGCAGCGATATTTGTTTCTCGTTCCAAACTTAATTCATCCGATAATTCTTCTATCGTTTCCGTATGTTTTTGTTCCAATTGTTTCCGAAGGTTTTGCTTGATTTCTTCTTGTCGCATATGTTGTTCGTCTATTTCTTGCGCGAGTGCGTTTGCTCGCTCGTTCGCTTCTATCAAGTCAGTTCGTAATTTATCTTTTTCACCGTTGATATTTTCTATCGAGACGCTGAAAGTATTATATCATTTTTTAGAATTCCATTGATTCGAATTACGCGAAATCGTGATTTCATTTAAGAAATGGAACAAAGAGTTACTTTAGGTTGTTCAGTTCTTCTTGGTACATTAAAAGGACGTCTCTCAATAATGTGATATGAGATCTAATAGTTGTATGATCTAAAGATTCATTCAGGTTTTTTAATTCGTCACATAACGCTGTTGTTAATTCAGTCAAACGAACGTCCGAGGCTTCAACGCCTCCATCAGACAATAAAGCTGTTGTACTTGTGATGCCTGTTACTTTCCACATATTCGATAAAAGCCCAGACCTATGGAAACTATTATTACAAATGTTTGAATTACTATCGAAATATGTGACTCTCCTAATTTCCAATTATCGATATAATATAATATAATATTGTAATAATTTATTTATTTACCTAGTTTTTCGAGATGCAAGTATATCGAAAGTGCGTTTTTTGGGGTCTAATTTTGTCAGACCTTTCAGAGATTCATCATTGCACTCTAACATCAACTGTTCGTGTAATGATTTTTTATTTTGAAATATTATAAGAAATTCGTCTAAGCTAATTAGTCCATCACAATTTTGATCAAGTTTCTCAAAGATACATTGTGTAATCTAAACAAATTATTTTGCATATTTTTGAATGGTAGAGAATTATGATTGTCCGAAATATGTTATATAATTACCTGTTTAGGAAGAGCAGGGATGCCTAAGCAATTAGATATAAAATACATTGTTGTAGAGTCTACGCTTTCTTTCAAGCAAGTATTTATCTTCTCCCATAAACATTTCAGTCTATTTTCATCCAGTGCTATATCTATAAGATATATATGTTATACAGCTAATCTCAATGGGATATTATTTTATAGATTTTATAGTGGAACAATCACCTGTTTTTACATAAAGTATATCTGTATTAGAATTAGAATCAGTGGCCAATGATTCACACTTCTTAGTGTCAATATTTAACGGTGAAAAATGTCTTTGCGAGTCTATCGTGAGTTCTCTTTCTGTGCATGTATTTAACTCTTGCCCCTTGGCCAACAAAGTTATCAAACCAGTCCTGAACTCTTCGAAGGATATGCTTCTCTTCTCTGATTTCTTTTCTCGAATACATGACTTTAATTCGTCACTTTGTTCCGTAAGATGTAATTTCTGACACAGTGTAAGCCAATCATCTTCTTGCAATTCTGTTTCTCCTTTTATCAAACAGCTCTGGAATACAGCATAAAGCTGTTGCTCGTAGGGTTTATTATTATGTTCATCCATGGCATCTTTTCATTGTTTTTTGAAACCTTATAATGTTTCCCAAGTATATCTGTGACATGTATTAACACACTAATTAGATACACAATAATAATTAGTTGTATATATATATATAATATATATATATAAGTTTACATAAGTATACAAAGCAGGTCTGACATAAATTGAGTACATCATAATCTAATAATATAATAATATAATAAATTATATAAATATATAAATCTTTTAAATAATATTTCGCGCTATATTCAAACACGATAAGTTCATAGATATTAATTCTATTAAATACCGAATGTAGTAACCTAAAACAATACACTACATTAAATTCAAAAATGGAGAACCATAGCAAAAGAGCATAGCCATGCAAATAACAAGTATAAAGAAGGAATGTTTTTTCCTAGTCGATAATGGCCTATTAATTATCCTTAATACGTTAATTGTATAAGAAATATGTTACAACCCTAATTACATTCGTTGCATGGTGATTATGTGACCCAGAAAATCAGTAATATATAGTATAATATTGAAAGCGGATAGTATTAACTACTAGTTAATGAACTAGGCCGTTATTAATTTCCGTTATTCAGTGGATGCAATACATCCTTATCGTTAAAGTGATTGTAACCTACCATTAAATTATAGCTGATATCACGTACACACATACATATATGTATATATATAGTTATACATAGAAGCAGGACACGCAGCTAAGTATAAATAAATAAAGAAACGTTAAAGTTCTTTCAACATTTCCGAAACTCTTCCGCGTTAAACCGTTACGAATGATTCGACAGTTTTTTTCGACGGGCTTTCAAAGTTCCCTTTGTGTCACTCGAAAACAAACAGTAGTTCAAATTCTCGAATAAAGTCTGACTGCGGCAGATGTCGTACTACTTGCTGCGATTACGAACTTGTCCTTAAAATTAATTAAGTCCAATGAGAGACTCGGTTTCTTACTTCGCTTCCATAATTGGAAAATATTTCGGTTGAGCTTGACGCGGGGAGGAATACAATTTGGTTCTCGTTGAGAACGATTAATATTTTTCACTTAACGAATAAGTATTATGTCTAACGCGGAATGTCTGCCTTCAATTAATTACATACTTTATTAAGTAGTACAACCTGTTGATGCGAGCTGCAAAATGTATGCTCATTTAATGATCCCGCGGTTTCTCCTCGTTAAAACCAGAGCCACGAACATGGCTCGCCGTAAATCTTTCATATTTTGGCTGTAGGAAATGTCACGGATATTTATTGGTTTTCGTATTCCCTCCAACTTGATTTCTCATAGATAACACGGTTCTAACTTAAAAAGAGCTTGTCGGTTACCGTTCTTATTTACGCGCATGATTCGTGTTGGAATTTCAACTATTTTATCGCACGCCGGCTTAACTTAACCCTTCAACGTTAAGCTCGACTTGTATGAGATAGTATTTAATGAAACTATAAAATGAAGCCGTTTTACAAAAGTAAATCGTTTCAGTATTTGTTGCCATTTTCGTTGTTTGTGGTCGGGGGGTCATTCGGCCTCAAAGAATTCACAGAATTGCGGTACATTATTTCAGTAGGTTGTAATCATTATTTATGATCTAACAGAGTATGTGAGATGCAATGTTTGTTATTTTAGTTATAAGTACAGAAATGTACAAACAATTAACTTCCGAGGTGAACTCGAAAAACAGGGTATTGAAATGAAGAAACCCGAAGAAATTTCTTTGGAAGCAGAGTACGAAAAACTGCAGAAAGTGAGATAGATTTTGTGAATGAATTATTTGTTCTTTCGAAACAAATTTCAGATGATTATGATCTATATGTTATATTATCCAATAGGAGGACCTCGATAACTGGGAAAATATTAGGATACCAAGACCGTGGGAAGAGGAGGAATCAAAATAATTTGATTTCAATTGATTTAGTATAAAATTTAATTTATTTTGTAGTACAACAAGATCGAGTATAAAAAAATTAATATTCTCCTGATTATAACAGGATTGTAATACTTATACGGAACACATTTAATTATGAAGTCTAACATAATTTCGTAAGTCCTTCTTAATATTATTTACTGACTTGTTCAACATAAATACCGCATTGTCAACAGTGCTCTCTTTAATAACAACATTTCAATACTTCTGATAATGCAATATAATATTAGCATTATAAATTCGACCTGAAACATATAATATTTATTAATTTTTAATAACAATACGAAGATATATATATATAAACACGTCATGTTTTTGTATAAAAATACTTACTTCTTTTGAAATCCAAACATATTTAATAAGCTCTGTTGCCTGTTGTCAGCTGAAATTGTTTGTTTAGTCTTCCGCGAATGATTGTGTCCACTTAATTTCGAATCAGAAGTCTATAATACAAATATTTACGTATGTTTTTCATAATTAATTTGACTAAACATCGATAAATATTCCATGAAATCAAATGCTTACCGTCCGCGAATTCGTACTTTTACGAATAGTCTGTTTTATAGCAGCACTTTTAGGTCGGATCAGTCTTGTACTAGATCGATTGAATAAATTCGTTTCTAAGTTTGTACTCGCGGCATATTCTAAACCGTCTAAATCATCGTCTGCACTGTTATTTTTCTTAGCGTCAGGATTTTGCATCGCAACCGATTTCTTTGCGTGTAAATTCGGAGACGAATTATTTGCTCCAAAATTAGAAGAATCCGAACATCCCCTTCTTCCAAGCGTTAAAGTCTCCGAACACGCGTCGGATACGCACGACTCAAACGATTCGTTTTGATCTTGATCTACATCCATACGATGTAAATCCACGTCCATTTCATCAGTTACACTTAATCGTTTGATATTTATATTCGTTTCACCCTCCAGATTTTCCGAGGGTGCGCTTGAAACACCAGATGAACTGGATGTGCCTGCATCCAATTGAATATCTTCCTCTTCAATCATTTCAGTATCCGTTTCTTTTTCTTCAGTCATTCTTGAGAAAAATTTACTTTCAGTTACCACAGTTTCGTCTATAATCGTTCTTCTGCGTATTAAATTTCGCTTTCTTAACCGACTTCTATTCGTGGTCAGAAGACTTGGAGAAACTTTAGTATTACTTGGTTGTTGTGAGAATGGATTTCTTTTAATTAATACAGGAGACACTTTCTTCTCGTCATATTCCGGACATTCAACTAATTCGTCAGTCTTGGTTTCTTCCGCGGACTCGCGTGCGTACATGTTCAACATTTCCTTCGGATTTAGGACCTCGTTCTCTGAAATGATATACCGAATAAAACTATCGTCTTCGATTTTACACAGACATTTCATACCTGTATTCTCGGATTTCTTCACTAATACTTCTCGCTTTACACGATTAGTCTGTAAAATCATTTTCTTCCCGACGTTATCCGGCAAAGTCATTGATTTCTTGTCAGGTAATTCAGCGTGGTCTTTTTTCAATCTATATTCTTGTGACCACATACTGATCTGTTGCGACTTTGATTTCTTACTCCACGAATTTGTTCTAGTATTTCGATTCTATGAAGTGGTTCCACCATTATTAATAATGCGGGATCTAATTAAATTATTATACGAATTAATTCAATGTGCTGTTACCCTTACTTGAATTTTATCAGGGTCGAAATCATGGAGCATTTGGAAGCTGAAAGGATCACAGTTTCCAAATGCAAGTTGTAACGCGGATTCGGGATTGGTTTCTTCGCCGGCGAATTTTAATTGCTCGGCCGTTACATCGGCAGAAGGTGGATATAAACGCACTTGTTTTCTTTGTAATGGACAAAATACTAATTGGTGTTTGAACGTAATAAGTGCTAATATAAACGCATCCCTGTACTCTTTCGTTACTACTAGTGACTTCATATTCAGATAAGATCCTAGTCGCGTTAAAGCCTGTTAAATCACATAGAATTAATATACAACGAGAATCATATAAAACGAAGTAAGCTCGATAAAATAAATCAAACCATAATTACTTACTCTATGTATATCACAGTCAGTGTTTAAATTAATAAACTTCTTTGCTTTCTGGAGACCAATGCCAGGAAGCGACGCTAAGTAATCACAGCCTGATAGAATACACATATACCGAAACTTTTCCATGTCAAAGTGCTCGGCAGGAATACCCATTGCTAAATGTAATTTTTCATTATCAACTAGAAGACCATTTCCAGAGTGGTCCATTTTAAAAAATACCTAAAAGTACGCTGTGATTACATTTAATCATTTTTTATAAATATAATTGTGCCGTCTATTTTTCACAAGAAATCGCGCTCACTTTTTGTAACCATTTTTAACAAAACTCGAGTTAACATTTAAAGTAGTTACACACGTTGACTCGTTTGCTTTGAAAAATGGACTTGGGCCACTTCCGAAATAAACGGCACAATTGATCTATAAATTCTTAATAATGAGAATCATATAGTAATAAGAATTATAGTCATTATAAAGACCTTTTTACACCCAAATAATGTTAAGTCACTGTCTTCAGTGATAACGACATCAGCTATGCCGCTAATATTAAGATACGCTAATTGGGAGTCTGCCTCGTAAGGAGCAACGATACAGTCGATATTTATACTTTGGCAGTGTTTAATTAAATTTAACGCCATTTCATGGGTAACATCTATAGATCTCCTTAATAAATTTCTACCCTCCGCGTCTTGTCCCATTCTTATTAATTCAGTTGCTTTGCAACGGTTCGCTCGCCTATTCCTGTATTCGGAATAAAAAGCATACGTTCACGCACAATTCATGCGATTTATATGACGCGTAAAATAAATTCTCAGCTTAACCCTTTGACTGCGACGTGCTCGAACAAAAAATCATTAACATCGTACGATGCGATATTCGCGTGATAGTCGACACTAAATTGTGTCGATAAGAATAAGAAAAACCGAGGAGTTATTGAGATTCAGTTATTCGATAGGTTGTTATGTGACACGTAACAATATGTTCCATAATGTATTAATTTATTAAAAAAATGTAAATGCATGGTACCCAGCAAAATTTACTGGTCATATATATATACGCCTTTCATAGCCAAAGAAGTAATAACGTTAAGCACATTATACACTGAATTATATATCACTTAATATATTATGTACAATATATGTGCAACTCATATATTAAAAGTACAATATATATTAGTGTTAATAATGTAATATATGCATACCATGTTGATCATTTTAAGTCAGATATTAAACAACAAAATATAAGAAACATCCTCTGCTTAGAGTATCCAAAGCTTGTAGTATAATAATCATTCTTTCATTGCATACATGTAAGCGTCAGTTTATATATAAATAACGAATATTCTTCAACAAATTCTATACATACTCTCGCCTTTTTGCTTCTGTTTGAGCTTTGGCAGGTAAATGCCTTCCGTCAAAAACGAGGATCGGTTTGATATTGTTCGCAAGAAGCATGTCCACAAATTTCATACAGTATCGAACATATCTGAAATAAATGACGAGCAATCAGTAGATATTATCGTTGACAATAATGTCAGTCATCAATATGAAGTTCTTACGCGTCTGTCGGGATACCCATTAGTAGTTTGTCCGCGCAAGGAAATACACCTTTGTGAAGCCAACAGTAAGAATCAATTGCAACAGTACCCCCGGAAAATTCACTAATATTTATTCTTTTCGAGGATTTATCGAGAAACGGCAGTAATCCTGTAATACCCATTTTTCCGAGGTGCTTAAAAAATCACGTAAAAGAAGAGCGTACAGCTGAGAATCCTCGATCGTCCTCGCGTATTCGCATTACCGCCAAACTTTGATCTGTGGCTATATACAACTCTTGGATACATATAGATGAATCAACCATCATCTTTTTCCGAACATCACGTTTTAAATATATTCGTATTATATTTCGTATATATTCAATTAATATTTAGTTGGCTGGCAAGTTCGTGCGGCTTGCTTTAATTTCTTTCGAGGAAGTAGAAGGATTTTTATGATTACACGGAATTACGAAGCTGTTTGAAAGATAAACGGATGTTACAAGTCAAAAGGGACAATGGATTTTTCAATATAGAAAATAGAAGGAATATGCAAGATTAAGTACATATCCATAGTTTTTAATTCGCCGAATCATAAAATGATTCGAATGATAACTTAATTGCGATACTTTAAAGAATTTTAGTAATAATAGGGATGTCGAGGACTTAAGTTCCTCGTAAGATTGCGGTCCATTATTACCTCCGACGATACGTCAGTGAATTAGGAATAGGAATTATGATGATATTTAATGTTTAAACAGGAATATACAGATTTGTACAGTTACAGATCTACTCCGATATTTAAGTATATTAAATATTTATTTCATGAATGCAAAAGTAATCAACGAAAAATATAACTACTATTTGCAGAGCAATTGACTTCGGAAACTGAGCAAGATCTTTGTAAATAATTAATGTTCGACAATTACACTGTCTGAATTATCATCTTAAATTTCAACAAAGTAAACTACGAATAATAATCTATAATAATAATTATTCTTTCGGGAAACACTTTTAACCCTTGCCGGACTTGCTGCTAGGTCGTTGCATTACCTGATACTTGCACTAACTACTACAATTACTGAAATATCACTGCGTAATCTGTTGCCGTACAAAAACTAAGTAAGAACTGACGAACATCCAAAACAATAAGAATTGCAATATTACGTGGAAGGTGATATACGTCCGATAAATGTTAATCACGTGTTAGTACTTTTAACATGACATACTTCAGGAACCGTACGACGGGACTTCTCGGAAATAAAAAACATATATCAGCTTTTTCTTATTTTATTGATACAAAGAATACACATTACTTCAATGGAATAAATCGGGAAGAATGTGTAGCACCAATACCGGGTCTACCATGTTTGACAGGCTTATAGGTGACAGAAAATTCACCAAGGTAATGACCAATCATTTCAGGCTTAATTTCAACCTGGTTGAATGTCTTTCCATTGTAAACTCCAACAATGGAGCCAACCATTTCTGGTACAATGATCATGTTACGGAGATGAGTCTTCACAATCTCTGGCTTTTCATTGGGAGGTGTCTCCTTCTTGGCTTTGCGCAGTTTCTTCACGAGTGCCATAGATTTCCTCTTCAATCCATGCGAGAACCTCCTTCTCGCACGAGCATGCATCAAGTCCATGAGCTGCTCACTGTAAAAAGCGTTTTATTTATTGTTTTTATACAAACAATCGTGTCGTATTCACCCGAAAACATGTCTCCAGAAGTATGTTCTAATTATGATTTGAGTTCTAATTCGATTAATATGTTATTTCTACAGTGCTTGCAGATATACAACTTAAGGTTTTAATTTAAAAAATTGAGGAGTCGTGGAAGATATAGGCTTCTCAGTTGTTGTAGATCCTCCTCGATTAGTATGGTTATGTTTAATTAGAAAGGGTTAAGTTCTCGGAGAAGATTCGTAATAATTCTCACTTTGGCATATCCAGGAGTTGATCGAGATCAACTCCTCGGAAGGTGAACTTCCTGAAGGTCCTCTTCTTCTTCTGGGTTTCATCTGCCTGAAAAACAAGAGTTGTCCATTTTTTAAATACGTAGGGTTCACAGTGAACGGTCAATTTCAGTGATAATATTATCCCGATGAATTAACAGTATGTACAATCGTCTATTTTAATTTTTTTATTGAATATTTTTGGTGGAGATGTCAAAGATTTAAGTGGATTTTCCATTAATTTCAGCTTACACACCTCAGCCATGTTTACGGTTGATAAAATGGACGACCGAAAGAAGTAGTTGTTGGTGGTCAGCGAGATCCCAGGCCCGGCGATAAAAAAATGTCACTAGATGTAAAGCTTGGTGTAATCGAAACCACTTCCGGAAAATACAAATTTGAATGGTAATAAAAAGTCCCACATGCTTATTAATTTTGTTATAATATTTAACTAATCTTGAATTTATTTGTTTAATTAGCAGGTACTAAATGGTTGGATCTTCGGGGCTCGAATTTTGCAAGAAGACATCGTTTCTATAATTATAATTAATATATTTGATCGAAATTAGAATATATATTTAGTATATTTAAGTCGTATGTATTATATTATATTATATAAGTTGCGTAGATATTTTACTATTAATATATGTTAATATAATATGTAAGTTTATATTTTATGTATATTTATGTAACCAACAATTTTGGAATACAATAAATTGATAAAATGCATTTAATTATGTGTTAATTCTTCATGCAGTGCTTCAATTAGTTTTTAAGTTAGTTCGCTTTGTTAAGAAATATACGGGGTTGTTTAAAATTCTGCCGAAAAATCGAGGAAATGTATCAGGAGAACATGATATGCGAGGAGGTATTCGATTCGCACAATTCCTGGAATTTGACGTCATTTCTTGGAATCGGAAAGTTCTTCTGAAATTCTGAAATTTTGCCGCAAAATCGAGGAAATGTATCAGGAGAACATGATATGCTAGGAGGTATTCGATTCGCACAATTCCTGGAATTTGACGTCACTTCTCGGAATCCGCGAAATTCTCGGAACCGCGAACCAATTCTTGGAAACCGCGAAATTCTCGGAAATTGACCACTATTTCTTGGAATCCGCGAAATTCTCAGAAATTGACCGCGGTTCCTGGAATTCGCGAAATTCTCGGAAATTGCTTGACCACAATCGGGCATTCTGAAATTTTGTCGAAAAATCGAAGAAATGTATCAGGAGAACATGATATGCGAGGAGGTATTCGATTCGCACCATTCCTGGAAAATGACGTCATTTCTTGGAATCCGCGAAATTCTCGGAATTTGACGTCATTTCTTGGAACCCGCAAAATTTTCGGGAATTCTGAAATTTTGCCGTAAAATCGAGACGATGTATTAGGAGAACATGATGTGCGAGGAGGTATTCGATTTCGCACGATTCTTGGAATTTGACGTCATTTCTCGGAACCCGCGAAATTTTCGGGAATTCTGAAATTTTGCCGTAAAATCGAGACGATGTATTAGGGGAACATGATGTGCGAGGAGGTATTCGATTTCGCACGATTCCTGGAATTTGACGTCATTTCTTGGAACCCGCGAAATTCTCGGAATTTGACGTCATTTCTTGGAATCCGCGAAATTCTCGGAATTTGACGTCATTTCTTGGAAACCGCGAAATTCTCGGAATTTGACGTCATTTCTCGGAACCCGCGAAATTTTCGGGGATTCTGAAATTTTGCCGTAAAATCGAGACGATGTATTAGGAGAACATGATATGCAAGGAGGTATTCGATTTCGCACGATTCTTGGAATTTGACGTCATTTCTCGGAACCCGCGAAATTTTCGGGAATTCTGAAATTTTGCCGTAAAATCGAGAACATGTATTAGGAGAACATGATGTGCGAGGAGGTATCTTTTTCAGGAAAGTCTAGGAGTGGTCTAAATAGAGGTTTTAAAAGAACAACCCAATTGATATATGTTTAAAAACAATTTATTTTGTCTAGTATCACCAGTATATCGTACAAGAACAACAACAATAATAATATATAAGCGTTGTACAGAATACGCATTACTTATATACTATATATTCTATATTACAAACAATATACAATAAAATATAATTCATATATTTCTAATATACTAACTATAAATCGATGAATATGTTTAATATAAATATATGTATAGCACGCACAAAAGAAGCACACACATAGTAGTTTCACACACATTCCGAAGTACAATAAATTTAAATTTTTATTAAAATTATTGTTGAACCCATTTTAAAGAAAGAACTATTAGCACAAAATTAATCACAAGTGTACATTGTTACTACGTTAACAAAGAAAACTTGAAAACGAGCTTTAAACAAACATCATATAGAGTGAACAGATGTTATTTTAATGAAAATATATTTCGTATTAATATTCAGTATAAGTTGTGTACATTTATTGTTGAACAATTATTCTTTGGAAAAATATTATTTATGAAATACTTATATATGTGTGTGAGAATATATTAATTTCCAGTTGCTAAGAAACACATTAAAATTATTCTTTACCTGATTTTCATTTAACACAACTGAATATTAACACGAAGTACAATAAGTTTAAAAATATTTCTTATCGGAAAGATGAGTTCGTAGGCGAATACAATAATTATCTTTAAATACTACCACACGAATTCAATCCGCGAACAAGATTTTAACAGAGAGATGTATCTTAATTCTCGTCAAGAAACGAATCTCGTAATGCTTTCTTTTGGTGCACTTTTCCTCCAATAAGAGCATAACGTTTTGGCGCATCCCGGCGCGTGTTGTAGGATCGATTGGCAGATTCGCACGTCGTCGAAACTGATCGCAAAACTTGTGCGAAACTGTTTCAGTGAAAACCGTCGTATCGTGACTAATCTTAAACTGCACCGAATTGCGAACTATAGCCCGTATAAATATTATATAGTGACAATGTTCGTCTCGTGAGATACTCACTGAACGTATACAGAACTACAGTCCTACATACAGAAAAATGTTTTTAGTGGGTTTGACAGGTGGCATAGCCACTGGAAAAAGTAGCGTAGCCGCGATATTCCGCGAATATGGCATTCCAGTTATTGATGCCGATCAAATTGCAAGGAAAGGTAAACGAATAGCCGAATCACGAATTCATACATTAATAAAAAACCTTGAGCTTATGATACACTCCAAAATTAACATATTTCCAATTGATTACAAATAAGTTACACCGCTGATTTAAAGGTATCAGGAATGATTGAATGTATTCCTTTTATACCTGTATCTAAGAGTACATTGTGTACTTTACTTTGTAATTAATATCTTTAGAATAAATGAATAACTCTCGTTAAATAATTGCATCTATCATGACTCAACAGTGGTCGAACCTGGGAAACCTGCCTGGCATAAAATAAAAAAGGAATTCGGATCTGAAATCTTTTTAGAAACTAAGGAGCTTGATAGAACTAAGTTGGGTGATCTGATATTCAATGATATCGAAAAACGAAAGAAATTAAATGAAATTACACATCCACATATCTACAAAGAGATATACTGGCAGACCTTCAAATATTTTCTACAAGGACACCCATTCATTGTCCTAGATTTACCACTCCTTTTTGAAACAGGACATATGTTAAATTATCTACATAAAATTATTGTTGTAACATGGTAAGAGTGCTATTTCTAAACTGTTAATTGTAGCCCTATTAGTCTGATTAGTTATAATGGCAAATTTCTGGTGTTTCTAGCGAGGAAGACTTGCAGCTTCAAAGATTAATGGAGAGAACTGGTTTTACAGAAGCAAAAGCAAAATTAAGAATAGCTGCACAAATGTCTTTAGATAAAAAGGCTGATATGTCCAATTTTGTTATTGAGAATTCTGGAAGCGAACGTGATACTAGGGAACAGACTATTAAAGTCATTAATGTATTGAAATGTTCCAAGTACCATTGGAAGTTACGCTTCCTGGTTGGATTCTGCTGTACTGTGTTATTAGCAGGGGCATACTGGTTGAGAAATAGAACTTTCAAATCCCTGCCGACCACAACATGAAAAAATGCTTCCAATTAATTTAATATATATACGAATATTAAATAATAATAAGAATTATTTTCCTGATTAACTATTAGTATATGTAAGTGCCACCAGTTCAGTTTAATATGTACACAATTTTGCATTTACAGAACCAAAAATAACGTATCGCGAATAGAACAATGATTTTTTACCATTAAATGTATGAACCATTTATGTTAAAACTCATCTAAGTCCATTTATCAAGAAAAATTAAGTTAACATTCATAATAGTTACAAAGTTTTTGTGTAACTATTATAAACGTTAACTTGATTTTGTTAAAAATCGACTTGGGCCACTCTCGAAATAATCGGCTAATATAGTCTTACAAAACGTTAACGATTTTGGTCTACTTTGATTATTTTTGGTTTAATTCTTACGAAAATAATTGCGAAATTTTTATTTGATTTCTAACTGAATCGCAACTTGATTATAATCAGAACTGTAATTAACTTGTTTTGTACATGTTAATTGATATGGTATCACCAGTGAACAAGCACAAGAATCCTCATACAAAACTTGTACAGGAACATTAATTTAAATTAATCTGTAGAAGAATGTGCAGGCAGCATTACAATAATAAACACTTTGCACTTAGTAGTTTGCACCGAAAATTATTGAGTGGACGTGAGAAAAGTATATAGTTTACGCATTACTTGATAATTTCCTATCTACTCGCGCTACACATATCCACTCGGACGGTGATATCATGTGTACAGAAGTTGGAATATTTTATAAGCATGTTTAATATCTATGTGAAAAACAACAATGAATTATTCAGTAACACGCAGCTGAGTAAAGTGCAACTTTAACGAAACCACTGATTGCAAAGGTTTATAATAAAACTGAACGTACCTATAAATAACGCACGAACAAAATCGATGCCATTCGAAATAGTATAATAAATGAAATTGTTGTCATATATATGTAATACAATAGTGCGAGAATGACTATTTAAATAATCCTACTTAAGCACAATTCTCAATATTCTCAATTCTCAAATTCTGTTTCTACATATAGGGTATCCTAAGACGCGGTGATAAATATATTTGCTCTCGACGGGGGATTATAGTTTTTATGGAAAATGTAATAATGTAATAATTTTTCTTAACGTTTCAATTTACATACTGAAAAGAAATAAAATCTTATTGTGGACGACAGCGTTTGACATTTCAATTTACGTAGACACGTAGGCTTCGCCACTTTGAAATTATATCAGGTAAGAAGAACATTCATCGATTTAATCAAGTACTTATTAACGTAAAGTTATACATAAAAGATTATACATTTGTATGCATATATAAAATACATGAGTACTTATTGCTCAATTTCTTATATTAAATACGCAAAGTATATACAATTGTATCAACCGACAGGTAATAACGCGATTTAAGAAACCCATATATTTTTTATTTGGTTTACAGGATCCACAACGCGGGTCTTTATACCTGTTTCTTATTACACGCGACAGGTATGTATTCCATAGATTTTTATTTCGGTTACCTGAACCCATAGCCACTTCCTTAAGTAAACCATGAAAATGCAAAAGGACCACAATAAGTTCTTAACTAATTATAATATCACTATGTTTACGAGAATAGTGAACTTATTTACTCAAAATGGTAGTATAAAAATTGGTTCTGAAGAAACGAGGAAGCAACAAAAGTATTATTTACAGCATTGCGTCGTAAGGTTCACCATTTCAAAGTTGTGGTAGACCTTCACTTTGAACTTTAATGTATCTCATTTGCGTACTTCACTCTACTTTGTACTTATCTTAATCATATTAGCCTAAAATGAGTTTGACTCTTATCTATGACTCCGGAAATTTACAATTTTGTTTCTCTCGCAACTAACTATCATTCAATAATAGTTCAAAGTCACCCAGAAATTAGCCAGTATCTTCACGATACTGAAGTTTAAAACAATGAAATTGAACATTATTTAACCATTTTCGCATGATTGTAGATCATTTGAGCCATTTATTTCAAAAGTGACCTGAATCCATTTTCCAAAAAACCAAGTTAACGTTTATAATAGTTACACAAAGTTACTTTGTAAGTGTTAAATCGTTGACTTCATTTTTTTAAACGGAGTTAGGCCAATTTCTAAATAAGCGGCTTATTTTCCTTATTATTCTAATTCTATACACGCTTTGGACATTTCTCGCATTTTTCATTCCCTCACTGTCAATGTATTTCTTTTTCAGAATAGTTCATGAAATTGAATAGAACCACGAAGTCTGAAGAAATTCATAGAAGAGAGTCCCACGAAAGTTATACTGCTGTAAACAGTAAGAATCTTTACGTTTATCCTGTACGACGAACTGTACGAGAATTGTATCTCTACACAATGATCCGGGATGGCGTTATTATAATTACTGTGATATTTTCAATATTGTACTTGTCTAAAGAATATATTGTGTTTGCTTTGATCGATAGTAAACTTTCTTCGCAATTTACTTCCTGCAATAATCGCTTGCGCATAAAGAAACAGAAGAACTACAGCATATCTGAAAGATTGAATTCAGAAGATAGAATCTCTCTACTAGGACTTCTCTACTTAATTGAGGTATAATTCGACGATGTCTCTATCGCAGAATTTATTGTAGCACGGGCCTAAGTTCTTGAGTCATGATAGGATAAGAAACGAGTGGTGCGGTGGCGCCGGATATAGACAGAGGTAAATTGGCAGGTTGTTGCGTATTAGGTGGCTGTTGATTGGTTGGCTGTGGACCAGATCCACTCATAGTGATCGTTTGTTGAGCCACTGTAACTATGGGTGGTGGAATAGAGACTGGTGCCATAGATACAGCCGCAATTGAAACAGGTGCTACAGTTGCTATGCTCACAGGAACAGTGGCTACGCTTGCAGTTACTGTACGAAGAGTTCCAGCAGCAACTGCTGCATTCACCATTTGTTGAGGTGTTGGAGCTTGCGATGGTGGAACTGTATTTGTGATGGTAACTGCTGGGACTGTGACTGCTGTCACGTTTGCAGTTCGCTTCCCTGACATCCTTAACTGAGCGTTTTGATCCAAAAGAAACTCGTTAGTTGCTGTTAAATCGCTCACCTGCAAGGAAGATAAATCGATTGTATTCATACAACAAGAATGAAACTGTATAATAAAATACATGTTAAACTAACTTGTTTCTTTAATTCTTCTATCTTCTTTCGCAATAAAGCATTTTCATCTTCGAGAACGATTGCTCTGGCTTCGTTACGCGGTATCACAGGATAATAGTATCCCGAAGCGACTGGTTGCGCGGTATGTTGACCTATAATTGGCGAAGCTTCAAAATGAACGACAGTTTCGCCTGAAACTATACGTCTCTTTGGTTCAGGAGGTCCAATATATTCCGATGGATGCGATGATGCATTGTAACCATTATTAGCGACTAAGTTATGCTGATCTTCCGCTTGCCAATGAAAACTGTACATATAATAATAAGATGTATATTAACAAGTATTCTTCATAATACATATCTAGCTGGTATATTATACGAATATATATGATACTAACTTTTTATCTTCCTCGAATCTGCGGTTTTCTCCATTGCCAGTGCCATTGAAATTGTGCTGCGGCCGGGGCGCATTGTGATGCGATACAGCGATCAAATTAAGTTGCGGTTCATCCTTCTTCCAGTGTCTAAACTTGCAATTAGTCCTCTGGCAGCTACCTTTAATGAAGTCCTTGCACATAGGATACTCGAGTTTTTCATTGTTGTTCTTTAGCTTGACCACTATGTGTGCTGGTAGTTCACCAGTCGCGCGGAACCGTTTCTCTTCACTTTCCGTGCAATGAAGGAACTTGCATCCTGGCCAGTTGCACATTCCATTCTGGAAGTCATGGCAGAAGGTATATTCCTCGACCGGATCATCTTCGGATCGCTCATGCAAATATTTGCAACGCTTTCCTCGGTGACAGACGTTCCGTAAAAAATCTCTGCAGATGAGGGTTGGCGAGCCATCTCCGCTTGTGTTTGGCACACCTGTCTTGCCAGCTTGCCCGCCTCTCGCGCAGTCCGACTTTTTTTTCAAATTCTTCATCGATAACACATTGCGGTTGCACCACGGAAGTGAGCCTGAATAGACTGTTACGTTACTCACACATTATATGCGTGTGCTGGAAATGCAAAAGGAACAATGTAAGCTAATGAGAACGTATGGATCGCCGAATGGTATTGGAAGTCATCCTATTAATCATTAACACCTTAAGATTCACCCGAAATGCGGGTGATGATTCGAAATGGATTCATAGAACAAACTAAATGATATGACAACTACTTGAATGACCTCGAGGGAATTGCTGCTGTAAGAAGTTTAAAGTGAAAGAGTTCTTTCAGCGTAGTCAATTTAGCATAAAAAACTGGTGCTGCAAGTACACTGATACGAAGATCGATGAAGGGGAAGTTAATTTTTATTTAATTATATCCTTCTAATTATGTTTCAACTATAATTATCCTATTTGACACGTGTCATAATTCTTCAGGAATAATAGTCGTTAATTGGCGGAAGATACGTAGAAATTAAAACGTAAACGATCCACTGTATAAATAGACACGGGGCTGAAATTAGGTCGATTTAAACAATTATCTCAATCACAAACACTTGGAAAAATTAGAATTAGTATGGCAAACGATATCAAGCATGCTTCTCTAGTATTTTGGGGAAGATACATTCAAGAAAGAATGGTAATTAAAGGCGAAGCTAATTCCAATTAGCAAGGATTAATGAATACTGGCTTACAGAATGTAATATAAAACAAACAGCTACAGTGAAAGGTGCAATAATCTGCTTAATACGAGTTCTATGTTCAACTGTACTTCATACATAACGAACTCGTAGAATCAATTGCTAAATTTATTGTTTTTATTGATTTATATTTTTTATTGAACCTACAAGTGGGATAATAATGAATTATAAATTTAGTGAGTTATATTCTGTTTGTAATTGCACCGAATTATTACGAATTATTACGAATTATTACGAATTATTACGAATTATTACGAATTATTACGAATATAACATCGAATTATATTATAACATGAAATAATTGAGACACGTTATGTTATATATCGCGATACGAATTAGGAAGGCCATTGAGATTTATAAAAGAAATGAAAACATAGGCAGCATTAAAATGAAGAATCTAACCTGAGTTAAGTTAATTTTTATTTTTTTATATAATGACTATTACATGAGTAGTAAGATTATATCAACAATGTTATGTACAGTATTGACTTATATAAATTTGCACGTTCTCACATAGGTTCAATCTACCAAGAAAGTAGGACCCAAAAGCGGGGCGATGGACCCCGTGTCCTTTTTTTTGGAAAATTGAATGTACGCTGTTTCTCTCTCCCTTTTCTCACAGAATGGTATTATTAAACATGGCAGAAATGGGTCGGGTAATGGCACTCTAACTAAACTAACGAATTAAGAAAATACGGTTACCTTTACTCGTGATTGTATAAAAACAATGAATAGAAAAAGTATTACTAGAAGTTTGTTTTGCGTTTTTAGAAGTAGACGTCTAGGCCACTCTCTGTAGAATCAACGAGACGCCAATTCCGTAAGAACCGCATCAAGATTTTGGCTTTAAGGAGTATGATTTACTTAGAATTTATTAGGTCGCTCGAATTCGCTCCTATTCTCCTGCTACCAATAAATAAATAGTGAAAAGACTCGCACCTTGAATAACAAATGTCGAAGAACAGGTGGCAAACTAACACTGCGATCTTAAATTTCATGTTCACGTGCAAAGATATCGGTAGATCATTTTTATGTACAACAAATTATGTTAAATAAATCCGCAGCGTTTTTGAAACGTTCCCGATTAGTAGTACGAAATAGATTCTTTTATTAAATTAAGAAATTTACAGTCAGACCGTAGAAAACTCTAATTAACAGATGCCGATTCGCTCTGCATCAACTTTTTATATATATATATATATGTATATTATTTAACTTTACAGATTTTTGGGATGTTCAAAACTTCGAAGAAATCGAAAGAATTAATTCGGAATTCCGAGCAAATGTAATTCTCGATTTTCTAAGTACGTGCTGCCAGTGCGTTGATTTTTAAGGGAGAAAAGATTCGAAAAATTTACGCCTTCTTATCAAAATTCGGTCTGTGCTTTTTAACAGTTTTTGCAGATCGCCCGACGATGTCGTCCGGTTGCATAACAAATGTATTGGTAATTGGCATGTTGGACACAATGGATAAGAGATAATACATAAAATGTGCAGTATCGTAAAGATAAAGATAAAGATAAAGATAAAGATAAAGATATGATATAGAGATTGGCAGCATCTTGAACATTTCGCGTGGTATTGTCTATACGTTCTCTAATCCATTCTTCCTACCCTAATATCGTTTTGTTCTATGTACATATTTACTGATACAGATTTCCGCCTTAATTTGATTTTGGTTCCGGATTTGAAATGGTAACATGATACACCTCTGCCATAACTTTGTAACTTGCTAGAGGAATCCACGAGGTTGGTGCTTCAGCAGTAACATCGGAAAAATATATATACAATTATTAACTTCTTTTTCGTTCATATAAAAAACATAGAATTTCCGTAGTACGTTCCGGTCTCTTTAGACCTCATCGATGGTTCCGCTTTCGTTTTCGAATGACTTTTGCGAAATTTTCTAATTGCACCGCATTATACTAATATTAATAAAGGAGAAATTCCATGTGTGTTTCATCGTGAAAGATATGTACAAGTAGAAATAAAACATTAGAATATCTTTTCCAGCAACATCCATATTAACATAATTGCGATGGGTGCCACATAATGTATCGGAACAGTGTAAGTCGCGTTTAATAAATCACCACACTGTGCCTTAAGAGTTGTGTATTTTCTAGAGAGCTCTGCTTTCTCCTCAATAAACGCATTGTACTTTTCTTTCAGTATAACTAACTCCTCATTCACCTCCTGAATTCTTTGTGTTTCGTTCTTGGCACGATAATAGAACTCTTTTAATTTGTCGATAATTGTCTCGTGTGACTCTTGAATTATCCAATCCTTTAACTCTTCCAATTCTTTCCTGACCACCTGATGGGACTCTAAGCTATCTTCGTCCTTTAAGGAGTCCAAGGATCCTACTAATGTTTGTAATATATATTCCCGCGTGTGTAAACTATGTTGTGGTGTGTCGTTCTTAGATAATGGTTTTAATGTTTTAACATAATCTCCTTCCAAATGTTCACTCTCACTCTCCTCATTGGAGTCACTGCTTTCTTTATCTTCTCTGTCCTTCTTCTCAGACTGCTCGATTATCATTGGAGCTAATTCACTTACTGTCTTAAGACCAGTTGCAGCATCTGTATTAACATCTGCAGTTTTGTTTTCTACTGTACATTGTTCAGTTGGACCATAAGAAGTTTCCAGTTGTTCGCCATTTTCGTCGCACGCGAACCTGACTTCCAGTTTATGAGGTATACACGTTTCATCAGCTTCTACTGATATGATCTCTTCTCTCTTATTTTCTATTACAGACTTCTCGCTCGTATCATCACTTGTAATACTGTATGTATCGTCGGTTGCTTCTGAGTTAGTATCAGATTCCGCGTTCAGGTCCAAATTCTCAATATTTGCATTCCCATTGACTAATGTTCTCCTAGATGGTGGTGGCAAAATATATTCCGTTAGACTATCGTTGTTGACTAAAGAATCATCCAGCTGATCTTTCGAAAACGGGAGATCGTCCGACTTTAACTGGTTAGAATCGATATCCTGCAAATTGATTTCGTTATCTTGTTCACTCTTTGAGGAATAAAAGTTGGTCTCAGCATCGATCTCAACATTATCAGCATGGATGGAATTAAGCTTTTTAAGAATAGCATTAATGGCTTCTATAGGATTTTCTTCATCTTTGGAATCCATAATTTCACTATCTATTAGCTTCGAATTCATGTCCTGCAGCGTCTGCATATAGTTTCTGAGGGCAGTGATCTGCTTATAGATATTCACAGAATCTAATCGAGAATCCCTCAACCTTGCCTGCAAGTTCCTCTCGATCCTCGACTGAGCTTCTAGTCTCTTTAACAGTTCTTGCTTCTCCTGCTCCGCAACTTGTATCATTTCCTTCATTTTCTCCTCATTATCTAAAAGCTTGTTCGTCGTTTCTTGCAGTTTCTTCTGAGCTTCTGTATACTTAGCGCTCAACTCCTGAAGTTCTATTTGAGTATATTTCGCGACGTCATGCAAGCTTTGACACTCTTCCTCGGTTTCGCTCAGACGACCTTCCAACTGAACCAACTTTTGTGTAACTTCCAACTTCTCCTGCAATATTTTTTGTAATGCCTCCTTCGCGGCATTTTGGTATTGTGCTTTTTCTTCTTGAAGTTTCACAAGCTCGTTCCTGATTTTATCTTCCGTATAATTCTTAGAGTAGACAGCAGTTTGACTCTCAACAGAGTCTATCCAAGATAAAAGACGATCTTCGGCAATTAATGCTTTCCATGACTGATTAGCAGCCTTTCGAGTATTTTCCACAAGTATCTGAAGATATCTTAATTTAGAGTAAAGTGCTTTCTCCCGCCTGATTGCCTCCTGCATAACTTGATTCAACTTATACAAATCCTCCAGGGAAACATTACTAGCTGGGGAAATGACTGACGTACTAAGACTAGCTTTAGCTTCCTTTCCATCAGGTAAATATAATTTTAATGTGGCTACTATGCATCCATGAGTTACTTTCTTTGTAGTTTCCACTACATCTACTCCAAATTGCACTATATCCCCTGAACATACCTCTGTAGGTGTAGACTCCAGACCAGAGGCACTCAGTCTCTGATTATTAACAAATGTTCCATTACTACTACGCGTGTCTTGCAAATAAAACTTGCCAGCTGAATACCACAACATCGCATGATTCCTGGACAGTACTTTACAATCAAAGATCGCATTATTGGGGGTAGCTCTTGCTCTAGCCACAGAACGGCCAATCTTCACTGGCTGTTCTAAAGTCAATGTACGTTCTTGGAAGGGATGGGAATTATCACGGCAAATCAAAATGCCCTTGGCGGTCATTTTGTTGTTCTGTGTACTATTTATGCTCAGGTTGTATCCAGAGGAGCGACGACTATTGGCATTTTGTACCCACCCGCCACTGCCTACAACCATAGCCGATAATAATAACCCAGGAATGCAAATTTCGTTTACGTAGGTGTACTAGCGCTTTAACACGTGTAGAGAAAAATTCGCTCACCAGAAACACTGATCAACGGTCTCGAGATAGAGGTACAAGTTTCACGCGCTCTACTGTCATCGAGCAGATCTCCTGTTGTATCAGCTTATCACGGAACCCGTAGTAACTCACACCCGATCCTAGAATTCGGTCACGAGGTTCGTACTTCGACCTTTCCAGACCTACGACCCGTCACAAAGAGGCGTAACACGCGAGTTGGCATATTTCTACGTTGAAAAAATTCCCGTCGCTATTTCACTTGCTTCGCGGTGCTCTCTCTTTTTCCCCCTTTATTAACGAATACTCTTCTCGTGGACGTTTAAGTTCCCATCGCTTCTTCGAGTTAATCGGGTCGTCACAGACTTCCACGATGTCCAAGGGAAAACTACATGAATCCCATTGAAAACATCCTCGAGAGGAATCTATCGTTAAAGCGTCTTGAACAATCAAGAGATGTTTCTCTCCCTGCGCAGGGAGCGGTGAGCGTACGCTTTCACACTTTCATCCTTTGCACCAGTTTTCTTCTTACTTCCAAGATCTCGACACGTTACACCCGTTACGAGGCCTTGCACGTACATTCACCAACGGCAAGATACGCTGGCAATTCTACCGCGAACACAATTAATCGGGAAACGTTGCAATCGATTTCCGAAAGCCAAGGAAATATACTGTTCTCGGAGACAGCCGTGGAAATACAATAGTCCACGTTCCCTTAATTCAATGCTTCGAGTTCCGCGTTCCTCTATTTATCGACCGGCGGCGGCGGTATAGTCATACGTAGGAAGCAAACGGTGTAGCGAATTCAAAGTACTTGGGCGTGCTACGCCGAGGTAATCACTGACGTATAGAAAAGAGAGGGAGTACGCCAACTGTACTCACTCCTCTCAAAAATAACTCGCCACCAACCGAGGCTAATATTTCAATTAAAACTATTTCAAATAGATAACCGTTTCAGCATTCACCATGTATGTAACCTTCGACCACGAATGTCGAACATCTCTTGTTTCCTGGCTACCAAGATTTTTACTAGCATTAGCTCTACCGGAATGTAATCAATCATTATCCGCATATTTTATAAAACTCAATTTCTTTTTTCATAGATTAGATAATTGCCACCAATTGATCCTTGACCGATGGTCCGCGAATGCTATATTCCCCCTTTTCAAAAGTCAACTTCCTTTATTATTTGCGGCCATTTATGCTTCGATACTTATTATCGTTGAATCGCGACTTCCAATCTTCAGTAACAATATACTGCACCAAGCGATGAATCACTTATTATGAATAAATACAGCATTGCCCGAAAAAGATCAACTACTTTTTTCTATTTTCCGAAATTCCACTCTTTATCCTGAGACTTTGAATCCTTAACACTAGGACTACGGAATTGTCGACAAAATGGCGGGTCCGCGGAATTTAATAAAATCGTTCAAATTTATGAGGTTCCATTAAGAGTACTTAAAACGCGATTCATTTATTTTTCCATCCATCTTAACTTTTAATTACGTATTCGCGAATGTATAAATATAGCTGATTATAATGATTATAAATGTTTGTAGAAAATACGATTCACATTCAAAGGAGCATAGCACGAGGTGTACTTGTTACGTGCATATTAATGAGACTGATGGTATAATTGATCTACTATCGATTATAGGTACTATGATTAACCACGATAAATAAAAAAGGATTGCTTAATAAAAAGTTGCCGGTAATGTCAAACGGTTAAACGTTCCAATGATTGAAACATCTACTGTACGTAGATACTGCTTTATAAATAAAAAGCCTTCTTCTGCAATACAGTATTGAATGAGTATCCCACATTCCGACTTGAATAACGTGGGCGGTTCTAAATAAAAATTATATAAAATCACGGTCGAAGAAACTTCACGTATTCATTGAAACAGATAATCATAATTATGATACTCTTTTTTATGTAATACTAAAATATTATTATATAATATATATATAATAATAAATAAGTATTTAAACAGAAGCCAGAAGTTTGTCAATGAAATAAACAGCCGGTTATTTTCGGAACAAAAATATACACCGTGATTAGAAGTGCAAAGAGAATCGAACGAGTTATTCAAAATCGGCCACGATCAATCATACTTAATGCATCATCATCTTGAAACCGATAAGCACGATGTTCCTTATTAGATTTTATTAATAAAGATGATTCTTTGATAGCGATATGTTTGCAAATATTCTAAAACACGATGTGAAAACACAGTGTATTATATTAGCCTTTTAGTAGCATTTTAACACATGACTATAAAGCAGATCTTATTCCTGATCACTGATAATAATTCGCGACTTAATTGAATAAATGATCAATTAATATCTTAAAAACATATGGCTAAAATCCCTGTATGCGGTATACGAAGATCAATGTTTGTGGAACGACCAGTAGCATGATCTTCGTTATAACCTAAAAGAAACACTTCTGCGACCAAGTTTTCATTGTATGTCAGTGATTCCAAATCAAGTAAAAATCAACTTTTCAATGAATCTCAGAGAATACTTCCTTCTCTATAATTCTTTTTATTTTGCAAAAACACTTCAAAGGTACTACTGAGAGAGGCATAGCAGATACTCATACCGAGTGTTTACAAGGAACGTAGGTTGGATTTAATATCTTTTTAAATTCCGAAGAAACAACGAATCGCAGGATACTTATCTCGAGTACAATTGATATTTTAAATACTCGAGAAAATGTCAGATGACGAGGACTACATGTCTGATAAATTCCTGCAAGGAACTGAGAAATACAGTCCACCAAGTCTGTTATATCGACATTCAGATAAAAGGGAAATCGAACTTATAAAGAAGAAAGCGGAAATCGAAGCGAAGATGAAAGAAAGAAAGTCGATAAAACACATTGAACAAGAAAAACGGGAAGAAGGTTTATCTTCTGCTATTGCAAGTAGCAACAAAGGTTGGTTAAATAATGATATACCATTTTCCTAAACTACCTACATAATTGTTTTGACATAAACCATTTACTATTAAATAATTCTGCATGCAGATTTTAATCAATGATTATAACAAAATACTGTGCAATCATATACTCTGAAAATACTTTAATAACACTTTATTCCTTCAGGTTTTGAGATGCTTATGAAAATGGGATATAAACCAGGCCAAGGAATAGGCAAGGCAGAATCAGGAAGAGTTGAACCAATTGGTATTGATATCAAAGCAAACCGGTTGGGTTTAGGAAAGGAAGAGAAGAAGAGATGTACAAAAAAGAAACCTGTTGATGATAGACTTGATAACAAGAACATGACAAGTTTTCGGGGTAGAATTGCACAAAAGAAATCAGAACAAATGGTGAAAGGAGATCTTCATAAAAGTCAAAAAATTTGTGAGCAATTAGATACACAGTCAGGAATAGAGAAACCTGTAGAAGTTTGGTTCTGGTTGCCCAAAGAGGTTGAAGAGGAGGATTCAGAATCAGACAGTGACACATCTGAAGATGATGAGAGTCTACCAGATAATGAAAAACTAGAAATCCTTACCAAATACTTGAGGGATAAACACTTCTATTGCATTTGGTGTTGTGTGGCTTTTAATGATGAAGAAGACTTAAAAGATAATTGTCCAGGGAGTACACGAAATGATCACTGAGTATCATAATTTTAGGGGGGCAGTTTTAATTTATAATCGTTCGGAACATAAATAATAGAACAAAAGTATAATAAACATTTTGATTAAATATTTCTACCTGTGTCCTTGATTGTCATAGCTAAACTATAGGAAAACATTATAGAATTTTGGTGGTTCAAAAACCTAGATAATGTTAGCCATGTTTGTTTAATATGACCACCCACTGGGTATCAAGACATAAAAAGCCCATTAGGCACATAATGCAAAATACTGAGGAAGAAATGTCTCAGAAAAGAATGAATCCAGCAGTGTAACATGTAAGAGCAGGGAGGGGGGAGTTTACCCTGGTTCTACTATGCTATTAAGGCTTAGCAGGAGTTCTATACCTCAAGCTGTTACATGTTAGAAGGGAAAACCACCTATAAAAGCATCTGAATGATTTTCTCTTCTTTCATTTTGGTCCGAGTCTTTGAGCAGGTCTCTGCTCTATCACAAAAACCACATACTACAAGTAGCAAATAATAAAACTAGAATTTTCCATAATGTTTCTATTCTTAACATTCCTGTTATCTTCTGCATTTGTTTTCACAACTGGAACAATTGCTCAAGTAATGGATGATGATAGTTGTGAAACTTTGCAATCTGAAGTGCATATTACAAAAGGTACCAGACACTATTCTCAACACCTAACTGTCCTTACTATAAGGGAAAGACTTAACAAATTATTATCAAACTCTTGTTTAGATGAATATGATGAAATTGGACGCATAAAGAGAACATGTAGCGGCGATATATCCGTTACTAAATGCGAAGGATTTTGCAGTTCGCAAGTTCAACCAAGTGTTACAAGTACTACAGGGTTCTCAAAGGTGAGCGGTGCGATAGTAACGTTCGGTAATACAAACTAATCGAATTGGTTTATAAAATATGTTAATATTTTTTCCAGGAATGTTATTGCTGCCGCGAAAGTTATTTGAAGGAAAGACTTATAGTCTTAAGTCATTGCTACGACGCTGATGGAGTAAAACTAATGACCGAAGAAGATGGCATCATGGAGATCAAGATCAGGGAACCGGCCGATTGTAAATGTATCAAATGCGGAGATGTCTCTAGATAAATCCATACATGCGAAACGGACATTTAATATAAGAACCATACTGAATACGCTTTAAAAATCATTATGTAAAAAATTATGAGAATAAAAATAACAAATGATAACCCAGAATTTCATTTGCACGAATTATTTACCCATGCCAATATTTTTACTATTGTACAATTATATTAATCCTTTTTATTTAATCATATTAAATCGGAAATATGATTTAATATGCGAGCTATGTAAATTAATTATTTACCCATGCCAATATTTTTACTATTGTACAATTATATTAAATTTTTTTATTTAATCATATTAAATCTGATTATATAGATATGATTTAACTCCACGAGCCATGCAAATTAATTGTATAGATGCATTCATTGCTAAAGCTTGCAGAATTTAAATACACTTCAACTGTTGTATTAAATTATGTACATTATAAAATGGATGTTATTATTTGCAATTTTAATCGGAATAATCAAATTTCCGTTTGCAATAAGAAATATGTAGCAACCAGTTTTCCATAGAAACTGTAACATTATATATTTAAACAAGTAATATTCCAGATCATTCAGTTATCTTTAGTTTTCTTAAGAGATATGTGATGGTTCATGAAACTAACAAACTTATGCTGATATAAAACTAACTATAATAATATATCTATTTCAAATATGAAACTTGAATCCATTATCTATGAAATCAGAGCTAATATTATATTCCTGTAATTTATAATATTAACATATAAAACAACCCCAAAACCTTAACAGATTTTATCTGTATAGACATGCAGCCTGCTGAGAAATATTTGCAATGTAATGTTACTTCTGTATACTTTTTGTACATTATTAAATTAATATACGAAAGTATATTGCGATTTTCGTCTTTGCGAATTACTATAAAAATAGATATTTAATAAACATTTACATTCGATGATTCTGTACAGGTTTTATTGCACCCGCTATATTTTATGTAAAAGAGTAGACTTTATTCAGATGAAATAGAAATACTAGAATATTTCGAAATTGATATTAATTATATATTAAAGGAGATGCAATTGAATAACAATTAGATATAGAAAAATCATTGTTAGAACAGTAAATGCATAGCTAATAGTTAGAAAATATAAAGCTGCTCCAAATTGTAATAATTTATATGTTTATGTGTAAAATCTACACCACATGCCTTAGAGAACATGCCAACAGAGAACTATTATGTTCCTAAAACCTCTCAAGTAACTAAATTCGTTTTTCTAAGTATAAGAATTATTATACATTATTATACATTTCCATATAAAAATGAATCAAAATCTTATTTGACATTAAATCTGTAGCTTAATCCTGTTTTCCCTTTAAATGAATGAAGTGGAATGAGTAATTTAGCTCAGTTAGAATTCTAATAATTTAAGTAATCTTTAAATGTTTTATATAACAAAAGCTGAGAAGTGTAAACCAAGTACATTCTATAGTCACTTAAAGAACTTTGACAGCATCACTTCCCATATATAATGTACTTTTACATGGGTAGTTCTTTCCCTTACACTATCATGATAAAAATCAAAAGGGAGGGGTGAAATCATGGCCACCCATAGGGTATAAAAGGTTTCAACATGAAATCCATGAGCACAGTGAAGTGCTAGACACAGAGCAAAATGTATCGTGCTGAGAACATTATCTTGCATTACATTGGTAAAGTTGTACATAGTTTTTCGCATTCTATATATTTTCAAAATAAAAATCCAAATTAATCGGTCGAATTGCTTTACTTACTGTGCAGTTGGTGTGAGCCTGTTGATATGCTTTCTAAATGGTACTGCCAAAGCAATTGTCGGGGTAGACGAATGCCAAGCAACACCTGTTATTCACTTCCTTCAATATCCAGGATGTATTCCGAAACCAATACCGAGTTATGCATGCAGAGGACGATGTAGCAGCTACCTACAAGTAAAATACTATAATTGTTAGAAAAAGTATTAAAATTACAACTTTGTGTTCTGGAATTATATTGTCTGTTGTGCACAGTATTTTAATGTCTCTGATATTTTTCGAATTTCATAAATAATTGTAATAAATGTCATGGCAACATACAGCAACATAAATTTCTGTTGTGAAGTGTATTGTAAAAATATCAGTCACTCCTGACATGTAGAAACATAACAGAATGTAATTTGAAGGACTGAGGAAGACATATATTTCTTGCAAAAAATATTACAGTAAGCTAGCCTTGCAAACTATATCTGTATACGAGCAATACCAAATTTGCATGTGTGCAATTTGACAAATAGCGCCAGATAAAAATGAATGCATATACGAATCATACACAACATACAACATACAACATACAACACACGGACGAAATTATAAGCATTTTCTGTTACGATTGTAACGAAAGAATCCAATAAACCTAGGACGAAGGAACGTTTATTCCCTTCGGTGGCATTCGATAACACCACGTCGCAATTATATTGATATTGTCATATTTTATATGTAGAAATATCAAAGAATTCGAGATAAGTACTCAATGATTTGTACCTGTTTTCACAGGTGTCCGGTTCAAAAATTTGGCAAATGGAGAGGAGCTGCATGTGTTGTCAAGAAAGCGGTGAGAGGGAGGCCAGTGTATCCCTATTTTGTCCGAGAGCCAAACCCGGCGAGCGGAAATTTCGGAAGGTGAAATTATACTCTTAAATCAACAATCATACTTCAGAAATATCATTCATACACGAAAAACTGCCGAAACGTGAATCACACTGTTGTTTTTACTTTGAAACGGGGAGCGATGCTTCTATCACCACGAGTTTTACACAGCCATGTTGTTTTCGTTAAACAGTCAGTCGGAGCTGCGCAGAGTAGATGCGCCGTTGCGGGTTATTTGAATGAATTTATTCGCGACATATGTAACATTTAGATTTCGTTATGATCAATTTACAAAGTGAATTGTACTGTTTTATGAACAATGGCGGCCATGATACTAATTTATACGTTCACTAGCAACACTTCTACACTTCTTTCTTAATATATAATTGTTTGTAAATTATCAATATTTTTAAGGTAATTACCAAAGCACCGTTGGAATGCATGTGCAGACCATGCACGAGTATCGAAGAATATGCAATCATTCCTCAAGAAATTGCTGGATTCGCTGACGAAGGACCGTTTACCACATCCGCACATTTTAGAAGATCCTCCGGTTTGCAAAAATAAATATAATCGTGTCTGCTCTCACTGGAGTAGTCCCGATTACGTCTACGACGAACAAAAAGATTTCAATGTTAGTAACTGCCCTACATGAAAGCTATTCTAAATAAACTGAATTTGTTTATTTACAAGAACCCGTTCTTTCGTACAGACCTTATTCATACCCCACTACCCACGAAAATTCAACGAACTCGAGAAATTTGCAATAAAGAAAATGAGGAAAACATTGATGAAATGATATTTCGGTGGATATTCATTGTAAGCGTTATTGGTTTTGCTACAAATAATCCCGATTGTATTAGATACATATAAAATAGCTACATTGTAATAAACATACAACATAACGGATACATAGTAATGTATATCATAGCATACGATTATTGTAATTGCATCTTATAGTTTGCTTAGCTTTTATCAAGTATACTTTATGTACACTTTCGAAATTCGTCAATTGCACTGCATTCCAATGAATTATGATGATAGCTGTATGAGTAGTGCATCGGATGTTATTGCGATACATAAAGAATTTTATAGAGAAAAATATACAAGTTGACCGATTGCATAAAAGTCCGATTCGCAGTCGCGATTGGCCAGTGTGTATCCTAAACGGGCGTATATATATATATAAAAAAAAATAATCAACAACGGTTTGACAGTGAGTTCATTTTTATTTTTTTTATAGATATGATTTATCATAGAAGTTACGTTGGTATCTGTGTGGCTTGTTTGGAGTTCCTTAATGATATTTTATTTATATTATGTATATGTATACCAATAAACGTAAGTACACGCAAATATATGTATATACAGTGATATATATGCGTGTACATACGCGAATAATCGGCACGATACGTGAGATGCACGTGCGGTTCTCGATTTTGATAGCACGCACCCATTGCGTCGTATTGCGCCCCTTCTTCCGTGCTCCGTAACCTGTCCAATCTTCACTTACAATATTTATTAAATATTTACAGTGATAACTTCGTTACTAATCACTTATCGACATGTTTTCAACAACGTTTCTTTAATTTTATTCATATATAAATTATTGTAATTTTATTTATCTACTATCCTTAGAGTGCGTCACGCATTTCACTTTTATCTCGTCGAATGATACATTCTACTTTACCCGAGTAGGATGAGACCCTTCAAGGAGACAAATATTGTGGATCATTTCACCTAGAATTCTTTTCGATTTTCTTTTATCATCCGCATCCGCATCCGCGTCCGCATCCGCATCCGCATCAGCATCCGCGTCCGCACTCTCCCCTTCAGTCGCACGTTTTTATATTTTTTTTTACAGTGTGAAAAAGCATTAGCTATAATCGCATTTTCTCTTTCGCACTCACTCACATTCGCTTCCTCCCAAAGAATCCTTGAATCTCTTTAATTATTAACACACTCACGTCTTCTCTCGTGATCAACATTCTCGTGACTGTGTACCGTTTGAAAAGAAAAATTGATAGAACGCCTCGCGCGTTTTCCCTGCAATGACTGTTGAACTTAAAAAACCTCTGGATAGCTTGATAATAAAACGCGATCGTGGTACTGTAACTCTTCTGAATTTACAATCAATTTCATGATACAACTTAAACGAATGTACCCATGCATTTGGAATGCGATAGTTTCGCGCATATTGAAGTGGAACGACGATAAAATTGGCGAGAGAGGGTTCCCACGATAAGAAAAATGCGCGATGAAGGGATTCGAGGTTGAAAAGTTGACCAGCGAAGAGCTGTTTACAGCAATAAGCTGTATAATTTGTAATAAAGCGACAAATGTCTCGAGATTTCCTACGCGGCACTAAGCTCCATCCGTTTCAAAAGATATACAACCGGATGTCTATTTACAAATGGTTTTTGCTTCGTTAAATTAACTACCATACGACTCGTACCCCTTCAACAACACGTAATAAGTAAATAACATAAAACGACGAAATTGGCTAGCAAAACTATATTCGCAGGGGACCGAACGAACCTTTTTCGAAACAGCCCACTTGAAATAGACAAGTGTTGACATTGGTTCTTGTATGAAACGGAAATATTCAATTTCTTTCTTGTTCATTCCTATGGCATACAGTATGTAACAGTATGTATGTAACAGTATGAACAACCGCAATTAAAGACAATAATAATAAAGTTTATCAAAATGATCGGCGATGCACTCGATCCGCGTATCTCTCTTCTTCTGTACGAAGTAGTAACGTGTTCAAACAAAGCACTGTACTTTTCACTCTGTACTTTCAATTAGTATAACAATTTTATACAATTTGCTACGGCACCTGCTTCTTCCCAAGGATACATGCAGACACTCCATTCCCACGCACTAGAATATGTTTTTCTCAATGATTATAAATAACTAGTGTTAAAAAATAGTAGCGCCTCAATATGCACACCATTTCTGTATTCTTCCGTCTCCTAATTTCAACATATCTAGTCTACGAGTCCTAATTCCCTTTATGTTTCAAATGTTGATCCATTACTTTCACTCTTTCCATTCTCCCTTTCGCTTGGTTGACATATTCACCTCGTAGTACAGTACATCATTAGTTCCTATTCGCAAAGATATAAATTAGTAATCTTGTCGCATATTTCGTTACAATAATAGGAAGAACCATCACTCTCATTTTCATACTTGGCTATCGATCGTTTTCGCGTGTATTCTTTTTTTGTTCACTTCTGAAATTGATGCCATTTAAAATTGACCTAACTTATACACAGCTGCAATCCGCAGTTTATTATATGTGTATTATTATGTGTATATCGCGCTTGGTAAAGATTGGTAAAGATTGGCAAATAGCACTTATGACTTCCCGCCGTTTTGCAAGCATAAAAAGAAAAACTGCAAGTTCCACAGTCCTTTTTTTTCCGCGATCGACAAGCTGCAGAGACATCTCACAAGACATAAGAAATACCATAATATTCTCGTGTTGTTTTTTTGCTTTATTTAAACTTTAAACCATATAATAATTCTTTTTATTTTTGTAGCATAATTAATAATTAATCTTTATCTTCATTATGTATAGCGTATCTCGAATACGGCCATTGCGTGTTCGCTTCTATACGACAACCTTTTTCTCTTCCACTTCGTGTTCCTTGAAGTCCTACACTATATTACATACACCCACCCGCGCACAGCTATCACTCCAGAGTTTTTCTCGCCAATATATATCTATATATGGTATTCGGTCTTTCGTTTAAAAGAAACTGCAATTTGATGTCACTTCGCGTATTTTGTTTTCAACGAGGAAACAAGTAGTTTAGTCTTTTTATTAGACGGTAATGAACTCGGTCGCGGTACCGTCAACAGTGGTCTTGATTCACGCCGGTTGATCCATCTTCTACACTGGCAGTATCATCGTGTTCTTGTAACTCTGTGAAAAACGATGTCAATGCCATCGTCACAATACTGTGTCCATCACGTTCTGGTGGATCCTTCGTATTTTTCCACGTCAGAAACGCGTCATTCGATATAATATTATATTCTGCCAAGCTCCCCATAATGTTGCAAACGAAACCTGTATTAAATAATGAAGTCGTAACACATTTTCGATAAACGCTGCATCAATGGATCATATATATTACCTGACGGATGCTGCAGTTTATGTAAATAGACCTGGATTGCATAAAGACATTGCAATTCTAGAGATTCATTCGCATCAACGAAACGACGAATTAACTGTTGCAGATTAACGAAAGTCTCCGTATTCAGATTATATCTGTTGTTAATTGGTTCTGTAATTAGAATAGAAAATGATTGTAATCGATTAAAAATCAACCCAAATAGGGAGTCCATCGAAATTGAGCAGAAATAATAGAAAACAGTACCTGTGGACGTCTCTAAAATGGCAGTCGTTAGTACTTGAATGAATTTAGGCTCCTTCACTTGGTTACCGACATTTGTCTGCAATGTACATATAACGTCAGTTGCAATAATCCGAATAAAACAAGTATCCGGGACAAGTAACTGATATACTTACAATTATCCAACTGCAAATTTCGTCAAATGTATTTTCTTTCATAAGCCTCCTCAGCTGGTCGTGAATTTGTTGGAAAGTAAGTTGGTTGCTAGCTGAGCTTTTGGCACTGGTATAATCCCCCGTGATGAATTCTAAGTTCTGAACAAAGAGGACATTATTTTTCAATTATTTCACTCGATAAACTCAGGATGCCCTCCAATAAACATCGCACATTTACAATTACTTACATAGTCCTTAATAATCTTATCGGGATCTTCATGTCCTATGTCGATTAGGTTGCTCAATTGAAGTCCGCTTTGGTCCCATTTATCTGCCGCCCACTTCGGTCCTTTATCTCGTACTATTTTCGCCAGCAATTCTCGAAGACATTTGCCGACACAGCCTTGACTTCTCAAACTTTCAAACGTGGGTCTCAATTCGACTAATGGAATCGCTTCGTCTTCTACCGGATGTGCTATAATCGAAATAACGATGCATAGTACAACCAATTCATCTCTATTGATATACACAAAGAAACTTAATTTATAACTTCAGGCCTGTTGAGCTATAAGAACCCGCACGGTATCATTCTATGGTTGAAGAATTGTCATCATGTACTTAATATTGAATTGAATTACGTTTCGGTATTTATACAAATTTATATTTACTTACACAATATTTCTGCCAGGTACGTCCAAATTTTGGGTATATCAATAATGAGCTCATCTACAATTTCCAATACTTCTGCAAAGCTGCAATATCAAAAATTGTCTATTATTACAAAGGTAAGGTACTACATTCGCACGCGATAAAAAATATTATTATCCTTTCAGTATCCTTTTGGCAAACAACACAAAGATAATAAAATCTATATTGATCTTTCCTCTAAGTAAGATTATCATCATCTTTCCCGATTTAGTATTTATCTATCTAAAAATATATTTAATAAATGAGGTACTGTAGTAGAACTTACCCAGCCTTGAAATGGTTTATAGACAACATCTTTTGACTTATTAAATACGAGAAGAGTCGTGAAACTCGTTCTCTGTCCACGGTCGACTTCTCCAGAATATTGTTCACAGTTTCAACAACAAACATCGACATTTGATTGTGGAAGGTTTGTTGAATTTCTATCGCGGTTTTCTGTAAGTAAAAGAAACATTGTGATTAAGAACCTGCTGAATTTTGTTTAATATATAAATATAGAAGAATATATTGGCCGTAGTTCGAGCGTTAATTTCATTTTATTAGGCTGTCCTCTTATTGGTCAGGCATTCAGTGATAATAAAACACTGCCTTAGAAAACCAAAAAGAAGGTATTACGTATTCTGGCACACCAATGACTCAAGCATCTCTTAATAATACCAGAGATGGATCTAAGGAGTGTGCGCTAAATAAAGTGCAAAGAAAGGAACCTCTCGAGAGCTTGATAAATAATGTCCAAAAAATTACCTCAATATCGGGATTCTTAAGGTACTCCTTTATCATTGATTTCAACAATTTCCTTAATTCCTCATCCGACATTAATGTTTTATGGACGCTAGAGGTAGACTGTGAGGCAGAAGATTTCAGTGATTGTGGAGGCATGGAGGCATTGTGACTTTGTGAGCTGTCTAACATCGAACTGTCTCTGTTCGATGATACACTGCTTAACTGGTGACTACCATTGTGTGAACTCCTACCATCTACAATAATAATATATTCACAGTTAATATCACTTTAGAAATAGAGAACGTTATCAGTTTCTATTGTACAGTGTATCAGTATCCTTTTGGCTGAGCAACATTAAGTTTGACTTTTCAAAAATAAAAAGTTGTCATCATGTAATGTGATATTATATAATACTTGTCAAGACAAGTTTCATTAGTTTTCTATCAGTAAAATAATGAAGGATATGGGAAATATGTTTGTAGTAAATACCATAGAACTGTTTGCAGTCACGTCCATAATCTCCAGGACCAGTGGATCTCGATCTGAAATCATGAATATTTACAAATTAATGCAAACTGCCAATCAGTGCCATCGATGATTGGTATTATATGTTGTGCTACGCTTCAGAATAATGTGGAGATCATGTAAGTTTTAGAAGATTCAGAAACTCTAGTCTAGATTATATATCATCATGTACAGATTGTTGAGGGAATGGACCATCATCCATCCAATGTTTATAAAAACTTACCCAGAGAGTTGAGGTGGTGTCATTCGTTTGTCTTCCATCGGTGCCATTTGATCCAAATATGCGAATTTGTTAGTAGTCTTCGAGCTAATTGTAGATGTCTTCCACAAGTACGTGTTTCGGCTTCCTAATTGTAAGTCAGCCATAGGGGGCTAAGGAAAATATAATAATGATAATAATAATAATGTAGAAGGATATCATGTATGTTAGTGGACATGAAATGTAGAAAGTTACTTACAGGCTTATTTTTCAATTTCGCCGTTTCCACGGAATATGGCGTCCTCGTTCTTCCAACAGGTTGGCTCCAGCCACTTTCGTCGGTAGGTCCAACGCCGCCTAAAATAAGTCAACATTAAACAATAAATCTGCGTCCATAAACAAGCATAAAGCTGCAATCATTCTCATGTACACGTGTACTTCAGAAACTGCTGTGCGATCATTTTTATCAGAAACTCCAGTCTGGCAAAAGGATTTGCAAAATCATCATGGATATATTCAAAAAGTTATATTAAAATGGAGATACTGTGAAGTTGTGAATGAAAATTTTATCGGAAGCTACACTGGTTACAAAAATGTTTCCAATTACATTGCTAGGATTCATATAAACAAACTTAAGTTGAACAAACTTAAGTTTGAGTAATGACACTTACGATTTCTTTTTCTATCATTATTGCGGTCATCTTTTCGTGGTGTGTTAAGGGGAGTGTTATTAAATTGACTGTCTAATCTCTCAGATTCAACCTCTTTTTGGATTTCGTCTATAGTCTTCGGATTGCTGTCGTCTCTTCTTGGAACCCACTTATTTGCCTTTAGATCTATAACGTCTTGCAGCATAAAACGAATTCTAGAACTAATTTTTCCTGGTCCTTTTCGTGCAATGACTTCCTTCATTCTATTGAAATATTTGTGCATTTCCTAATAAATTCGAAAGGAGGATTATTATTAATTTTTCTACTCTTGCAACACAAGTATTACAAGTATTATCAAGACAAGAGATTTGTCAAGAAGACATATGTAACGCAAATAACTATGCAAATGAACTTACATCTCCAGAGGTTTTCGATTCTAAGTCTTTTCCGATAGTAGATAATAATTTACATAAACATTCCAAACATGCTTCGTCATTTTGATCCAATAAATGGTTTACGCAACGATGCATGATAGTAGTAGTCAGCATCCGCTGCTTATAAAGTTCACCAATAAATCTATAAAAAAAAAAAGAAATGAAAATCGTGATAGAAAAATATTGTGATAAAAAAATGTTAAAAAATGGAGTCTATCGAAGGGGATCACTCAGTATCCTTTTGGCTAAGCAACACAAAGATTACAATCGAAATCTTTTCTCTATAAGAAAGGTTATCATCATTTTTTTCCCACATTCGACCACGACCTCAAAAACGGGAGTCGATGATTATCATTTTGATTCTGCTGAATTACTCTTACTCCAGATTTCCTCCAGATGGACTTTAGAAAGTTATTAAAATTATTTACCGTATATTTCCAACGGATTTTACACGTATTCGGCGTTCTTCTTCTTCTAAAGCTACTAGCAAATCTTTTTTCTTCTCCTGTAATAAACGAATTCAAAAGGGTGAAATAAAATATAAGTCAAAGAATTTCGACGTCATTTAACTGAGACGCTCGTGAATGAATAATTATTAATTTACCGGATCTGAACATTCTTCGTATTCTTTGAGAATATTGGCTCTTGTTATTTCGTCCACTGGATTCTTTTCGAATTCTTTTTGGCAGCGTCCAACAAGGAGCTTCCTAAAGTTAATTGAATTATCCTGTTCATCAGACACGCCGTCAGGGTTTGCGACTTCTATTTTACCGAGTTCTTTGCACATCAAAGCATATGCGACAGAAAAACTAGGTTCATCCACAGCCTAGAATTTAGAGGAAGAAAAACGTATATAAACGTATATAAACGTATATTAACGTATATTAACGTATATTAACGTATATTAACGTATATTAACATATATCAACATATATACCATATAAACGATTGAGCGATGAATAGTTGAGCAATAAATATTAGATCTACTATGCTCTTCTGAACTGAACATACCTTTTCGAAGACCAAGTTTATAACACCTTCTAACCGTTCTTCCGTGTCAATAGTTAATGCACGAACTTGTTCCAATAAGGTGTTAAACTTTTGTGGGGTAAGTTTGTTTAATACACTTCTGAACTTCTTATAAAGAGCTTCCGTCTTCGTATCTTCTTCGGTGTGAGATCCTGGCTTGAATCTAGTAGGCCTCCATGCATTCTCCGTTTCCCTTAATTTGACATCCTCCCTCAGAGACAGTGAAACATGTATAACGTTTGATTTCGATGGTTTGGGTTTTCCTGGATGACTCTTCCGGTTCGATGGTAGCTGAACAGCAAAAAAACGAACTACGTTCAGGGGAGGAACATTGACAAACACTTATTTTGATTAATCATCATAATCTTCTCAGTAAAATCTTTCTGTCAAAGAACTTCAGTCCACTACTTTATAACAAAGCATCATTGTAAGTATTGTAACTATTAGTTAAATATATGCGGACATATATTAATTTAGGTGTCCTTTAGGTGTTTTTTACTAACCATTCGAGTGTTCAGAGCAGATTTCACGAATCCAGGGAGCATAATGTCGTGTCTACTGACACCTCCTGGATCCTTGAATGGTCTAAGGTCCACCATACTGCGGGCCTATGTAAATGATAAATATTTTAGTATAACTGAGCAATCCCTGAATCCTAAGTATTAGGAGTATGTACTACAATGACATAGTACTAAATGACGTTTCTAAAAGTGTTGAATACCTTCGTGCCATCCTTCAGAACGACTTCCAAATCCGGCAAGTTCGATGGCTTAACCTTACTATTAGGGTCATATTGAAGCTTCATTAAAAATTCGCGGTCATAAACTTTCTTGCCGCTCTTGTTGATCGGACTCCATTGGTCATCTTTGTAAGAATATTTGAGTGATGATGGAGCCGCGGATGCTGCGGTTTCAGTTTGCGCAGCAGGTTCATTCTCATATTTGTTATCCGTATCGGGAGGTGGTGGTGGTGGTGGTGTTTGGTTTTCTTCGACGACAATTCGTGGTGCTTGAACCATCGGGGGTTTCTCGATATTCGGGCTCAACGGCTCCAAGTCGATGTCCTCTTTAACTTCAGCATGGTCAACGACATCATTAGGAACTGATTTTGCTTGAATATTGCAAGCATTTGATTTCGAATTATCCTCTATCGTTGGTGAGGCTTCTTTCAAGGTTTCTTTCAAGGTTTCTTTGTTGCTCGCCGGCAGTTTTTCTATAACGGGAGTTGGGACAGGGGTACTTTCTCTGGAGACCTCCGGGGCCAGAGGTGTTACGTGTTTCTCCGTTTTTGTATGAACGGGGATAATCTCTTTCTCCTTTTTCGACTCATAATTATCTTTCTCCTTAATCTCCTTCGTAATCACGTTACTTGACTCTTTATTACTGTCTTTCGGCGGTAAGGATTCTTTGTTCTCCTGTTTATTCTCCTGTTTGTTGTCAGTTTTCGTCGGTGGTACTGCATTCACAAAGGCGTCCATATCTGTGCCTTCTTTCTCAGCTCCTTTGCGATTGAGATCGCGAGGTTTGAGTTTATTTTTGCTCTTCGGTTTTTGCATGGCTTTCCCTGCAATCCAACAAATATATATGTCAGAGAAGAGGAATGTGCAAGGTAGATTCTTAGATTCTTCAAAAAATGAATATCGTCGCGCATTGATATCTATTGACTTTAAGGCACGTGTGTGCGTAGAATCGTTTATTACGGTGATACCACCGAAGGGAGATGGAAGCTACGAAGAAAAGTGAGTATTTCGGCTAGAAGCCAAGGATAATTATAGTCACAGATCAGAGTACACTTCGTTCGTGACATTTTACTCTTTCTTTGATCAGTACACAAATTTCTGTGCATCGAAATTATACGAATTCAATCGATGCCTTACATCGATCTTCAGTCCTACCTTTGACGAACTATTACTCACTGGATGTCTGGAAACGCGTAATGTCCACATAATTAAGCTACAAAATGATAAATTAATAACGAATCATTTTTATAACGCAAAAATGTCGAGGTGACATTACATATCCTTGCAAACGTTGCACGGAATGAAATCGTCTAGAACAAACTTCGCTATCTTATGAAAATCTCTCAAGGTGCATACGTGCATACGTGCATACGTGCATACGTGCATACGTAGTCCACGCCAATGACATTCGTCGGGCACAATATGCACATATGCACATATGCACATATGCAGCTATAGTGATACAAAGGTTAAACGTAGTTGCAGGAATCAAGTAAAATATGTCAGAATTAGAAATCTCGGAGTTTCATCTTGAAGATATTCGTGAAGAATATAGTATGTCATAGGTGCCTGAATTTAACTAGTAATAGGTAGAAATGAGAATAGGAACAGTCGTTCCACATTCATAATTCGAACTCCTCCGACGAAAGGATGATGCTAAAGGATGATAATCGTCTAAAACAGATTGAAGAAATGATTGAAAGAGTACCATGATCTCTGGAATTTCGTCGATTCCGACTCCTGGAACGAGAACTACTGCTGGCACGAGCGTTGCCATTAATTCTTCGGTCACTCATTTTTACCGTGGAAATCGTTAACACAAAGATGAGACACTGTTATTTCCACATATTTTCAGATACCGCCGTATTATATGCCCGTCTTTTCCATAGAAAAAGCACATCACGTATTATAAGTCACATTCTCGCAACACACGAAAATTCTTTTGTGCAGCTCGAGTTTCACTGGCCAGTGAGACTGTTGCACTGATTCAGTATTTATTTATATACCTGCCAAAACCCTGCTAAACCTTCCGTAGATAAATGTAACGCCTGCCACGCTTAAAAATGTAACATTGAACAGGGATGATTTCATGTTCGTTCGAACTTTGTAAAAGAACTTGTTCTAAGGGAAATACGTTGGGGTGAACACTTATGAAACGGTGAAGAACGATAAAGAATGAAAAGCATCGCCCGGAAGTGGTGATTAAAGCTGTTTTTAGTAGCGCAATACGGTTTATTGAGGATGGAACTTCTTTCCACTATTCGAAGACCCGTTGTGATCGCGGACCAAGCGATTTCCTCGTGTCTGCGGGAGTAACTTTGAAAAAAACTCTGAGAAGCTCCTCTCACGACTTTCACGCATCTATTTTAACCTGTGAACTGGTGCAAACCGACAGGCACGACATAGGATTTCTTAAATTAGTTCTGTTCGCCGGTGTGCTGCCGAGCACGCGCATTCGTAGACATTTTACTGACAACCTAACCTGATATAGTCCCGCTCAGCATAAGTTTCGAATTCAAAGAGTTCAAAGTATTTGAATTCCAATCGTATTTGACAAAGGTATCGTTCAAAGATCCACGTTATATTTGTACATCATATTGTTTCCAATATGAACAATAAGTAAGCTTCCTAATTCCAGCATTGTTGTACTTAAATTCCCAAGAGAAATAACGGGAGGTTTGAAGTAATTTCCGGAACACTGAGAGACGATCGATCATCATAAAGATTTAATTAACACAATGCTTCGGGAATTTAGATTTAGATGAATACCCATTTCTAGTAATAAATTGGTACATTAATATTCTTCCACATGAATTTCGATCAACGACTTTCATTTTAGGAATACCATCGTGCTGATACCGCCGGATAAAAATTAAGGACCTTGAATATCTTCTGCATCATGAAATCGAGTACTTTCTATTTCTGTATGGACTTCTATATTCATAACGTACGGCCTATAGTTTAAAATGGATGTCCAACCACCCGGTTTGATATAAATATCACGTAAAAAAGAAATCTCGAGATGACAGTTGAAATTTAACACGGGCCGCCCGATGGTAATGTGAATTGTGTTAAATATATTACGTTATTCCACGTAACAATCGTTTATTCCTTCGAATAAGTAAGTCTGTATTTTACTGTTTAATCGCGGTCCATGAGACATGACCATTCCCTATGAGAAGGCAGTTAATTCGATGCATGAAAGTAGGTTGAGAAACATTTTATAAAAGCAGGTCGAGGTAGCTACCTGAAATGTGTACGGCGACATCGTAAATGAATAAAAATTCTCCGAGCCCTTTCGATGGAAGATACTTAAATACTTAAATACTTAAATACTTAAATACTTAAATACTGCGATACTGCAACCCCAGCAGTGTGAAGATAAGAATGTGTACAAACCTAATGCACATGCAAACCCAGGTACATTTCTATAGTCATACATCTAGTTAACATTTCAGAACGTGTGCAGCTACAAAAACATATGTACAAAAATTCATTTCATTTATAATGGGAATATCTTTAACAATCTGTTCCTCATCTACAATGATATGTAATCTAGCTTGCTATGTAATTTTTATTTGCAGGTGGTTAAGAATGGAACAACTGGAAATTAACTTTGGTTCTATTTCAATAAAGCGAAGTCAACCTGTGAATTTATGGAGATAAGGTAACATAAATATCAAAGTAGATTCAAAGTAAAATAATCTGAAATGATGTTTTAACAGAAGTTATTCACAGCATAATTAATTCCCGAAAATTAGAAGCAGTTCGAAGGTGTGAACTGGTTTGAAGAGACGCGTTGCAGATAGTTATTAAATTGTAAATTGTAAATCGTGGGGTGTGGTTTCATACAGGATCTTGATTCAAATAATAATGCTATTACTTGTTCGACATTTGCTGATACACGCCTACTGAATTACTAAATCTATGTAATTCATAAAAGTATGCCTTACATATGCCTTACATATGGAATGTGTTATTAGAAGTGCAAGTAACTTAATATCCCAAGTTAAATACTGTCCAAATCTGAACTTGGACAGTTAAGTTATCATTTTGTATTCTTCTAGACTCAGGGCATACTTTCTCAGATATCTAGTTGCATGGCGATGATTTTTCTAATCGATGAAACCTTTCACCTAATTAGTGAACGCTCAAGGTTACATGGACGCCGAAAGTCCCGAGATATTTTTTGCACACTCTCGACGCGTGCTCTTGTGAAATGGCGTACACGCGTAAGTGCGTGCCTACGTATTGCCACGCACGAGACCCGTGACCCCGTGTTTTAACGAGAAGACTATGCATAATTCTCACAATGGCCCGGCCGGCAGTCATAAAACTAATTTTATCTAAAATCTCAGCACCTAAACGACACATTATTCAATATATATTCAGCTCCGAAGTGGTACTCCAAAAATTGCTGTGCCCTATTCAATAATCTGAAAAATGTTTTCAATATGCGCCATGATAAAGATATAAATTCAAGTTTTATATATTGAAGTTCTAGTTGCATTATCTTTCCTTAAAGTTTGTTACTTATTTTTTTCTTCAGGATTTGAGACTGTATATCAATTCCAGGCAAGAGTAATGCAAGTTTTCCACAAATGAAATGTGAATGGATTTCCTTGCAATGATAATCAGTGATGATTACATAACTTTCTAGATATCCAGAACTTCTAGAATCATTGAGTACAGTGCAGAAAAATCTAGATAAAGAAATAATAAATGAAACATTAAAGTGGTAGTATCTTGAAGCTTTGTGTACATAATATAATAATAAAATACTGGCTGGTTAACTTCTACCTCTCCTTGCTTTAATAATGCAAGGAAGTAGGTCAAATATTATTCCCAAAGGAGATGGGATTTCGTTGAGAATATATTATCTACATATCCTAGGATAAAGTAAAAGTAAAAAAACGCGTGTTATGCAAACTAAGTAGAGTTTACATAATGCAAGAACTGAAAGTTGTTTCATATTTTTTGAAAATATATCATTGTAAGGTGGATCAACTATAACGTAACGCGGATGAAATACAATGAATAAATAAATAAAAAAATATGAGAACATATTGAGAACTATAGAAAGAGAGTTTATAGAAATAAAAGAAAAATAGCTTATTAATACAAGTTAAACGCTTAAGTATAGCGATTGGAAATAATTCTATCCTTAAGAAACGTGCGAGGAGATATGATGTAGCATTCACTTTCCATCATTCACAAAATGGCCACACTCTCACGCACCATGTATTAATGAAATCAAGGTCCTATGGTTTTCGAAATAAGCTCAAATTCGAAGCAACAAATACTGATTTATAAATTAAAAATACTGTAAATAATTAAGCGTATCTTTTTAGAGTTGATCTGTATTTAATTCCCTGCTATCCTTGAAAGGGTTTTGCGTACACGTGGTCGAGACACGATCGTGTAAATTTTCTACCTCCAGCGCTTTTAATTTTCATATAAATAAGAGTATTTGTAATGTTTTCTGAGCGATTACAGTTCAGAAATGTTAAACATGTGGAATAAACCGAATATCGAAGATAAAGCTTCGCTAATATTATAATGGGGAATGAATGCATCGCCACGTTACGTCTCGGGCGGCCATATTTGAAGAATTTTCCTATTCTACGCCCGAAAATATTACAGCCTTCAATTTTTTCCTTTATCGAATAATGGCGCGAATAAACCTGGATTCGATGCACGTAACGCATAAAGAATAAAATTAGGATTAAATGAGATCGATGTACAACTAGAATCTTAATCTTGTGGAAGTTTCCAAATGCAAAATGTCGGAGCCACGTTGCGGCGGATTCACATTTTTGGTTATGTTACGCCACGCTGCGCCCGCCCGAATATATATATCTTTTCCAGGTAGTAAGACATAAAATTATACATACATTTCGAATGATTGTTCTTCTTATCCTTTGTCGTAGCATCCGCTTAATCACTTCGCGTTAAAAAAAGAGAGTAATAGATGCGTGGAATATCGCTGGTTAAAATATTTCCCGAGCCGGTAAAAAAAGAACTTCAAAATACAGTGTAAATATAATATACACGTTACGAGAAAAAAGGAACGATGCGTGTAAAGGGCGCAATTCGTTGGAATAAAAAAAAAGGGAAGGAATATGTACAAAGTATTGGGAAGTCGTGGGAAAGTCTTACTATAGGAACGGGACACAGAAGCAATGTATTAAGCGTATTCGTTACGTAGTAATTAAAGATTAAGTTAAGTGTTTTAAGGGATTTAATACGATCTTACGTGAGTGTACGTACGTGTGTGAGGGCGTGGATTAGAAATTTAGTGTGTTCCTTATTTTTAAAATAAAAAGGGATTTTGGGAGGAAAACAGAGTAGGATGCGCCCGGCTAGCACAGCACGTGCTGGCTACTGGAGGCCATCGCCAGTCACCGATCAAAGAAGCCGGATTCCTCCCTCCAGTAAAATCCCGATCGACCATTCTCGTACAACTTCGTTATGTTTCGCGCCTATTCGTACGATGATGTCACCGTCTGGCACGAACCTCCTTTCTGGGAGCTGACTAGCATTTCGATTATTCCGAGGAACCCTCCTTTGGGTTGGAATGTGTCTTCCAATATCGGGTGGTTTTAGGTAAAATATATGCTTAACTCTTCAGTTATTTATACGATAATAGTACCGATTCTTTAACCCATATATTGTTTTAGTTCACTCTAAGCCCTGCTCAAATCTTCGAACCACCCATACGTTTTCTAATCACAAAATGCAGATTCTTTGCATAATAAAATTCCGAGATAAATCGAAAGAAGGCGTGCCTAACGACAGAGCACGTGCATCTATTAAATTTCAATGTGCTTGTAAATTAGGAAAAATGTAAGTGTATTACTTATCAGAATCAACCGAAATTTGTGCTTATTAAATGCGAACGATATCGTCCAATCATATGCAGAGGGGTGAGATTATCGACGGAGCCGGTAAATGCCGTTAAGCCTCCAAAGAAGTTCAAATTCAGGAAGATTCCATTTTTACAACCTAATCCATTATGATGATTTAATGGATGTTCCTATAAAGTTTAAGATAAATTCGATGCATAGTTGGTAACTAGTGATTAGCTACAAACTCGTCTTTAAATCTGTATTAATTAAAACATGTATAACTTTGTTAACATAGATAATCGCAGTATCGATGCTACTTCCTCGGGAAAATGTTTTATGGATGAAAGTAAATATGTGCAGTTCTAAACTCTGCAAGAGTTGGAACTTACCCTTCTTCTTATTCCCCATTTTGATAAGAGCATACAATCAAACACACAGGAAAAAGATTTCTTCTATCTAATGTAGAATCACTTTGATGTAGTGGAAACTAGGTAAGTTCACGAGCACTGACATAAGTTTCCTCGAAAGTTCTTAGTCCAACAAATGAAGCAAAATGAATTCATTTCAAGTGCGAAGGTCTGATGCCGGTTGTAAATACGTACATTGCACGATTGCCCATAACTTTCTTAAACACCATAATAATATTTAATTTCCGCAGTAATGTAGATTAAAGGCTCTTGCACTTCAACGGATGATTAATTGCAAACGCAAGGATGCAGTTATTAATTAAATGCACAAAGGATTATCCGCAGCAATACCGTACTGAGTAATACGACCGTTAAATATACTTTTTAAAGATCACCCGATTCCACTTGAAATCGAAGAAAGATGTTACTCTACACTTCTACATTAAACGTGTCCTTATAAAATGAAGAAAACAGCATTAAAGATCCCGATGAGTAGCGAATTACTCGAATAAACTGCGTCACGTCTCCTACGTCGAAGAAGACCAACCTTGCGCGCAGTTTCTAGGTTAGAATTCGAAGCACCGTATCGCACCGTATCGCACCGTGTCCACGAAGGACAATGAGATTCGTACTTTTACTTATCGAAGAAAGTCCGCTTTCAAATTATTCTACCGAAATATTCGCGTACGAAAAAGATACGTAGTATGGCGAAAAAGATAGTTAATATGTCGATTATATTCGCACGTGCGTAGGTCAACGCGTCTCCTTTTATAGCCATGCGCGAGGACTATATAGACCTGCTTCGCGATTCACTAGATGACTTCTTGCAATTCAGGGAAATATAATTATCTAAAATGATACATCCAAATATATTAATATTGAGTTTGATATGTTTGCAGCAACATTATGTAGATTCGTACACGAAGGAAGACTATCAAAAGCTATCGCGAAAGCAAAGTTCAAGCTCGAAGAATAGAAGGGGCGGGCGGGAAGGGCTGTTTCAAAAGCTTCGACGGCACCATAATGCTAACCTACAACCCAGTTTTCCTCTGCAAAAGAATGTTTATCCCAGCCATACGAAAAATCCTTGCTAACAACGCATAAGCGAAAAATAGAAGGGAGATATATCTACAGACAGTGTGATAATTATAACTGCAAATGGAGACAACAATGCGTTGAACATGCGTTGAACATGCGTATACATGGCCGCCAAACTTTACGTCGAATGAGTTGAATTTAGCTATATAAAACATGTAATTGCTCGTAACAATCGTAGTATTGTTAAATTACTGATTAAAAAATTGCAATAATGATAAAGGTAGATAAATAGATTTAGTACAACAATGTTTAGTAAAACCGTATATGATTTGAGTTAAAGGTACTCTAAATTGTCAATTGTAACAAATCACGATCAATTACTTTGTTATTAACATAAGTTATGCTTTAAATAAATTTCTAATTATATATAAAACAGAAAAGGTGACTTTTATCCTTGAAAAAAGTTGCACAAGTGCGAGCACTTATACACACACGAGAATTGTATTATTGCATTCGAGTGTTCCGGACGCGACGATTTAAATATACGTGAGTTAAACATTTCACCTTGCAACGCATGGAACAGGGATCCTAGTTTCCTGTAGGTCGTACAGCTTTTAAATAATCTACACATTTCGTTATTTATATATACGCTTAATAAACTTATCATCCGAGAAAGTTGACTACTGCACTTTGAGCAAAACCTGCATTTCTCTAGCTTTTTCTATACATGCTATGTGCACGATAAAAGTAGCATAGATTACGGCTTTGAAATCAAGCTAAATAACTTTCAAAGATGAACGAATACTTAGGGAATGAAGTTAGTGCATTCATGATAGAGGAAATAAGCTAAATTTCAAGATTTCAGAAGATCTAATTTGGTTTCTAATGGAAACAAATTCACGGTTGAACGTATTGTGGCTTAAAACATGTAAAACAAATTCAGTGAAAGACCTGTAATAGTAACATGCACATTTATGTGATGGCAAAAGTATATTTTGAATTGGTCATTGAAAAAGCACTCACCGTCAGATGATTTCTGCTGCTGAAGTTCATTTCTGGGCACAATTTCGGGCTCAGCTTTCTCAGCAGTTGCGTCGCCGTTGGCTTTTTGATGGTGATAATCCGCTTGATTATGAGTAGGTGTGGGAGTAGTGCCTCTAGAACTAAGACTCTTTTCTCTGGTTTTCTTTTCCTTCTGCTCTTTGGCACTGGAAGGCAGCTCTGTAGCGGTAGGTTGACTATGCGGGTGAGTTTGGGATTTTCTTCTAGGCGGCGAACTCGATGAACTCTTAGTGGATAAATTAGGGAACGGTTCCCTGGGAGGAACGGGGTTAGCACTTGGGGCAGTGACGGACGGTTTCGAGACCTCCGGTATGTTCGCACTTGGTACAGACACATTGGGAACCGACGTCTGAGTTACAACGGGGGACGAGCTAGTAGATTTTACTTCGACTTCAGTTACAGTCATTGCAGAAAGCTGTGCAGAAATATTATCTTTGTTTACGACTCGTGGTGTACTCGGTGGTTCCTCAATGACCACACTTTTTATTTCGCTTCGAGGTTGAAACTCTTTAACCGGAAGCTGCAACGGTTTAGACTCCGTTTTAATAGCACACGAGTCTAGTTGTGCCATGTTACTAGTGGTACCTAACGATTGACTACATAACGCGTTCACGTTAGGTACATTTTGTGATGGCGGACCGGTAATACACTGACTGTTATTGGAATTTGTTTCGATACTTGTTAAAGTCTGCGTTACATTTTGAGACGTAGTTGTCTCTGTCGCGCTAGTCGCTACCACCGAGTCAGAATCAGACTCCTCCGCCTGGACTTTTGTAACACGAGCTGCAAATTCGGCTGCCACCTCAGCACCGTTATTCTGTAACAATCACCAATTCTGCGTGATAGACCATGATACGTTGTATTCCATTAAAGATTCTGCTTGATAACTAAAAACTGGCTCCAAACTCAAATCATAGGGCGAGAAATTAAATAAAAAGCACTTAGAGAACGAAAAGAAATGTTCAATACATTTATAGATCCATCACCCTCCAGTCGTAGTCGGCAACACGATTTTTAAGCTACTATATAGGATTCTAGGAATAATTCATGCCAATATTAATAATTGTACCTTCACAATCAAGTTAATGAATTGAATGTAAAATATTCTCCTGACTATTTTGATATTTTGTGACAATATAAATTATAGACTACGGCTCTCAGGTACAGATTTTAGTAACATATGCAGTTGTTTACCAGAGCACATCATTTTGTGTCCTTTTTTAGAATACTTCATTCTAATGTGCTCTTGTAGTCAACTGCTAAGTAATTGAGATTTTCACATAACTCACCTGTGGTTGTGGTGTTTCACGATTGCTAGATTCACCACTCTGGATAGTTTCATTATCCTTATAAATTTCGTGACTTATATTTTTGCCGGTCGTTGGATCTACGATATCAGTAATAGCATTCTGCCCCCTTGGTTTCCGTGATTTTATCGTACTACTCGTCGCGTTAGTTGCACCACCATTATGGCCTGAATACACATCTAGAAGTAGAAATGCAACCAGTTTTAGAAGAGTCAGAAATGGCCAGTAATATTATGCAATGAACGTTCTTTCATTATTTATTTAGCTTTCTGAATATATTATCACTTTATAAAAACACAAGGTATGCACGAGTAACGCGTATTGGTATCTCCACTCACCGCCATACAATTTGTACACATTATTCGAAACATACATGGCTTGTAACTTAGTAAATTATTAGTAAACTCCTTCAAGAACTTGCATAACTTCGTCCTTCACTGATTCCCGAAGGACTGAGGGAAAGCCGGAAAAGCGAATGGTTTTAAGTGCTGGGTTTTACCTGCCGTTCCGGGTAAACCCTTGGAAATTTCGGTAACTGAACTGACCTTTAAGCGGTAAATCTTTAAGCGGAAATTTGACCAATTCTTAAAAGTCATAAATACATAAATTTTGTTTCTTAGAACAGGTGTACTTTTCAAACTTCCAAGAAGTTTTATACTTGGAATATTTACGGACCCTAAATTTTCCCGCATACTTTCTTTACTATCCTTTTCAATGTAATAAAAAAAACTGTAAAAAGTACGACATCCAATGTTTGTTCTCAAAATATTCGGCACGTTGAATCAGCGAACTGCTTGCGATTAGAAATGTATAAAAGATATTCATATTTTAGAATAATATTTCAACGACTGCATTTTATAAATTAGAAATAATGTATCTTCGTTTGCAAGAAAGTTTAAATTGCAAAATCACTTTGGTGCAGGATTAGCAGTTGACCTTCCTTAATTAAATGTCACGTTTTGCATAAAATTAAAGCGTTATGTAAGGTCGAGTAGTAACAAGTCCAAAAAAAGAAAGATACATGTATTAAACAGAGTATCATATGTATTTGAAAAGGTAAGATTGAATGATAATAAAATGCGCATGGTTGAGCCTCAGGTAACGACCTTCCCTCAAACAAGCTTTTATGTATTTTGTACCCTTTAAAATGTTTAAGGATGAACATCTAAAGCTGTCTCACTTCAACTGTGTTTTGTGATTACACAAAAGAATGCGGTGGAAAATGTCAGGCTTTGATCCACCAAAGAATATATTCTACATTCCTATCATATTTTTCACATAAGATATATATGAATTGAAATCATGTTTTTCTCATTCCTATCATGATTGATAAACTCATTCTCTTGAGATTTTGAACAGTTGAACTACTAAGCCCGACATACAACTTGTATATGCAATATTATATTCATGCACAGTACATTCTTTGTCAATGATTTCATTAACTTGTCTGTTAATTATTATTTCAGTATATAATATTGTATAAGTCAAAACGCAAGTGCGACTGCCATAATAAGGAAAGCTTTTGTGACGTAATCATTGCATTTGCATTTCGGACTTACCAGTCTGAGAAAGTGAAATACCCATTGCGGGTAGCGGCTGAGCCTGTTGCGCAGGTTGCTGAAGTGTACCCTGTGGTACTACTGGGGCTCCTTGGGCACCGGCCAGCGGGCCTGCAACATGTTGTGCCCCACCAGTGACAGCACTTGCACCTGCCCTACTTAAACTTAGGGGTGTATTGGCTGGTTGGCCAGTTGGCCAATAATCTGTAAAAGCGCATATATTGTTATGATTACTGGGATCCCCAATCATCAAGATTCCTGGTATTATATATTCGGGATATATATTATACTTACAAGGTTGGGGTGTTGGCGCGTGTGCGCCATATCCAAACATATTTTGTGCCGTTAAAAGGGCTGAATGTTGAAATGGTGCGTAATACGATTGATTTTGATGCGTTTGATGCCTCTGAGGTGGACCAGGAAACTAAAAGTGTGAAAGCCTTCATTACATTTGTGTACACTTCTAAGGATGATATATGAGGATGACGATGCTTGTGAAGCAAAATATTTTTATTATTATCACAGTTCACAAGAAGACTTAACAGAATGATAAGAGCTATGCAAACTTATATATAATAGATCGGAATTCTTTTCATAAACTCAGGAATATCTTCTTGTGAGTTTTGGGATATCCCCTTGTAAATGAATGGTGCATGATAATAAATATACAAAATCAACAGTACTTAACTACTACCTGAAGGGGTATTTGATTGTTCATGGGGTATACGGACTGCTGATGTGCACCAGGATGAAGGTTTGGTACTTGATACATTGGTCCTGTTTGAACAGGTAAACCAGCTGGATGATAAATTGCAGTTGGTTGTCCACCACCTCCACCTACCCCCGACATGCCTACAACTTGTGCACCAGTACCCCCTTGACCCCCCCTGTGACTAATACCACGCGGTTGCTGTGGTCTTGGACCTGGTTGATAATAACCCTGCAAGATAATCATCAATTATCATATATGCATAATATTCATATATAATGATATTTTAATGCATTTACTAAAGAATATGTGTTACATTTTCAAAGAGTCACATAGAGGCAGAATCATTGACATACTGGAAACATGTTCCAGATAATTCAGATAATTAATATGCAGGTAAAAATAATTACTTGTGAAGCTGGCCTGGTTTGTGTAGGCCCATATACTTGCGGCTGAGGTTGCAAGTGGGCCTGTTTTCCCATTTCCTGTGGTGAAGGTGTATGTACAGGAGGTGTCGTCGTGGGTGCTGGACCCTGTGGTTGCTGTGATTGTACCCCAGGTGCCGAGGCTTGGGGTGGTGCTTGTCCTCCGGCTGGACCTCCTGGTGGAATACCTGCTGTAGATTGTCCTATAGACTGTAAGCCGCCAAGTGGTGGAGGTCCTCTTCCACCAGGTACTCCTACACTACCCCCTCCCCCACCCACCTGGCCCCCTGGTTGGGTGCCGTAATTTTGTCCAGATACATGAAATTCTGATCCTACAAACAGAACATAATACAAATTATAATTTCTACTAAATTTGGTCTTAAATTAACAGGGTATTTTAAATATCAACAATAAAGATAATTTTACGAAATTGCACAATTATATATATATATATATATATATATTATATAAAAAAGAACATAATAAGTCATTGATTTTGTATCTGAATTCATATGAGAATATAACTCAGTATACAGTATGTTGGGTATTATTTATTCATATACAATATGTTATTCTACAATATTCTATTACAATAATACAAATTAAAATGGTCAATACATCTTATGAAAATGCTCTATGCACAGAAGTATTACATGTTTAATACTTCTTATCAAGATCCAATACACCTAATGCCAAACAAAGATAAGCTTTATTAAAGCCTATGGTTCGAAGCAATTAAATTTCAATACAATAAACCTTGTGTAATAAGTTCTGTGAAGGTGATAAGAAAAATTAAATTTGATACCATTGTATTCAGGAATAGAAGCAGTGCTGATTCATGATTCATACAGCTACTGCAAGTGCTTTCTGGTTCAGGAAATGTAAAAGCTATTCATTTTAATCTCTAAACTAAATATCAGTTCATAGTACCCATAATCAGTTTCCCTTTCATTATTTGTAATAATATTATTAATTCTTACTCATAACTGATTATCCTCTAAACTCATGTACTGAATCACAACTGTACCCAATCACTTTATTGAGAACCTTATTGACACTTGTTATAGGGTAAAATCAACAGTTTACTACAGGTTTTTTCAACAACTCTCAAGTAGCATTCTGCTTACAATAGAAACTAGTAAATGGCATAATTCAAATAGGAAAGAATGAAATTTCCAACATCCTACGGTATTCGCATATGCGTGATATCGCATCACCGTACTGCTGCATTCGCCATTCCGTCGTTAAACGAATTACTCGTGAAAGCGATTATGCGTGGAACAGCACGACATCATTTGACACGTCGCCGTCTACAAGATACATTACGAATAATCTGATTCCCTTTAGATCAACAATCGACCAGCTACAATAATATACCAAAGAATAGTGACATTCGCTCGTAATCTGAAGAGTCTTTTCACCCACATGCCTCGAACTTACACGTACCAGACGGAAATATTACAGAGACGTACGGATAGATAGGGAAAATCAAAGAATATAGGTAGCTTGTCCCTCACCGTTATTTATCGAGGAAAATTTCTATTTCGCTCTTTCCCTTGTAGGCAGACACCGCGTACTTTTCCTGAGAAGGTAATTTTACGATGAAAAAACGGTAAGGTGACAGTGAGGCTCGGACGTGAGCAAAGGAACCGACAAGACGGCCTCAGAATCGGCCATCTTTGCACATGTGGGCAGGGATCGAAACGGTGGTGCTATCTGTCGTCTCGCGGGTACATTGATTGCTACAAACGGGGGGCGAGGCCGAGAGACTGTCAGAATTGTAACAATGTGTAACAATCTGTTACAATGTCTATTCTATACATACCCAGTAAAATGGGGGGATTTAAATTTCGTGTAATACTAACCACATACACTTCCTTCCTTGAAAGCGGATGCGAACTAACGAGGTGTATTGTATTAGATCTTTCTCTAGGAAATAAAAACTATGTACGTTACAAAAGGGACATTACATCGGTAATTGTCAGCCCGTTTGGTAAACGTACATATATCTTAGAATCAATCGTTGATAAGTATTAAAACAAATGTAAATATTGTTACTATCAGGCTGTCAATGGCATAATTAAATAATCGCTTATTTTTTACGAAAGGAAATCCTAATACGTCCAAGTACAGTAAATGACAGAATTACGAGAGCAACGAACCAAGTAGAAATCGGAGGATGAAATATAAATTTTAATGTATGCTTACGCCAAATATATATTCCAGCAACGTCCGGAATTGCATTTACTATTCCAGTACAGAATTTCTGGACAATAGAGAAGAAATAATCTTACAAAGTCGAAACACGGGCCATAAAAGACGCAGGGCCGGCACTGGGCAACGTGAGATACGAGATACGAGATACGAGATGATAACTTGCATAAAAGTAGAAGTGAGGTTAGAATGGCTACACACATGAGCCACGTGGCGTCCATTCGCATATATACAGTGGCTCGCAAAAATGACTGCACAGCGCAAAACATATTTTATAAAAATAATCGATATATGAAGCTGATAACTGTTCTCAACATTGAGAAATATTTCAGTAGTACATACATTAAATGTATTAATTAAATCTTCGTCATATATCAATCATTTTTATGCCGTATGACTTTTCTTTCGTCATGCCGTTCACTCGTTTTTGGCACACACTGTACAGGGAAGTATCATTAAAAAGATAACTGCAGAAAAGTGATGCCGTCATATGCATTAAAATAGTCGGAAGGTAAATCCCTGCTAAAATGAGCCTTCATTATCTGCATTTAATAATTACTGTGAGTGACGTCTAACGCTTTTACATGTTTAAGTTTTTCAACAAGATTTCAACAGATTTCTTTCATCGTTTGACGTTTTCAAACTGTTTCACTGTTTTTCTGTTTGGGTAAATAATGTGGAAGCACATTTAATTGGATGAATGCTTTCAATGCATTCGAAGTCTTCAAAGTTTTGCCAATAGAAAGTTGCAGCGGGTTCAAATGCTAACTAATGCAAAAAATCGGATTCCGTCTGATAAACAATCGGAATCCCTAAAAAGTAACATAATAAATCCTTTTTCGTTCATAAAGGCAATTATCAGAATTATATTCGGATGTTATTGTCACGTCATAAATCTAACGAGATAGATATAGTACGCTTAATCCGTGGTTGCATATGTCAGGTCTCTCACGGTCAGCGGATGAGCAATTTCTACACATCGTGCGTGATGACAACTTTTCAAGATAATGCGAAATCTATACTTGGAAAGATTGACGGAAAATGAACGAGATATTAATCGACGAGGTATTGAGAGGTATTGAGAGTTATAAAATATGCCTTCAGCAACTATTATTAACATTAAGCTCCCAATTTTCAAGGTGTACTGACATAGTGTCAGAACAATTAGTGGTGGAAGAATTAGATGAGATGTAAGTTCCTAGTTCATGATAAGATGTGGAAGAAGACGTTTTATAGGACTGATTCGCCACTGTGTCCAGACTGGATCTCCCTGAAGTGTAAACGTGACTGAAAAAGCAAGTGAAGCAAGTGAAGCAAGTGATGCTTCTCAAGTATCTTTAGACAGAGCCAGTTTTTATCATACATGATCTTATGACACGGTGGAGTAGCAAAGGGTTAACATCGACCCCCGACGAGACGTACCGTGTAAAGAGAAAGGACTCGGAGGACCCAAGCATACCTTCACGACGGTACAAGGTAGAAAGCATTTTATCGATTGACCTATATCGAGAATTGTCTACAACGCCACCCAGGGGCGCAAAGTAACCCAAATACTAGGCTGACCAATATATCGATAATTTCAGGAACCGTAAATCATAAGTATTAATCACCTCCCAATTCTCAAAGAAGACCATTTCCGCAAGCCACGTTTACGACTTCAACTCTGAAATGCAAGGAAGAAGAACGTGTTTGACTCGCGAAGGCTCATGTGCTATTTTCATATCCCCGAAAAGCGGATATTTATTCTATTTGATGGTAGAAATGCATTTACATATTACCTTGTACCTTCAACTATAAAACTGTACCATTGTGCTTGAAATAAATTAATCTATATGCTTGATATTAATTGTCCATGATACTATGCCTGGATCCTGCGATTTGTAAAGTTTACTTGACCCATTCAAGATTATTAAAGTATTAAATATACACGATATAATTCCAAAGCCCTGTTTCGCTGTTAATGATTAAAAGGAATAATTTCGTCAATTGATCCGCAAACCTAAAGGAATTTGCATCCCCAATGAATTTGGGTCATCAATGACCCACTAGTATATTTACCTCGATCTCGATTATCAAAATAGGATGCTCTGCCAACGAAGTACATACAATTTTGTTAATTTTCAAATTTGCAGGTGTTGTGGAATATAATGCAAATCGGTATGCAATGACCCTGGACAAAATGGACGTAAAGTTGCCCCTGGGATTATGATGGTCTAAGTGCATCAATCGCTGGTCAATGTAGGGGGAGGGATCCATGAGAAATTCAACTCCGAACGTAAAACTTTGCGAGAGGAAGTGGTCTAAAATGAAGTACGTGAATGATTTCGAGTTCCTACTGTAAATGTACCATTGTATTTTCACGAAGATAATAGTATATGGCCTAGGTTGGTCGTGCATCCGTAAATAGACCGTAAACGACTCGACTTCTGACAGATAGGGCACCAGGTCAGATTAACTACCTCCAGTTTGCACGAAAATAACAGGCTTCTTGTACATCCCTTTCGTAAATGCGCGCCCGCGCCCGCGCACTCCACTTTACACATATACTCTCACCCTCCACCCGCATACCATAAAATACTGACACGCGACGAAAGATTTACAGATTCGGATAAAAACGAGAAGATCTTTTGTAATTATAATTTGAACAGGTAAATAAAAGCACTGTTACAAACAAGGAGATAATGCAAGAAAAATAAAGCAAGAGTTTTGAAGTATGCATGTAAAAGGTGCCTCCAGTGGTCGCTATTTTGTATGTCCATAATGGAGCAAATCAAGGCCAAGGTATTTAAGTTGAGATCAAATAAATGGTTTCTAGCAAACAAAGTTTGATAAGGAAACTATTTCAAAAACAATTAAAATAATAATAAAGATATTAATTGATTAAGTCAAGCCACAATACATTTTTACCAATTAGATAAGAAATAAATCATTGAATATCTTTCTGAAATGGAAATATAACTTTGTATATTAATTTTTGTTGATAATAAAGAAACATGAAGCTATGTTTATGAATATCAATGTCAAGAATATCAATTCCAAACCCTGTTTTACCCATTATAAATGAAGTACTAGATAAAAATCTAAAATTTGTATATGTATATCACAACTAATTCAAGTAACAACTAGTTCCAATCTTATGGAGTCAATTATCAATATTTCAATCTTACTTATATGAATCTCCTATGTTCATCATTACAAATAATTAAAATTCCAGTATAAGTCCAAGCAACCTGCATATTTATAAGCAACTCAGTTGTAAAACATACACAGGTGTTTTGAATTTCAAGTTAAACTGTGAATGGAAATAAATCCTGTATAATTTTTGGAAATGCATCAAAATCACAGATCCATGCTTATCAGATATCAAACATCAAGTATACTTGGTGAATGATATACTTCACAGCTAAATCTTCTTTGGAATAACTCTGATGTTTCTCCCTCTTTTCCATACTTACTGGCATTTGCAGTCACAACTCGATACTGCGGTGGTGCTTGCTGATGCTGTGTCTGTTGCTGCTGCTGTTGATGACTCAGGTGGTTGATACTGACAGTCAATTGATGATGGCTCAGCTGGTGATTCAAGTGAGGGCTTGGAGAGGGTGGTGGCTGATGGGCCGGATGCACATGGTGATTGTGACCTGGCTGTGGATTTTGGGGATGGGGTGCAGAAAGATGATGATGATGATGTGGCCCTCCACAGTGCTGTAGGAGACAGTGCATTGGTCCTACACCTACTGCGACACCCACTGCACCCTCCTTCGAGACACCATATCTTGAAACCATTCTTCCTGATGATATTTTCCTTCTTTCCCAGCCTCAATGGCACTCCTTGGCCGAAATAGTTGATTAACGAACGACAGAGCAGGGAACGTCGATAGCTTCGAGGATTAATTTGAATAATGAATATAGCAGGATCTCAAAGTGCACCGTTTAATATCAAAAGTATCAAACGAACGGGCCATCGAGTGTTCGAGGGAATTCATTTTCTTCCATGTATATTCGTTTTCTAATCTTATAATATCACGTGTCTTTGAAAGGGCATTTTTTTAAAAGCCCACGAAAAATCTCTCCGATGAGCTCAAAGCTATTGACAGCTTCGATGTATTTAGAAACGATTGACAGTGCTGTGTGTAAGGGACTCATCGACATTTAACCAACACGCTACCTTCGTTGTCGAAAATCTTCTCAATCGGCAATGATGCACCATGATGTCATCCTCTGCTCAATCGGCAATGCGACGAAGAGACTTAGAATCGGTGCTCGTGCATCATAATCATCGATTTTACTCAAAACTTCAGCAGACTTCGATAATCTTGGTGATCTTGGTGATCTTGATAGTAGTTTCATTGACTTTTCCTTGAACGAGGTTCTTTATCGAAATTCGTTTCTTGTTTTTACGACGATGATCGAACAATCTCTATTCGCGCAATACATCAGCATTGGCGTAGATATCTTTGTTGACAATTACGAAGACGATAAACCGCCTTTCTTTCGCTGATTAATTACTGTCGATGCATACCGTGATGTCAATTAACAACACTCGTAACAAAATTAATTTTCGATTACACCTCGACGGGGATTAATTTCGCAATAAATTTTCACCGAAAAATGTCCGCGACACAGAAATTCCTGTTGATAGTACATGAACGTAACACAAAGGAAGTAGGCTCGACAAACATTAACAGAACAATCTTCCAATTGTTATTGACAAATTTGGATGCGTCGATTGATCGTATACAAAAGGTCTTTGATTGCAATGTCTCGAAAACATTTTCAGGATCCACTCGGGGGTGAAAGGAATCGATTCACGCTCGTGAATCGCACTCTTTAAAAAACACAGTTCACTGTCTCGGCGTGTTCAATTTCGAGGGCGTCCGAAATATCCTACGACCATATTGCCTTGATTATGCACTTCGCGATCTTTTTTTTTTCGCGAGGCGGCCACTTTCCGCGTACGCGACTGTCAAAACTTGTCAACGTGGAGATGCACGCAGGTAGGAGATACGTTGGAATGGACGGACTATCGAGCTCCGTCCATGCCAAAATCGATATTTAAGGCTCGACCGGCGTCTCCCTCTTCGTACCGCCCACTCGGAACCACAGGAAACTTCCCGTTGGTACGTCGCTTGCAGGTTATGTCCGCGTATATTATCAGAGTGAATACGAGGAACACGATTTCTTTTCCAGGCTGATCCTGATTATTGTTCGTTGCACCAGTATCACTGTCGAGGATCTATACGAGCAATCTCGGGGCCGACGATCGGAAGTACTCGGTCGCACGCCGAAAAGTACCGAGCCGTATACTACGTGCGTTTCCTCCGTGTCGAGATTTACGAACACATTAAAAATTCGTCATAAGTGATACACGACTAACACACATGCCCGCTTGACACTACTCAATGAATTCGTAAACACCGATGATTAAACGTACGAGAAGTTTGCCCGTCGCGACTAATTCGATAAATAGTCGAGCGGAAAGAGAGGAAACGGCGTCAAGTCGTTCCCAGGTCGTGCACCCAAGTTACTACTAGGAACATCACGAGGTGGTCCATAATATATCCCTACTTTTTCAGAGATGCCTTTCGCGATGCAAGGAATCTATTCTCACGAATGTTCAACGTGCTCGATTGTATATCTGTATTGTATTACAGTTAAAGGAGGAAGAGGTGATCGGTAAAAGGGAAAGACAAGCGTACCCTTTTGCAAGGGACGCGGCGTAGACTGATGCAGGCCAGTCCCTCTCGCACGACCTACGAATCGCGACCCGTGGCCCCCTACCCGCTCCACCCCACACTAACAACGGCCAGGGGTGTCTCATCAATTCACGAGTACCCCACATTCAATTCGGTTGGCAATGAATCATGTTGTAACAATGGGACTTCTGACTAGTAAATATTTTGATGCAACGTTTCCCGTTTCCCGTTTCCCGTTTCCTTGTACTTATGTAGATACGACATTCCAGCGCGATGACAAATAATGCTTATTCGGTATTAGCCGAAGGACGAATAGAACATTGTTTTACACCGGTAATGTACAAGTGTCGTTCATGAAAATGCGCCTTACGTTAACCACGATATGTATAATCGTTTTGATTTAGGAAACTGTTAGTAAACTAACCAAGTAAACTTGAAGATTATTTTAAGATTGAAAGAAGGCATAACAAATGCATACAACCCTGAAAATAGTGAAACGGCAACCTACACACAAAGAGCCGAAAGTAATGCAGCGCGTGCGCAGTCCAGTGGCAAGAACACAGGAGCACGCACATGCGCAATAGACGACAAGGCAGGCCCTTCCACCCGCGTAAATGCAGTAAGATGCAGTAAGATGCAGGGCTGCAGTAAACACGTCTCCACGCATAGTTGAATATTTTTATATTATTCAAATGATCAAAGTTAACTAAATACTGTTGAAATTAGAACCTGATTTCCTCGCTGCGTTTTCCATAATTTGCGAAATACTAAGGTTGAACATTATGCAGTCACACCGCAAAGTAAGAAATAATATTGAAAATAATGACTTATTTCAACGAATTTTATCCGAGATATACTTCAAATTCTACTTCCAGTTTCAATAAATGAATATAGCGATTTGTTAAAATATTGATGCTTAAACAATATTTTCATTTATTATTCAGTTATTTTAACAGTTTCATCTCCACTTTCCTTTTCCTTCATCAACACACCGACAAATCGAAGTAAACTCGAGCACAATACGGACATTTTATGTTCGCCAGGAAATTTCTAAGGACCCGAGAAATATAAAAATATGTTCCGTAGAATGTCCGATTTTAAAAGAACCTAAAGTCAGGTAAAAAGGTCTTAAAAGGTAGAAAATTTCTTTGGGTGTTATGCACCTGGACAACATTTAGTGTCGCGGTCAACACCTACAATTTTGCAACGGTATATATCTATTAAAGGATAGAAATATTATAAGAGGACACAAATATCGCATTAGCAAATTTAAGACGCGATTAGCAGAGATGGACTTAAAAAACTTGAGAAAGATTAGCAGTTAGATGACTCTGAAAGTAATTCTGAAGATAATGGACATTTGGCAATTGTTTCTACAGTAAGCAAATATATACAAAAATAATATGAATCATAGTACTTTTATATAACTCATGGATATTTTTGTAGGATTACTGGCGTATATTAAGATCACAACAATGAGTGAGATAAGTGCACCTAATTGCGAGGTCGGCGCCTCTCATATAAAAAGGACTCGAGTTTAATGAGTGTATCTTTACAGCAATTACCGATGCATAAATTTTGGGTAAGCTTACACGGTGCAGGAATAATGCACAGGAGGTAGAAATAAAGATCCCTGAGCAGTGAGCACTCTTCGGGTTGAGGTCAGATTAAAGTTACCGTCACTTTAATCCGGCGCCAATGTTCGTATGAATGAAAGCCAGGGCCGTACCAAAGAAATCATTGATATCAATGATTCATTCAGTGCATTTACACGAATGCTAGAAAATATGAATGCAAAATCATTATAGTTTTGGTTATAGATTTGACTGTTGTATCAGATCGCGATAAATTGCATCGTACGTGATGTTTCTAAAGTTAGAAATCTCAACCCATCTGGCAAACATCACCTCGTGTTTCAAATTCTTTTTCTTCCTGTTGTAGAAGACTTCAACTACGACCCTACTTCCTGTCTATAATCCTAGTCAAAGCTGCTCCATAAATTAGTTCAAGGGCTTTACCACTGAATTCTCTACTTTCTTCAAAACTCCAACCCCTACTAAGTCCTTCTTGGTCATAGTGAAAGGCACATCCGGTTCCTGAGGATCTTTGGCAATTCGAGTTTCCTCATTTTTAAACAATTTGGAGTGCCCAACAAGGAAATAACAAATCTGGCGGTATAATACCGAGCGCAAGACTGCTTATAAACCTCGAATAATCTTGAAAATATTGATAACGACTCTGAATTTGTGACAAGCGTATAATTACGGTGTTATGCAATGCTGATGTAAGAGAAGTCGATGAAAAAGAAGTATAATATTACAGGTGCTCGTTTGCACACGCTCTTCAGTGTTATGACAAATGTTGAAAGGTATTTGTCAGGAAAGCTTTAAAAATATGATCTTATTAGGTATTGAGAAAATAAGTTCAGACTTCTAATCTAAAAATGACCTTACATTTAGGATACATTTAGGGTTCCAATCAGCGGAGGTGCAGGGAACCGCGTGGCTGAAGAAGACTACGAGGAGGAACGAGATCTACGAATGGTGTGTGGGTTAGATGAGTAACCCAGTTTCGTTGGTGCATCAGGCCAGGTTGCAGTACCATCGAGCGATCGATACCTATATGCACCCAGTACTGCTCGCAGCCTAGATTCACTCGTTTAGGATAGGTGCAAGAAGGGGATTTCATGACCTACATCGTGGAATCCACCAAAAAGAATCAGACCAGGGTGCAGATCTTGCACGCCCTTCACTGCAATACCTACAATTATGTAGCTATGAATCTCTATGAACCCCGCATTGCTTCTACTCTCTCAGATATGGCTTAATACGATCATCTTTGATTTATCGCACAGTCAAAGTTCTTAGGATTGTACATTTTCAAAGATATGGAAGCTTGTAGCAGTTAAAGGATGATTGATTGGACAAAAAATGTGAAGAATCGCAGATGTAATTGAGCATTCATTGAACGCAATTAGTCGAGAGTGTTGGTACACCCTACACGTATTTGCACTTAGACAATGTCACGCGTTCGTTGGGAGAAAGGTAGAGGTTTGCGAGAGGAAAGGGGGTGCCGTCTAGCCGTCTAGATAGGAGAAAAACCGACGATTTCGGGGATGAGAGGTTTCTGCTTCGAAGGCGCATGAAACATCTTTGTTGGGGTAGGAATCGGGGGAAACTGTGAGGTGGGCCCATTACACTCGATGTGTAAACCTCCACCAGCCATGTTTATTCAAACTTTTCCTCCAGGTCAGACGGCGCGTAGTTTAGACTGAAAAAACACATCCACTGACTCATGCTCAATGGCGGAATTCAAGCTGGTCATCGACAGTCATAAATGAGGGTGGAGCGGATTCTGTTGCTAGGTCGGGCCAAGTTCAAATTTCAATTACGATCCATTACAGTTTCTACGTGAATTGTATATCACTATTCTACGCATTAGATTCATTCAGTTCTAAATCACAAAGTTAATACTTATATGACACATTTTTAGGAGACCAGGAAATATTCAAAACTTTACAGCAATTTTATGGTGCGTCTCTGAACAAATGTTTTGGAATGGCAAATGTAAACTTCGCTTTCCTTCGAAAAGCTCTGCGGCGATCCAAGCAGCTGAAAAAGTGAGTCTGCACATTGGTATGGATTCCATGTTTCAGAATCATAACGATGGAACGTACAGCAAAGAGCGCTACTAAAATTGGCGTTTAACGAGTACGTATATGAGAATAAAGTAAAGAGTGTGCGAGGGAGAGGCGTAATTTTTCAGGGGTCTTTGAGCCCTCGAGCCGTTGACCTTGGAAAGGTAGCATGGAGACCTCGTGATGTCGAGTAGTAGTACTCTCCTGTAGGTGGGCGTTTGGTAGAAGGTTAGAGGTCTGCGAAGGGAAAGAGGCTGCTCGAAGTGAAAGGGAAGCAGAGGAGGGTTAACGTTGGCCCACGAATGCTGCATGGAGACGGTGAGTCTCCATGAAGGGAAGGTCGATATTTACAGGCCTTCTCTCCCTCTCCCTCTTCCATGCTGGACAATGACCTACCACCCTTGCGTACTCTCCATCTCACTGTTCCACCCTCCACGGTACGTTAAACCGCCTCATCTTTCTGTCTCAATGCTGTACCACCGGGTATATTACTTGCGTTCTAATACCGAAACACTCCGCCGTCTGCTACCATGAAACACCCAATTGTAGATAACGACACCGTGGTCAAGAAACCCTACTCGACCGCGCCTATTTTAATTCAAGTTATTAAATTACTTCGAGTATCAAGCCAAGGAAACAGACTTTAAGAGAACGTTTGAGTGCGTATTAGATTCTACGTAGCCATTATAGATCACATTCGTCCTATATTTTATACTTGCAAATCCAGAAAGGGCAGAATGCAGATTAACATATTAACTGTTAATATAGAGAATAATAATGCGCGATGTTTTTGTGTTGCGAGACGTATGCACTGACATCTAGGAACCTCTTTCTCACAATGCAAGGTGCGTTGCATTTTCTAACCTCGGTCGGTAAGCGGAAATGCAATTGATGTACCTACGAATTCTGCGCAATGATAAACGGTATAATTTGAGAGTATTAAATATTTAAGATCCGGTACTTAATAATGGATATCACAATTTCTAGAAGAATAATCAAGAGAATCAATCTCTAGAAACAAGCATATGTCGTGTCAGGAATAGCGCAGCAATACTATTCATTTAAGATTCACATTGGAATATAGAAAGAGACTAAAACAACTAAATGTTTAAAAAATATGTTCATAATATAGAAACCGTTTTAATATAAAGAGATATCATACCGTTATACATATGTTTCTACATGTGACAATTTCTCAACATCCACAGAATGATGGCCAGTTGAAAATATTTGTATCGCATATTAGGGTATCTCCGTGTTATACATAATGCTAATTTTTGCAGCTTATTATGCGCCTCACTATTTCTTTATTGTGCATAACAATTCAGATAGCGTCATAAATATCTTTGAGCTACTCTGCTGAATACTAATGTTTCGTTGCATATTCTACAATATGTATTAAATATTACACAAACAAACTATATACAAATGTTGAATAAAATGTTGTACATTAAGTTGCGGTAAAAATCCTAAACCTTCATTCAGTAGAACCACAAACGATATAATACAAGAAGAACCGGAACTACATGCACTTTCGTGATTCAAGTCAAAAATTACCGACGTTGTGAAATTCAATGCAACAAAAGGTGCCCTGTGCAAAAAATGACAAGGTAGACCCTCAAAAATTGGCAAAAATTAAAAGTCGCCAAAATTAATTCTAAACGACCCAAATCGATGGTAAATGACGTATAAACATATTCTAGGACGATTTCTGGTCGAAAGAAGCGGTTAAAAAATTTTTATTGGTCAAAAATGGGTCAAATTCAAGTCGAAAAAATGTAAAGGGGTATACCTTCAAAAATTGTCAAAAATTGAAAGTCGACAAAATCACTTCTAAACGACCCAAATCGATGGTAAATGACGTATAAACATATTCTAGGACGATTTCTGGTCGAAAGAAGCGGTTAAAAAATTTTTATTGGTCAAAAATGGGTCGAATCCAAGTCGAAAAAATGTAAAGGGGTACACCTTCAAAAATTCTCAAAAATTGAAAGTCGCCAAAATCAATTCTAAACGACCCAAATCGATGGTAAATGATGTATAAACATATTCTAGGACGATTTCTGGTCGAAAGAAGCGGTTAAAAAATTTTTATTGGTCAGAAATGGGTCAAATCCAAGTTGAAAAAATGTGAAGGGGTATACCTTCAAAAATTCTCAAAAATTGAAAGTCGCCAAAATCAATTCTAAACGACCCAAATCGATGGTAAATGATGTATAAACATATTCTAGGACGATTTCTGGTCGAAAGAAGCGGTTAAAAAATTTTTATTGGTCAGAAATGGGTCAAATCCAAGTTGAAAAAATGTAAAGGGGTACACCTTCAAAAATTCTCAAAAATTGAAAGTCGCCAAAATCAATTCTAAACGACCCAAATCGATGGTGGGTGATGTATAAACATATTCTAGGACGATTTCTGATCGAAAGAAGCGGTTAAAAATTTTTTATTGGTCAGAAATGGGTCAAATCCGAGTAAAAAAATGTGAAGGGGTACACCTTCAAAAATTCTCAAAAATTGAAAGTCGCCAAAATCAATTCTAAACGACCCAAATCGATGGTGGGTGATGTATAAACATATTCTAGGACGATTTCTGGTCGAAAGAAGCGGTTAAAAAATTTTTATTGGTCAAAAATGGGTCAAATTCAAGTCGAAAAAATGTAAAGGGGTATACCTTCAAAAATTGTCAAAAATTGAAAGTCGACAAAATCACTTCTAAACGACCCAAATCGATGGTAAATGACGTATAAACATATTCTAGGACGATTTCTGGTCGAAAGAAGCGGTTAAAAAATTTTTATTGGTCAAAAATGGGTCGAATCCAAGTCGAAAAAATGTAAAGGGGTACACCTTCAAAAATTCTCAAAAATTGAAAGTCGCCAAAATCAATTCTAAACGACCCAAATCGATGGTAAATGATGTATAAACATATTCTAGGACGATTTCTGGTCGAAAGAAGCGGTTAAAAAATTTTTATTGGTCAGAAATGGGTCAAATCCAAGTTGAAAAAATGTAAAGGGGTATACCTTCAAAAATTCTCAAAAATTGAAAGTCGCCAAAATCAATTCTAAACGACCCAAATCGATGGTAAATGATGTATAAACATATTCTAGGACGATTTCTGGTCGAAAGAAGCGGTTAAAAAATTTTTATTGGTCAAAAATGGGTCAAATCCGAGTAAAAAAATGTGAAGGGGTACACCTTCAAAAATTCTCAAAAATTGAAAGTCGCCAAAATCAATTCTAAACGACCCAAATCGATGGTGGGTGATGTATAAACATATTCTAGGACGATTTCTGATCGAAAGAAGCGGTTAAAAAATTTTTATTGGTCAAAAATGGGTCAAATTCAAGTCGAAAAAATGTGAAGGGGTATACCTTCAAAAATTCTCAAAAATTGAAAGTCGCCAAAATCAATTCTAAACGACCCAAATCGATGGTAAATGATGTATAAACATATTCTAGGACGATTTCTGGTCGAAAGAAGCGGTTAAAAAATTTTTATTGGTCAAAAATGGGTCAAATCCGAGTAAAAAAATGTGAAGGGGTACACCTTCAAAAATTCTCAAAAATTGAAAGTCGCCAAAATCAATTCTAAACGACCCAAATCGATGGTGGGTGATGTATAAACATATTCTAGGACGATTTCTGGTCGAAAAAAGCGGTTAAAAAATTTTTATTGGTCAAAAATGGGTCAAATCCAAGTTGAAAAAATGTAAAGGGGTACACCTTCAAAAATTGTCAAAAATTGAAAGTCGCCAAAATCAATTCTAAACGACCCAAATCGATGGTGGGTGATGTATAAACATATTCTAGGACGATTTCTGGTCGAAAGAAGTGGTTAAAAAATTTTTATTGGTCAAAAATGGGTCGAACCAAAATCGAAAAAATGTAAAGTAGGTATTATCTTCAAAAACCATCAAAATTTCTATATTTTATATTTCGTCGGTGATAGAATGTCATACGATACCATTTTTAAACCCCTGGTTTCCTTTCTTGTATATCTGTACTTCGTGGCGAGCTTTGAAATTTATCAAAGCAAAAGCTATAATTTCGATTACAGAATAAAATAAAACCTGATATCTCCCGGAAAAATAAAGACAAGGAATTTCACTACTTGAAAATACTGGTTGCGAATAACAAAAAGGAGTTAAAATATAAACAAGCGTAGATTCGATTTCTTGCGAAAAGATTCGTTTGTATTTTAGCAGGCTCGTATCTCGGTTTGAATAAATCATTCGCGCGTATCTTTAAACGCAAAACAACTGTAGACCCAAACTAGAACCGCAAGAAGAAGCGAGGCAAAAAGACAAAGGATATTTAAGTGGAATAAAGCGAAGTATAAATTTCGAATTAAGTCGAGGATTAATATTTAATATATGCATATAAGCGTCTCGAATAAGTGGCATATTAGATGCACCGTAATATCGTCCGCTGTGTGACGCGACGCGGCAATAAAAGCAAATCGCCAGAGTCGTGTCAGCAATTTACGCGATACCTAATCGCAATTTTCTGGTGAAAGTCAGTCGAACCGAACGAGAGAGCCCTCGGGAAACTACTTTCCAGGAAGATAAATAACCAGAGTCAAATAAACAGAGATTAATCCAGTTATGAAAATCATTAGTGGAATACCGCCATTATTGCTCGGTATCAATCCCCTTCCACCGCAGCCTGCGATCTAATCAGAAAACGTTTGTTCAACGTTTAATGCATTGTTAACGTACCCTTAATTGTTTACAAATGAGTATTTGATGGTTCCAATAGAGAACTTTTCTGTGCTTGATTTACCATAGATCATATACTTTAGAGATTGTCTACTTATAGGTTACTTGGAGGAAGTAATTCCTATGCATACGAATAATTATATTATTATTATTTAAGCTTCTACAATATAACCGTATGTTTTGTTTCGGAAATAAATTGATCAACGAAGAAATATAAAACGAACTGACGCAAGAAAATGGAATTAATTGCAGGATTAAATCGCGGATTAAAATTAGCCCATATAAATGGCGTACGTATAACGTTTTGTACGGTTGTTTGGTTTGTCGGCCCCATACTATTATAACTAAGAAATATATATTTCAGCAAGCGTAAAAGCATACTTTCTACCAGGAACTATTGAGAACCTGGTTCACCTGAATTACCAGTATCACGTGCACGTGTTAAATGTCACAATACCGGACCATATAATATATGAACAATCGGTAACTCACGTAACACCTAACAATATTTCGTTAGCAGAAACTTTATACAAGATAGTTTGCCAATTTGCAAATTAATGGAATTATATTATATTGGAAAATCTGATAGTTCTACTGTTAAAAGAAAACTGATATTTCACAGTGTAGTTTCAAACAAATACAAATTATATTTGCTATTCGACTCAACCTAAATAAAAATTAAATTTTCAAATAAAGTTTGGAGTTCTTACAGTACAGTAGATTCTTATCGAGTCGAAACAGATAACCAACCGACTGTAGCCATCTTTTCTTATGCAGATGTGAACAACCTGTTACAGGTGTGAATCGTAAGAATGAATAAATATGACCTCGGAATACAGAAGCATAGAAATTTCTGACTCGTATCGACTCTGGTGATATTAGAATATTACTTTTTCCAAATTCCAAGTTTAATTGCTGGTATAAAATGCCCTCGTAATCTGTGCGAGGAACAAAGTAACATGATAACGCGGAAATCGTATTGTATTCAGTATGAAAACGAATTTTTCTTCGCGTGCATGAACATAGAGGTGCAGAGAGATGGCTAACGACCTTGAAACCTATTTACACTTTATTCCCAACACACGCATACATCTTGGGGCGAAGATATTCTCTTCAAGATAGTGGGAATAAAGCACAAAGAACTTTTTAAAATAACCGATATGGAAACCTCAGAGATAGATTATTCTAGTGCATAAAGTATGAGGAAAGTTATTGCTGAGCTGGGCATCTACATAACTTCTGATTAATACTGTTTTACACACACAGTACTTGTGCTTGTGCTAGATATGCTAGATATGCTAGATATGAAGTACTGGATATGAAGAATATGAGAACCAGGGAACCCTATGAACTATTTCTGATGAAGAATTACAAGGCTTTTTCTCTTTTTCTTACCAAACCATCCTGAAAAGAATTTCAGGAGTACATAAATATTCTTAGAAATATTCTAATTTCATTACAATAGATTCCAATAAGAGATTATCAGATACAAACTACATTAAGTTTGTATCTCGTGAATCACGAATGTTATCATTCACTGACTATGAGTACTGCTTTCACAGATTAAATAATGTCTTTAGCAGGAAGGACAGCCGGGAATTTTTCCGAAGTAAGAGGAGCAATTAAAGACGGAGAAATGGTGAAATAAATTTGCAAGGCGATTGCCACATAACCGTAAAGCCGTGCAAGAAGCAAAGTGATATCAGTAACAAGCAAACGAAGTACGGTTAGTTTCTCCCCGGATGTTCAGTGGCCTCTTTCTCAAGCGAGCGGCCTTGCCAGGAATGCACATTTTCTGCCGGTTCTACCTTTACTTTGGTTTCGATACGAATCCATGCACCGATACTCGCTACCTTTCACCTGTTGTCTTTCTTTTTTAACCATCCTCGAAATTCTGCTTCCTTAACCGTTTCAATGCGACGTGCCTTTGCAAAAAATACGCTCGAAAAATGCCAGGCGACTGGTCGTCTTTCGTCTAATTCTATTTCGTTTACTTCTTCTTTAGTTGTAGATATCGAGTATGTTTACTTAATTCTGATTAACGATTACAGAAAAGTCCTAATGATAAAGAGTTGCATTCTTTGCAATTAGCTCGTGCAAGGTCCCCTAATAAAGATAATTAGAAGAATTAAATACCGAAGTAAATTAGTCAGATAAAATGGTTTCTCTTAAACCAAGCTAAGAAAACGTGCATTTTGTGATGGTGTACAAAGAATAATAAATAATAATGTATACCGTGAGTATAACATGAGGAACTGCGTTTGAAACATTTTTAAAATTCATCAAATCCAAACGTTTCTCTACTATTTTATATGAATATATGAACGCATTCATTTTTATCGTATCGTATTCCAGCAAGTTGGTTACGTAATATCTCCATATCAATAAAATTCAACAATATTCTAGAATAATATTTTAAGTACGAATGAAATATTTCCATTACAAAATGCGCGTACTGCGATTAATTAATGTACGACTTTGTAATAAAATGCATTTGCGACGGTTATACCTTGATCGCGAATTAATCTCACAGCAACGATTCAATCGTGGCAATAAAAACAAAACCGTGCAACAAATTATTGGCTTAATAATACGTTTATTTTCCGTTCCGTGAGTTCGTAGAAATCTTGTCCATTAATCAAACGCGTTATTGGAAATCATAAACCGCTGAATAAACGATAAAATAATGTAACTGCAATATAAGGTAATAAAGTTGTAACGAAACAGTCAGTTTTAAATTCTGAATAAATATAACAAGTAATACCTGACACTCGAAATGTTCTAATCGAACAACGACAATGGACAATGGGTATTATTTTCGTCAGTCTCATATCATAATGGCGAGCGGAAGTTTGTAATATGACGAGCAGATTAATATATGTAACAAAGATATGTAATTCAAGATATGAATCGTATGCACCTACAAGCAGACTTTGGATGACCAAATTTTACTTGTTCAATGAGTTCCAACACAAGCGACATCTATCGAAATTCTACAAAATAACACGTTCAGAAAATCTACATTTACTTAATATCTGCACTGGTCCATAAAGAAATATTTTCGCACATAGCTTGTAATATGAAATATAAAATGGCATAAATAATTAGGTGGATGTCATGAAGACTGTACGTAATGCGTTCGAGGAGTATCACTGGATTACAATGAAAGAACATTGAAGAATAAATATCAGAATGAACCGTAAGGAGTATGGAGTATGGAGAACGTAGGGTAGGCGTATCGTTTACGAACAATGCAAAAAACATTGGTCCCCATGCAGAGTGCCGCGACGACAGCGTGACATTCAACTTACCTATCACCGTGGACATTTCCGCCGTATGTATTGTTTTACACCTGGCACGAGTTCTCCAGCTAGCGTTACGTTAATGTTGATAGAATGGTGTGTTGATTGGTCTCATGGTTGTCGGCATAACTGCCCACGAAAGTTCGTATTTATACGCGAGCACAACATACGAGCCGCGAAACGAATTTAGAGATTCTCTCGCGCGACGTAGTTAACGTTACGAACGGCTGGTTTCTTTGTAATGACAGTGAGACACATTCCAATGAACCGACACTCCTTGCGCCTTCGAAACGAAAAGACCGCTCGTCGAAATTATATAACCTCTGCAGAGGCTAGAACGATATGACTCTCGCGTACACGATGTTTTCAGGGAAGTTAGTAACAGCAAGACCCGGCGATGCTACTGCTACTGCTACTACCGAATCGAACTGCTCAAGTGATAACCACCTTCTGAATGTGGTATCTCGGCGGTAACGGGAATATTGTTTCCCGGTTTTGAATCTATCACGGAATATCCTTCCTTCCTTTGATTCTATATTTATGGAAATCACGTTACGCGGCACTTACAGTTAGCACACTTCATCGCAGGCTTTATTTACACTTGACACCCAGCTTTTAAGAACCATATGTTCCTTTGAAATGTAACGACGTTACACTATACACGACTCGTTAAACCGAGCTAAGACAATGTACATGAAACGTAAGCATAAGAATCTTCTAAGTCGAGATAAGTGTCTCGGTATCGTAGTATCTTAAAGAGAGGGTGAAAAAGAGAAAGCTTCTGGCAGTAGTACTTTGAACCATCGAAATACATGCAGACAGCCTTGAGAATACTCTGTCCCGTGATGATGTGACGTCGTCGTTTTGAGCAGCTTTAACAAGAGTTCACGGAATTCTATCGTGTTTTTCTACTTAAGAGTCGTTCGTACACTAAACGCTCGGAACGGAATTGTAATCGATTATTTTCACTATGTACCACGCCAAAGAGAAAGAGCAAAAAAAGAATACGAGGAAAGAAAAGATAGAAGGAAGGAGAGAAAGAGAAAGAGAAAGAGAAAGAGAAAGAGAGAGAGAGAACGAGCAAATCAAGTGAGATAGTGAGCAAGGAGAAACGTGTGTACCGTGTGGCTTGATTGCCACATATACACGACTACGCGCGACGAGCGCCCGAACCCGACAATCGGTTGCTTTCGTAAACCTTCGACCGCTTAGCGTGTCGCCTCCTTCCGTTCTATGTTATTTCTTTTTCTTTCTCTTTCTCTTTCTCTTTCTCTTTCCCTCTCTCACTCTCATCTCCACGATTTCTTTATATTTTCTGTTTGCATACTTCTTTACATGTCCATGCAAACGACCCTTATATCTATATTCCTATCCTCATTCATAGCCACCCACTAAATAATCCCTTTGTGCCTCCTAAAAGACAGATTTGCACTAACTATCCTACAAGATTCAACAGTTTGCTGCCCCCACCCAGATTTTACCTCACCCTTTACGTATCACGTATGCACCCGTTTTTCGCGGATTTAGCATTGCAACAACTATTACGGCTTTCCTGCAATTATAATGCAATATTCAACAGCGAACGAGAAGATAGTAAAATTAAGACGAAATTGAACGCGGATGCATTCAATTTTTACTGGTATATTCGTATTTTTACTAAAAATTGTTATCAAGTGCAGGAAGTTGACAAAACTGAAGGGAATTAAAGTTCCGTAAAAACATGCTCGTCGTATGCAGTCGATGAAACGCCAGGAATTCATTAATAGTTATTTCAAATATTTCGAAAGCTATGAAAGAACAGTAATAATCCGGACCTATTTATGCCGGACATGTCGGTCAGTTCGAGGGCTGACATAATTGTGATGTCTCTTGGCTTCTGTAATTTCATTAAGGTGATCTTGCATTGAGCGGAATTGTACAAATATTAAAATACAAGCGAATAATATTTTTGTAAATTACTAATTCCGCGATAATTCTCACTCATATGAAGGGGCAATTTCATAAATCTCAACGTAGATGCAAGAGAAAAACAATGTTAATTAAAGTACAAACGTCACATTAGCAAACAGTCTGCGAGCCAGATTGTACACTAAACAATTTAGTATATCTGATACTTCAAATCTCACATTATTTAAATCGAAATAATAGCAAATATCTCCATCGGCAGTAATGTTACTTTCACCTATTTGTAAATCCAAGAAATGCAACTTTAATGAATCGTTGTGAACCAGCAATGACGAAATGAATTTGTGGAACGCTCAACCACTTGCTTTATAAAAATCCGCATTCATTTCCAACCACTATGAATACTCTCTTAATAATCCTTACACACATAATCCTTATTCCCGATAAATATGCATAAAATACTTATTAAGTAGAAAGTTTTATGCGAAAATGTTGAACGCGTTATTCCACAAGTTTTAGCGGAATCGCTAAAAGCAGAGCCACATGGGCCGCATGGTCGTCCTAACCTCAAAGAATGCCTCGCACAAACCATACATTCGCGGGTAGATTAAAATCTTACCATATGTATATGGTTTATACGATGAAAATAAGGTTAAAGCCTCCAAGATAGAGTAAAGAATGATGAAAACCAGGGAAATAGGGTGGACTTACCGGCATTCGGTACGAAGCGTGGTGTATTCGTAGTGACCACAGTATTATAGGCCTGAGCTGAATGCTGGACACCCGACTGGTTGACGTTTACTATGAGTTGAGGCTGATGTTGTGGATGATGATGAGCCTGTTGCTGTTGTTGCGAATGATGTTGGTGATGATGGGAGAGGTGGTGATGCTTCCCTTTCGTCGGCATGCTCATCGCAGGCGTAGAGCTCCCTTCTTTAAGCTCTCCACTACCTTCAAAGCTTGCTGCCTTATGTAGCTCGCCGAGGTCCACATAGGTACGTTATTTGATCGTTACGCGTACGAGCAAGCGTGTATTATCCGTCGAGGAAGCGCTTCTTGCCAAACGGTATTCCCACGGAATGATTTCGGTCTACGTTTTCGGCAAAATGATGGTTAACGTTCGGTCACACGTATGAAATTGGTGGCACGTTCGCACGCGCGCGCACTCCAGTCACAGTCAATTCATGCACAACACATTTGTGTATTCTCTTTGCCCGCACAAGACTTTCGTCGAAAAACAATCCTGTTTTCCTGGTAGTTCGTCAGCAGATTATACGGCCGTTTCGATCACTGCTTTTGTTCCTTGGGCTTTGCCACACGGGGAGTGTTTATCCGTCTATCACTTTCTTTTACGAGAATTCGCGCGCGCGTCAGCCAGTAGTACTTTATTGCGCACACTTATTCTGCCGTTCTCTCGATTATTTCATCTATCAATATCCTCCGTAAGCGTGTCTACACCGTTCTACCTGCATAAAATTTAGCATGAACTGTCTGACAAATAGTAGATGTCTTGTTTTCGCGGAAGAAAAAAGAAACGACGCGAAGCGTACATCGAGCACTGCCAGAGCACGCCTTTCCTCCCATCTCCTTCTATCTACACATTCCCTAACGCCGATGCAAATATATCCTGATAGGACACTTTCTTCCAATTATAAGATATATCGCTCGAATTAATTAAGTTGTTAACAAATATGGTCCTTTCAAGATTCTTAAATTGTAATGCACAGTGATTGCACACGCACCAATTAATCTGTCGCAGTACTTATTTTTCGAAATGGCATAAACGAATTATTGGTAACACGAGAGAGATGAAAGTTGCAACAGCCAATCGGCTGGCAAGCATGAACTATGTGATAGATAGAAGCGCCATCAACATGGGGTTTCTATTATCAGCATAATTATTGCATTGCACATCTATTTGATAACGTTGCAATAAATATAAAATTGTAATTTCTTATATGTTTTTCAATTCTAAAAGGATTTGGTTGATCGTAACTTTTACATAGAAAAATGAAAAATTAATTTTGCTATATGACGAAACCTGATGTCAATTCGAATAAAATATTGGATTATTCTAAGACATTTCTATTTCCGATTAAGATTTCATTTAAATTGGTTATTATTGCAACATTATAAATTTTCGGCAATATTTGCATGTACGTACACCATTGAATGATAAACTGATATTCAGATTTGATTGCGTTTTGGAGCATATGAAAAGTATTTCATAATTAAAATACTTATCATGTATGTAAATACCAGCACTTAGCTTTCCACAAATGCACTATATATTATTCTTTAATATAATTAACACACCTTTGATCACACTTTCATCGCTTACGTATTGCAAATACTATAATTTTTCTATGAAATGCGTAGTGTAACTTTCTGTTGCACAACGAATGTAACTTTAAAAACCGGGGATTCCAATGTTTTACATTTTTTTATGATTTAGGTATATGACAATATATCGCTTTATAATATTCTATAATTTAAAGAATAATATTACCATGCTTAATTTTGGCACATGCATGTAATAATTTCTAAGCTACAATATAAATATACTTAAATAGATTATTATATGATCGATAACCCAATATTTCATTCAGGGTTGTAACAAACTAGTTTATAAAAATACAGATATGAAATGACACTTACAGATATCATGTGTGCGTAATTGCCACTTAAATCCTTAAGTAATTATCTCCCCAAAGCAGGTGTTACAACATAACCTCTTACCACCGTGGAAGCCGGTTTTTTATACTATAAAATTGACCAGTTTTATTCATCAGAAATAAACTATGAGTTCTCATGGAAAAGTTGAGACTGAGAAGCTACGAAAAAACCTGGAGGCACAATTAGATAGACTTGTACAACAATTGGAAGACATAGAAGAAAACAAGTATTCTTTACTCATTGTTTACACAATTCTTACTTTGTTATCACTGAATGATTCCTACAAACATTTCCTTTAATTTCCTTTAATGTATACACAAGTATAAGTAATTATGTTTCACAGGTCTTTATTAGATGAAGCTGGTTATGAAGAGGCTATGCAGTTGACCAAGGAGGATTTACAAGAGTTCAATGAAAGTTTACAAAGAATGATATCTGGAGATACAACTTTAGTTGACCAGCTTGGAGCAATACAATTGGTTTGTAATAATCTGAGTTATGCAATCATATTAAGTAGCAATTTTGTGAATTAATAATTTTCACTTATTTTGGACCAATAGGCTACTCAAGCAGCTATCAGTGATGCATTTAAGACTCCTTCAGTCATTAGAATGTTTGGTAAACGTGAAACTACTCAGCTTAGAGAACGTCTTGCACAAATTGATTGTGATATAAAACTTGGAAAATTAAGTAAGAAAACTGGTGACCATCAACATGGGGAAGTATTAAATGCTCTTAGACAGCTTGGAGAAAAATTAGATCCACAAGAATTGCAACTACTAGAGAAACTAGCCATGAGTAATATTGATGCAGCAAATTATGAAGAAGTAAATGAAAATAAAGAAAAAGGCCAGATGGCTATAGCAGTAGTTGGTGATGAAGTTAGGACTAGCCAAAACACATAGTTTGGGACAGAAGTCATGAATGATTCTTCTTCACCAAAATGATTATCAAAAGAATAAATGGTCAAGTGGTTGTAATCTTGTGATCCTATTCACTTATAAATGTAAAGAACACTAACAGTATCCTAATTATTTAAGTATATTTATATTCTTGAACCAACATTATTTTCATAAAACCTTATTGCTTTTATGAAGAACAATGTGATAAATGTTTTTATATATCTCTTCACTTATTATTACAAAACGTATATTTTTTTCTTACAAATATTTATAACGATGCAGATTGCAAATTCTCAATGCATTTATGAAACAGAAACTAAACATGGTTCTTGCATCCTTATAATTAACATTTTACATTCATTTTACATGTTGGTTTGATCTACTACTGTGTATCTACTACATTCTATTTTGCCTATTTAGCACTAGTTGCTCTTATTTATACTCATATGAACTTCTTATCAGTTTTAAGGGAGACACGAATAACACATGTTAAAAATAATTATGGATAGTTAATATTGATATGCTATACATACCAAACACGGAAAACAGTATATCCTGAGAGGATAAGTGACATAATGTCATCTATAGTTACAATATATAACACTACATTTTTCTGTACTGTAAGTAATTCGTACTCAATTGTTAGAGTGGTAATGATATAAACTAACATTATATCAATGTATATGCAATGTGCACATACGTACATCAATGGCATAAAGTTTCTAAAATAAAACGAAACTGTGTGGAATAAATAAAAAATATATAAACCCTCTGTTATAGCAGTATAACTGATTTCACATTTTAATCAGTATCAACATGTACATATTCTAAGCAAGTGTAACATACGTATGATTAACTGTGTTGTACTGGATAAAATACGAAGGAATTTATGGACACAAGATGGGATAATAGTAAGAAATTAATAGAGAACATATTCTTATGTTTGTGATTAATTTTTGCATGAGCAAAACTTTTCTTAAAAGGTGAGATGATTCCTTACGACTCTACTTCTAGTTTTGATACTTAAATGTTAGAAATCATATGAAGTTATAACTCTGACAAGACTCAGACAGAGTCTGCTATGTTCTTTAGTATAAGTAAGAACAGTCTTTCATTATTTGTTTGTATACATGCAATGGATCTTCCATACTACACAAGGGAAGTGCATAAAGGCATGTTAGATTGGTGTCAAGAATATATTAATGTGCTTCCACGGAGTATCCAAACTTTTCCAAATATTCATTAATTTTGTAGTATGTTGTTGTACACGCTGTTACTTAACGTTTACGCCGGCAGACTCGCTTGTGCTCACGTTGCCAGTGGACCTGTTGACAGTCGGTGCTACAGTATGCTGTATTCCAACAACAATGATATATTGCCTCTGCCTCACAATTGTAACACTGAAAAAGAAATCTTACATATATATAACAATTCACAGAATCAGATGATATAAATAAAGGATGAATAGGAAATTACCCATTGCTTCTTCTTGATTTCTGATATGATCTGTTGATGTCTGTCCGTCAACTGCCGTACTTCTTTAGCGTGCTCTGCCTGTAATCGTTCCAGTTCTTTACATTTGTCAAGCTCCAACTCTCGTCGTAATTTTTCCACCGCGGTCGTCGTAGGTTGTTCAGAGGTTCTCCTTTCCCTTTTTATCTATGTGATATAACATGGTAAAGTTATTATACGAATCAACTATATATATTTTCTTAATAACACACCAATACCTTTGCTGGTATTCCTTCTGCCGGCATTTGGTCCGTTTGTACGAGCACACATTTAGATCTTGGCTCTTGCGAACTAGATGTAACCATGTCTTCCTGTGACCCCTCTTTTTTCAAACCTTGTGGACATGTACTGGGTATTTCTCTCGGTGGTTCATCTTCTACTACTGGTAAACGAGGCACTTGTCTTTCTTCACTTCCATCTTTGTTAGCTGTAGATTGTTCTCCATTTTCTTTTGCCTCACCGGTTGCTTGACTTTCAGTATGCTCGTCCGAGCTAAGACGTTCGACTTTAACTATCACGTCTTTCATAATCCTTTTCGTTGAATTGGAATTTCTCGATGGTTTTTTCGCACTTGGCGATTCTATATTCCGAATCTTCGCAGGTTTCGAGTCTTCAATATCGTCGGCAATATCCAGATCTTCGTACTTCTTGCCCAACTTCTTCAGCAAACTCTGATGATGCTTCAATTCTTCAAACGCTCTGTTCCAAGCAGTGGACCTCTTAATCTACGGAAGGTAAGACGTGTATTTGTTTTAAGAAACATCCATTACTTCGGAACCGCAACACTGAAACGCAGTGACGAGAAATTAGTTGTACACTTCTGGCGAATACCTATGTGCATACCTTCATTTCTTTCCACTTTCCTTTATCCGAAGGCTATACAAGAATTCGTTGTTAGGATAGCAATATATCTAAGTGCAACAACAATTTCTAAACCGCTTTCTCTCAATTGTTCTCTTCTATCGTATCAGTATAAGATACACGGTAAACGGCGTGTAAACCTAAACCGAGAATTTCAAAGTGTTCGCGTGACAATTTCGCGTGGAAAGTCGAAAGAGTCTGTACCACATCATTACCTGTAAGCTTTGTAGGCTGGCGTTAATGGGGCGAATGAAGACTTTCTCAATGTTGGCGCGCATATGGTGACCTCCAAAGAAGCGGACATCATAGATGTTTCCATTGACTTGCATAACTTTTGCTGGCCAGTAAGGGTATCCTTTCTGTTTTGCATAAACTAGCTCGTGAGGTGGACTGCATGGCAAGCAAAACCACATTTTTACGGATTTTTCATTAGATATCCTGTAACAATCAGAACACCGTCGAATTTCCTGAACGTCGTAACAGCAGTCCTGATACATTGCTTGGGCCATTTCTCCTACTGCACTCTGGGCTAAAAATTCGCTTGTGTTAATAAGCTTTCCTTATTGCTTTGCATGATAAAGAGCTCATATGAGAAGAGAAGTACCTCCATGGTAAAGTATAATATTATGTAGAATATTATGAGCATCAGCTTGGAACTGTGAGAGATTATCATATTCATTTTTTACAGTTTTTGAATCCATTATAGCTATATCCATGTGATTTTTAACGAGAAGTCCTGGGCGCCAACCCTCTAAACCTTCACTTATCCACGTTGGGCCGGAATATCCGTTTGGCGGTGAGGTAGTGGATTCGTTATTAAAAACGATAATACGGTTTGTAATTTGGAGTGGTAATTTTGCTTTCAAATGACCACAAGTAAAACGGAGAATATGGTTCAGATCCGCTTTGTCAGGATATGAATCGTTGTTTACAGTCTGAAATATCGAAATAATATATTTAGCAACTGATTTTAACTGAGTTTGTTCTTTCGAAAGTACCAGGAAAATATGTCTCGAAATATTATACTAACTTGGCAAAAGTGACAAACTTTGAGTTGGGCATTTACAGGCACATGACATTCAGTGTGGTAAACCCTGTGGCATCGTTCACAGGTTTCCACTAATCCTCCTTTCTGACATTTGTAACAGTACCAATCGTGAGTGTCTTCCTGTACTGTCTGGACAGTACTCTCAGGAGGAAGTTTATAAGTATCTTGGTCTATGCCATTCTTGCTTGTCCCTTTCCTTATAAATATAAGTCCATCTTCAACCGCCTTATTCAATTCTTCTTGAGTTTCTTGTTCCACAATTCCATATACCCTGGCGAAATGCCGTATTATACGATCAGGAGTAGCCGAGTTTCGTTGATTCACAATAAGTTTAATAGTATCCCATATTCTTTGTACCATCAACGGGTCGGCCCTTCGTCTGACAGACATCTTGACAAGAGAACACTGCACATACATAAATACATATGTATTATATTACATGTGTTTATGCCAGTACCAGCATTCATTGCACCCCTATGCTGTCATATACAGTTATATATTAAATGTATCACAGTTACAAATAGACCCCTATATTTGCCAGCTTATAATGACTACATCTTATACTCTACTTAAACAGTTGCTTTTCAAATCGCATACAGTGAAAAAAAGCCTAGTGTGCAGGTAGTTACCACAATTTTATATTAAAATTTGCATAATTCATAAGTGTTAAAAAAAGAAATAGTTTCTACTAAAAAATTATTTCTTAGGTACAGGATGTATCCTGTAACACAGGGTGCAGCTGGATGCATGCTCGTTTTGTCTAGTATAATTTCACTTGGAATTTTGCTTAGAAAACAATTCAGACAGTATATGAATACATCATTTTATATGTTGTCAGTATCAGATATACTGTGTTCTATAATAACAGCATGTATAGTTCTCAGAAACCACATTGAAAATATGACCTCTTCAGACAATAGTCTGCCAGATAATAGAGCAGTTATTTCAAATAATATTATATCTATTGAAGAAAATAAAACTGGCAACAGAGATATTTGTCAAAGTTCTAACACAAGTACTAAATATCATTTTAATACATCAACATTGTGTGATACTAATAATATCATAATGCAGTATGCCATTCTATATGTTCCATTAACAAATACTTTTGTCTCCTTGTTGATATTCTCTGTTCAATGCAATATAACTATTGCCTGTTTTAAGAACCATTGTACTGAATTTCTCAAAATGCAAACACATACCAAAAAAGATAAGGACAAAAGTAATAACTATACCGAGACTGCTGAGATCATTGATTCATTTACAAAATCCAAAAGTATTGCCTTGAAGTTTTTACGAAATTTTAATTTGAGCACATCGAAAATAAATAACAAAAAGATATTAAGCATCTTTTTAGTTAGCCAGTGGACTATTCCTATGATTGTCACAGGAATTTTATATTCCGCTGAATATGATGATGTGGATCATATTGAAAATATAGATAATATGAAATGTATGCTTTATGGCAATTTTCCTTTCGAAAACTGTTATAAAAATACTAGTTGTAAAATTGTTAATATAACACAGGACGGTAATTTGGGAATACATGCAATTATGGTACAACAAAACAATTATATAAGTAATGAGGATCTAACATATGTGCAGAATGCAGGAGATTCACAAGTGAATGAGATAATAAAGAAAGTACAGAATGTAGTCAATTCCGTATTGAATGATACAGTCTTGGATTATAATAATACAAGACCTGTAATTTCTTATAACATCTCTGAGATATTGAATGTTACAAAATACTTGAAAATGGAAAGTGCACCAAAATATAACAACAGTGTGTTACAAGATATTCTTAATTCAACAGCCAAGAATTCTACAGAAAACACTGCTAGTGATACTTGGTTGGCTGATGTTTCAAATGATAATGACATATTGAATTCTCAAAGTAACACAACTGGCAATGCTACAGAAATAATCATATTTAATAATTTAATAAGAGAAGTGCCAGAGAAAGTAGTTTCAGTGCAAGATTCTTGGGCTGATGAACATGTTACAGAGAGTTTAAAAAATCAAAATAATTATGATGAAACAAACATAAGTGTGTACACAGTGGAGTCTATAAGTGAAAGAATCATGGAAAGTACAACAGAATATAATACACATACTTTATCAAGAAACAAAATATTTGCTGATATTATTAAAAGGATCCATGGTGCTAATGCACATAATATATTAAAGAATCATCATAAAGATAGACTGATTCACAATAAGAAGCTACAAAAACAAATGAATTTCACTCAGAAGAGCATCCTTAATACATCAAACTTAATAGACATGTTATCAATGAAGAAAGCTAATTCTGAAAAATATAATATCCTTCATCAAGAAATCCCAATGTGTATGGCAAACAAATGTTTTCTATCAGTTAATTTTTTAAAGCTGCACTTGCTTGTGCTTACATTTATAATATACTTCTTGCCAATTTTAATATCTTCCATATTGATAATACAAGGGAAGTTTACATGCAAAATTATCTTAAGTAAAGTAGAAGCAAAGATAGAAACTGCATCTGATAATACTCATGAAGATAATAATGCAGCTACTAATATTAATTCAGTGTCAAAGGTCATGTGTGGATCATCAAAATGGTTTCCAGAATGGAATTTCTTTGAAGATTCATCAGATGATTCTACTTCTTTGCAACAAGAGCATACTCATGGATATCATTATAATATAGATAATAAAACAAGTAAAGAGAATATTATTGATAATAAAGGAAGGTGCTTAGATCTAATCAAACAAATAGAGGGGCTCCATAAACTTATTGATACTATTAAAATATCATTGCTATGGGCATTATTGCTCTGGACACCAATATTCTTACAAACTCTATACAAAGTGTTTTTGTGTTTACATGTACCTGAATGGTTCATGGATATTACATTCTTTGCGGCTATTGCTTTTGTTAACTTAAGAAACATATTCAATATGAAGATGATAAAACTACAAGGGTCTGAATATGTTACGCAAAAAGGAAATAGTGTTTATCCTATCGAATGATCTTGGATTATTGTATTACTCTTCATAATTAGTATATTTTATATCAGACTCCAGTTACATGTAATTCTCTGGTACTATATATTAAACACGCATACTCGATGTAGGATCGTAAGTACACACACATTGATGTTACTCTATTGCTAATGTTACCATGCTAGCTTATTCTGTAGTCGTAAACTATCGCAATTTCGTTCTGCTCATCAATTATCAAAATGTATGTACGGATTTGAAAAGCTCATTTAATACGATGTCCTATTACATATTATAAATACGATTGAAATTGTAATGATGGGGTCATTCAGGCAACCAAATTCGCTTACCGAAGCTGACGCACCAACTCGGAGTTCATGTACTAATCATTCGAAACGGGTACCAAAATCTATTTTATAGAGATCGAGGCAATCATTAATGCATTTTATATTCGCACGATGTGGATAATTGTTAAACGCAAAGACGAAATATTCGTCAACGCCCGGAAATAATAACAAGGGAACAATTAACGTTACGAACGCACAACTACTCTGCGGCGGCGCACGTCACAAGTCCGAGTTAACCTCACTCTTGCGCGCGCATCCTACAATTTGAACTTGAAATTTTACCTTATCCTGTATTCCCATCGGAATTTTCCGATGACATATTATTAACTACAGTTACTCTAAAATTTGCGTAATATTTAAATATTTGGCATCATTTATGTTTATCTGGATCTACTTTCGTAATCTATTCGAAATTGCAAAAATCTGTTCTTTTATAAGGACGCGCGTTTGTGGATTAAATAGTGCCGTTCGAGCTAACGAGAACACATCGTAAGTTTTTTTCTAAAAGGAAGAAGAAACAATAGTTACTTTGTTGGGAAGAACACTCATTTATCACAGTCCGTTGTAAATTAAAAACATTATATTAACGAACTGTAATGATTATCATACTGTTGCAATAAATATATAGCTTGGATTCGTAACGATACTAACTTCGAAGTAGTTACCTATTTTGAAATAGTACTTTAAATTTAACATCGTTAATCATCGAGTCTACTTAATTTTGAATATTATACGTGGAATTAAACATCTTCAGATATAACTGAATTACATAGCTGCAACCAAGGTTTGTAATATATGCGTCCCATCGCTCCATGGAACTATCTTAGCTTTCACAGGTGGAAGTTTAAAGCTTTCGAAATTATTCAATACCTTGATAAGCGCGTAATTTTCCCGCGGGAAAGCTAAGTCATTTTCCGAAAGGCGTAAAATCGGGCATAAATCATTTTTACCATCACCAACGTATACTATTCGGGAAAAGTGTACTCCATCATTGTTTCGCTTTTTCACGTAATTTTCTAAGATTTGTCCCTTGCATAAATTTACGGTGCTAAGCGTGCAGGAATCCTGCACATGGTGCATATCTACTCTCAATAAACCTCGATCATCGACCCATGCAGGATTCGTGAATATTTGGGTAATAACGTGATCGAGTTTTTTAGCTTTTAACCATTGACTTATGAACAACGTGTTTGAGTCGCTAATAATAATGATTTCACATCCGCGCGAATGCAATTCTCGTAAAAGCATCTCGACGCCTGGAACTGCCGGTATGTTGATAATCGCACGTTCAATTTGTTTGGCGTCGATGAAATTCTCATGCAGCAATTGGAATACCTTCCCCATGTATGCGATCCAACCACTAGAACGACATAATTCCTTCACGTTGTCCGGCAATTTCTCTTCGGGTAATAGTTTACGCGCCACGACATCGGTATTATCGTTGGCAATCGTGTGATCAAAGTCGAAGGCAACAAGCGCGGATCGATGCATATCTATTAAAATGTAATAAAACATTACAACGGAGAAGGATTTGAATGTCGCACATATTGGGATTCAAACAGATCCGTGGATTATTCACGCATTTTTTGTATTCGCAAAGACTCTGGGCGTACGTGGCTCTATATACAGCACTGAGTACACGTATGCCCAATATGTACTTTATATACAGCTTGTATACATTTTCTTGCACTATTTTTAATCATTTCAACGGGTGAAATTTGTCGGTCTTAAGACTACGAAGAAAACTCGTTATGTAAAGACGAAAGTTGTATATTATGTGTACACGATATTCTAATGGAATTATGCGATTTGCTTTATTACGTTGGACAGCTCGTAATATAATAACACGTCTTACTTGCTGATGACGGGAAACTTTCAAACACGCGTGCAGAGACACGAACTTAAAGTTTAACTGTAAAACCGAAATGTCAAAAAGGGTGTAATCGAACTGTCAGGCAGATGTTAGCTGACTGACGTTGTTAGGTTAAGCGCCGAGAGATACTATATATGATAAATAGTACATACACTCCCTCTTTCACCCTTCTCGTAGACGTCATACAGATTACGCAGTACAATTTGCCGCATCAAAATCAGATTATTTTGCTTTCAGTATTCTTCTTACCTATATGACGATCCCCCTTCCTTCACAGTATTAGTAAATATCTTAAAGCCTTCCAAATAATACTGATTACTTCACAAAACAATTGCCCGGAACCTTAGGGTAAGGACCTACAGTGCGTAAAATTAATATTGTTTATAAGCAGGATTTGAGATGCTATACTTCGCGAGTTTCGAAATGCCATTTTTTATTCGTATTTGTATGTCTTGTGTGCTATAAAAAATGAAACAGTATTTATTCATTATCAACCGGTTGCTCTCGTTATATTTAACCCGCAAGTTAAACAGGTTGCAATTGATTACTCACGAAAGATTGGCGACTGGCCAAACTACCCTTATTAACACATGATTATTTCAGAGGAAGACGTTTAATAAATCGAATTATTATCCCGTAATTATTCTGCACGTAAACACGTTGAATCGCACTGTGGATAAATATGTACACAAATAAAAAGCTTATCTATACAACGAATCGACTCTAATAATTATCTACATATATATCTATTTCAACAAAAATCAATGAATAATACTATACCGTGTTGCTCATGATTTGGTTGATTAGATTTTCCGATGTGGATAGAAAATATTATGTAAAGAAATTCAATATCATTAATATTCTTCCAGGAATTTTATAAATAAGAATTACGATTTACGCATGCGCATGGATAGTGGCACAACTGATTTTTCTTTCCAAGCTTGTGTTCATTTGTAAACAAGTTCTATATAACTCTTTCTTTCAACTGCAGCAAGTAAAAGAAAAGATGCATAAGCGATCTGTTGACATGTTTGATGATGAATATAAGGACGAGAATGATTATTCATTTACAGAAAAGGTGCAAACATTCATTTATCTAACCTCTAACTTACTACCGGCAAGCCAATTAACCGAATGACAATGTAATTATTAAGTATAGGACTTCAAGAAAAGATAGATTTAAGTTAAGATAGATAGCTGTAATTTTTCAAATTGCATCGTTCTCGGCAATAAGAAAAATCAGAAAATACAAACAATGTTTGTTTTGTTCGTATAGTATAGGAAACCAGATCAGTATCCTGGAAAAACAAATAATAGGACAGACTTAGATTATAATTACGAAGATGAATATTCGGATATTAAAATTTCTATTGTGGATGCTTGCACCTTTGGCAATTTGGATGTTGTACAAGAATACCTTGAATGTAATGATGATGCAACTTAATATATATGTACTATTATTAAGCATAATAATAATAACAATAATTTAATGCTACTGTCTGTAGCATATGATGTAAATGAGAATTTAGATAGTGGCTGGACTCCACTGTTATATGCTGCTTCATTTGCTCATGATAAGATAATTGAATACCTTCTAAAAAAAGGTGCAAAACCTAATAAACATAAAGGTATTATATATATATGTATATATATAGTTTTATGTTTTACTGCATCATAGATTTTTGAGTTCAAGTAAATTCTGTTCATTATTAGATGGATATACACCATTAATGGCACTATGCCATTCTATCAAGAATTCTACAGAACAAAGATTACAATGCTTAACATTATTAATAGATGCAAAGGCTAATGTAAATGCAACTGGTAAACACCGGTAATTTCATTAAAAAATACATATCTGTAATGAGTTCTTTCTAATGGAATATTTGATGAAATCAAATTGATATGTATGTTATAGAGAAACTCCTTTAATGTATGCTTGTCAATCACAGGATGCTAAGTTTATAGCAGAGTTAATAAAACATGTTAAATATGTGAATGCAGTTGATAATGAACAGAGATCTGTGAGTAGTACGGCAACAGAACAACACATATTGAACACCAATTTGATCTATATATTATTTACAGGCTTTGATTTATGCAGTGTTAGGAAATAAACCTGATAATGTGAAGATATTATTAGAACATTCTGCAAAAACATCATTGGTTAATAGTCATAACTTAACTGCAAAAGATATAGCTATTATGAAAGGATACGCAGAAGTACATCTCATTCTTGTTGTATTTCTATAGTCATTCCTTTAAGTTAGAACTAACACATCATTGTTGTGTATATAGATTATTTCTTTATTAAGTACCAATGAGGGTGAAGATGAGGATGAAATAGAAGATGCTTGTAAAGTGTCAGACGAATTTGACTGGAGGAATATGTTCCCCATGTTAAGCATAGAAGATGATAAAGTCATAAATCATGATGTCTTAACAATACTGCGTGGAATGTGTTTGGAGACATATTCTCACTGTTTCCAAGGAATGAGTCTTAAGAGTTTCCTACAGTTAACAGAAGAAGATTTATGTAGATTAGGTGTTGATATTAGTGCACACAGAAAACAATTCCTGGACTATCTCCAGAAATTTCATAAAAAACGTTGGTGTGTGGAAAGCATGGGCACTATCAATAAATCTTTACCTTATACGTAGGTTTGAATTGATGTATGCTAATACAGGTTTACAAAGATATACTTTTCTTTCATAAGAATTATATATTACAGAATACACGATGGTGTAATATCTTTAGGTATAATAGCAAAACAAATTGGTACTATGGAGGCCAGTGTGCAACACACAAAGAGACAATTACTGAAAGTTAATGATGAGAGTGGATTACTGATACAAGAAGAAATATCCGAGTACAAACAAGAGATTCAGCGGTTTTACAAATCTCTCAGTACTCTTAAGAGAGAACTTTTAAAAACAAAAGCACTTGCACTCAAGGTAGCACTATAGATTTAAATAATACGTTTTATTGTAATTATGTATAATAACCATGTTTTAATCATAGATCGATAGAGAAGATAATATTGGGCCGCCGGCCACATATATTGGTCCAAAAAAAGATAAGCCAAATTGGCCCTTAATTTTAAGTTTTGCAATAATAATAGGTGTGTGCATAATAAGACCTATATGCTTTCAGAGAGCATGGAATAACTGATTAAAGCACAGATATTTTTATTGTTTAGCTTACTTATTTACACTCTGCCAGTATGCTATTCCTATATTTTATAAGTTTATATAAACGAAAAATATATATTTGACTTCAATTATAACATATACAGTATGAAATTAATTAAAAAATATTTAATGTTCACCCAAATTTGCCAATTTTTTCATCAAAGGAAACAAGGGATGGAATGATGGAAGATTGTGCTGTCTAATAGTCAATTGATACCGTTCTAGCGGACCATTGCTCAGAGCTAATCGATCTCTTTCATTTGGATGACTATCCATCCACTGAGACAAACGTCCAATAGACCAACCAGCACTCTAGAATGAATATTTCTTCAGGTAGATATCGATTCTAAATTCCTTTACACGTAATTAAAGTTTTTTATTTGAATATTTTAATGATTAGTGCAAATAATGACGATTTGAAACTATGCTCTTGAATCTTAGTAAACCTAGTAAAATGTTGTGTCTTAGTATACTAATAGTGAGCTAGATTATTTACCTGATGTGGTGATGCTAATTCCGGAGGAGCGGTCGAAAACAAGTGTAATAAAATCAGTGAGGGTGGCACACCTCTTTCTCCCTCTCCTTCTAATACTTTTTGGACCATTTCTTCAGGACTAAGTGGAAGTAAAGCTTTTAATGCCCTTAGTGTTCTATATTGCTGTTGTTCAGATAATCCTAATTGTCCTCCCCTACATAGTGGAGCTACAGCTATTTCCATCTGAAGTAAAACCCGGTTTGTTTTCCATAAATCACTTATTCCCTCATAACTCATGAAGATTATATCAATATACCTGACTAAAATCCACAATAAGTTTTGCTCTTCCAAAGTCAGTCAATGGTCTCAATAAACATGCGTGTCGTACAAACAGCTCGATACATCTTGACGCAACGGCTTTGCAACTTTAAAAAGCAATTAATTTCAATGCAATGTAATAACACAATTTTGATCGTTATTAAGGTCATTTACCATTCAGCAACAGCATGTTGATTTTTATATGGCGCGAGGAATGTGTTTACTGATCGTAAAATGAATCCTTGTAATTCACGCATGTACAAGGAGCAAGGGATTTCTTTTCCCAAGGGGCTCGCGGCGCTGAAAAATTGATCCTTTTAGGTAATCTAGTATTTCATAATTCGTTTCAGGAGAACAAAATATACCACTCACTCTCGAAATTCCGGATCATCGTGCATAGTTAAAATAATGCTTTCGATAGCATCGCTGATAGAAGCGGATAACGGTGTAAGAATGCATTTCGTTAATGTCTCAGTTTCTTTGAGAGCTGCAGAAATCACGGTAGTTCCTTCCGTTGGTAAACCAGTAGACAAATTCGCAATTACACGATTAGTTTGACTAGAGATATACTCAAGTAAGTTTGCAAGGGAAACATTCGTCTGTTGGCCTGTAGTAGGAGAATCGATTACTTGACTAGCTTCTCCACCCGTAATTAATCCTTGTTCACATTTTAAACAGAACAGTCTTATAGCTTTGCCGACATTACGAGCAACTACCGTTGAGAGACCATCGTCTACTAGAGATACGCTCAGCTCGCTAAAAATAAATTATTAATAAATTTATACCTTATAATCTGAGATACTTAGATGTAATATGTGCTTTCTTACTTTGTAACAGTTCGAATTAGATTATCAATTTCATCTTGCGTGGGCAAACCCTCCCCAGAAAACATAGTGTGTACTGGATCCAAAAGACGCGATACCGAACGAGATAAATATGCATTTTCAAACGGTAATAAAACATTGCGACTGGAAAAGGGGAAACAACAAGATTTAGCATTATAAAGTATAGTTATTGTCACTAGTCATACTTGTACTTACTCTATTCCATAAATTCCAATGCTCTGTGACCTTTCTTTTAGTCGTTTGCTTAAGTCTAAAAATATTCTTAAAAATTTGGGATATTCTCCCTCCAAGGCTTGTTTTACAAATGATGATCCTATGCAAAAGAAATTTTTTTTTTTCATATTAACTAATACTAAAGTATTAGACAAATTATTTTATTTATCTACAAGAAATTGTAATAACCTTGAGCACGTTCAATTAACACTTTAGCAAGCAAGTTATTAATTTGATCCCAGAACTTCTGCGATATATCATTGAAACCTTTTGTGTGGTGTTCCAGTAATGTTTTTTGTAGTAATTCAATCTAAAATGATTATTACAGAAGAATTTGGTTATTTATGAAACTTCTATAAATCGAAATATTTCATATTTTCATAATTACTTGCAAACATTGTGAGTAGATTGTGTCCTGGAAAAGTCTTTCCAAATTCTCCCAGATTCTTGTACGTAAATTGCCAGAGGTTCCTGGGGAAGGGATAGCAGCACGTCCTGGAGCACCCCTTTTTCCAAAATCTTGATTTGTTACTAATGATACATCTAAAGATTCTGTTGCAACTTTTTCAATTTCAGTCAATCCATTCTCAATAATTGTATCCACTGCTCCACTTATGATTCCTAAGTTTTGGAATACCTGTACAGCTGTGCTCACCTGTGTATTATAGAAACAGTAGTTATTTTCTATACACAGATATTAATATAATATCATCTAATAAGTGCTATACTTTTGTTCTGTCCATTGATTGTAAACCCTGTTGCAAAGTATGGGTTGCTATTCTCTGTACAGTAGCTCTATGTGCCTTTACAGCTTGCTGATCATCTGCAACTACATCTAAGCCATTTAAGTCTGTATCTGCCATAAGCTGTTCTGCAAGTTTTAAATATCAGAAAATATCTTCAAACAATAATTCATCTATAACAAAATATATTAATCATTACCGAGTTCATGTAAGCTGTTGGCAGCCTTAATTATGTCAGGGCCTTGCACTGTATTTGTCATTTGTGTATATAATCTCTTAGACAAATGTTGCATTCTGGCTACTCTTCTTAGGAGATCTGATGTTTCATGAAGTCTTGCTAGAACTATTGTCTGTGTCTCAATTCTGTTAAATGGATCTACTATCTTCCCACGTAAGCGCTCAGCAGATGATAAAAGACTCTATAGTGAAACATCCTTGTGTTAAAATAATTCTCATCCACAAATTTGCCTACTTGGAATTGAATTATTTTGAGTATTACCTGAACATGAGCTTGCATTATAGATAGCACCCCTTCCAATTTTTCAACCCATGTTGCTTGTGACAGTAAATCTTCATGATTAGCAAGTACTTGTTTTTGCAATTCAGCATTCAATATCTCAATTGCTAAAAAACAGAAGATGAAAGTGAGAAGTCAATTAATACATGTATAGTAAATTGACACTTTGAAACTTACCTTGTCCTAACTTATTTAATTGTTGTGCCACCGACAATAGTTGAGTAACATCAGACTTCTTAGATTCGTCATCAAGAAATTGTTTAAAAAATTCTGAAATTCAGCTTCCTTGAGTTGCCAGTCAGATTAATACAATTAATATCCATTCAAAATATTTACCGTCATTTTCAATATTTTCCCAATTAGTTATCTCGGCCATCCTTAAGTTAAAATATTAAAATACAAAGCAAATGTCAATAAACATGAAGGAGTGTAATAATGACACGCGGCAGATGTTAATAAGTTGGTATAATCGTTTCAAACATGTTCAAATAAAGCAATTCTTTGAATGCTTTTCGAAAGAGTTACTTCTGATTACATGCGATATTCATTTTAATATAAGTTTATTGTATTATCATTTTAAATAAATAAAGCGCAATAAAGAGTGTGCTTATCGTAACGTCGGCGGATCTAATATGTAATATCGCGACTTTTTACAGGAGATTAGTGTGCATGTACAAACACATTGCCACTTTATAGTGTGTAAGCACATGCATATGTGTGTAGGCTATTGACACTAAGCTTTGGTTATGTGTCAAACTAGTGTAGACTATTAACATACGATTGATTGTTTATTGTATTTAATTGATATATAATTGATTGTGAATAGTAGTTAGTGTTATTTGAATTTACATCACGATGATCAACAGCCTTTTTATTATCAATTCCTCTGGGTAAGACTTTCTAATACTGCATTGCTGGATAAAAAGGATAATTATAAAAAAACTACAGTAGCTTTCAAGACTTTCAAATATTTTTACGTATAAATGTTATACTATAATAACATTCTATATTTATATATATATATAAACAATTATGAAAATGGTATATTTATATTAACATATCAGTGATAATGTAGCAATATTCAGTCATGATTTTGTTAAAGTTTCAATATTCGTTTATCTAATTAGGGATGTATTTATGGAGAAACATTGGAAAAGTGCTGTAGCACGTTCTCTGTGTGATTACTTTTTTGATCAGCAGAGAAGGGTTTTATGCCCTGAAGATACACCACCTGTAATTGCAACCCCCCATCATTATCTTATAAGTATATATTGTTGTAACATGTTTTTTGTAGCAGTATGTACGACTGAAGGTGTGTAGTTGTGAGTATGCATTGTCAATGTAATAATGATCTTACTTATGATTTGTAATCAATAATTTGATTTCCAGTTCCACCACTATTTGTAATAGAGTTCTTACATAGGGTGGTGGATACTTTTGAAGATTACTTTAGTGAATGTACAGAGACAATTATAAAAGAGAACTATGTTGTTGTTTATGAATTATTGGATGAAATGCTGGACAATGGCTTCCCATTATCTACTGAGTCTAACATTTTGAAGGAGCTTATTAAGCCACCAAATATTTTAAGAACCATTGCAAACACTGTCACAGGAAAGTCTAAGTATGTGCTTCAGTATTAGATTAATAATTACAAAATAAAAGAAATGAAATGAGTTTCACAACATAATTCATATTGGATTACTATGTTAGTGTTAGTGCAATATTACCCAGTGGACAATTATCCAATGTTCCCTGGAGACGTACAGGTGTTAAATACACAAATAATGAAGCATACTTTGATGTAGTAGAGGAAGTAGATGCTATAATTGACAGAACTGGTGCCACTGTATTTGCAGAAATACAAGGATATGTAAGTTTTTTAAAGCAATTCTATTCTCAACGAACTGCAGCAATAATGATATTTCTCACTAATATCAACATGACATGTTTATCAATATACAGATTGATTGTTGCATAAAATTAAGTGGAATGCCAGATTTAACACTCTCATTTATGAATCCCAGACTGTTTGATGATGTCAGCTTCCATCCTTGTGTGAGATTTAAGAGATGGGAGGTATGTGTGCATGAAAAATATAGATTGCATATTTACATCAACTTGATTTTCACTCTCATTCAAATTTCAGTCTGAACGTATACTGTCATTCATTCCACCAGATGGGAACTTTAGGCTCCTCTCTTATCATATAGGATCACAAAGCATTGTTGCAATTCCAATATATGTGAGACACAATATCAGCCTCAAAGAACCTGGTGGTGGTAGGCTGGACATAACTGTGGGACCTAAGCAAACTATCGGAAGAACTGTATGCATTTTTTTTCCAATAAAATAAATCAGTAATATATTAAATGTGAACTTGAAATATAGGTGGAGAATGTAACATTGGAAATTCCAATGCCAAAAATAGTGTTAAACTGTACATTGACTCCAAATCAAGGGAAATATTCCTTTGATCCTGTTAGCAAGATTTTACTATGGGATATTGGGAGGATAGATGTCTCCAAATTACCAAACTTAAGAGGATCAGTAATACATCATTAATATAAAATATTTTATTGTGTTGGCCAGAAATTTCGTGCGTTTGCGTCGTTATTCTGCGGGGAAATCGGGGCGTTTTTTTGAACACCGAATCATTTAAAAGATGAACAAAATTGAATAAAAACCGGCTTCTATTCGTGTGTTAAAACCGCACGAACTTATTCGCCAACTTAATAGTTATATCTTGTATGTATTAACATATGTATATTTCAAATGTCTGCCTTTATTATTACAGATCATAATTCAGAATGCATCCAGTGTAATAGACTCTAATCCGGCTATTAATGTATGTAAACTTGAATGTATTGCTGCATCATATTACACGAAAATATTTGCCTTAAAATGTATTTTTTTTTCTTCAGGTACACTTTACTATAAATCAATTAGCTGTGTCTGGATTGAAGGTAAATCGTTTAGATATGTATGGCGAAAAGTACAAGCCATTTAAGGGCGTGAAATACATAACTAAAGCTGGGAAATTCCAAATAAGAATGTAAATAAAGAAATGGATTCGTCGAGAAACGAAAGGTTTTATATAAATATTTTATATATCAACAGTAAATTATCAATATCTAACGTTTCGTACAAGTTCTAGAGGCATATTTTAGAAATTCCGAGGCTAAACGTATTCATGCCAGCGTGCCTCTAACACTGCTTCTCATCAGTGTTCTCTCTTTCCATTCCATCATTATATCTTTATTAAATCGTGCTTATTAATGATTCCAAAGTTCCGGTCTGCGTATTGTAACTTGCTTTCATATTCCCTGGTTATTTAACAGTATGTTGAGTAGTGGAAGTATTACAGTAATAATACGAGATGTCGAAATGGTATAATTTCAAAGGATTCAAAGGAAAAAAAACAATAAAATATTTAGCGAATAACATTTTGTATACCGCTGTTAGACAATTCCTTCAACAATTAATACTGCTCGTACTTCTATTGTAAAAAATTATAATTAAATAAAGAATCTCAAGCGAATTAATTTCGGCAGAATAACACTGTCCAGTACAAACAAAAAACCGCCTTTTTTGTCTTTAATCAAGATTTGTGGCGTAAGTATAAAAGTTAAACAGTTTTTATTTGTCGCAAAAAATTCTGTGGACTTTTGAGAATGAAGTGGTATAAATTAGATTTGCAATATAAATTTGCAAATATGTTTAAACATTACTTAAAGTTGGCGAGACACCTTCTGCGAAAACATTTTTTCAGACTTTCCTCAAATTTCCATAAAAATTGGACTTCTGACGAAAATTCCAATTAGTCTATGCGATGGAGCAGACATTTCGCTTTGGAATGCACTCCTAAAATGTCCAAAACGGACTTTGGTGTCGTAAATAAATGTCAAAAAGTGGAAATCAAGGATTGTCAGCAGTGGTTCTCCATCAGCAACGACAATACGTGACTTGCGCAACTGTTTGGCTTTTATTTACGACGTCAAAATCTGTTTTGTCTATTTTATGAGTGCTTTTTAAAGAAAAATGTCTGCTCTATCGCGTAGAGTATTTGGGACCCTCGTCAGAGGCCCATTTTTTACGGAAATTTGAAAAGAACCTTGAAGAATGAGAGCACGGGACGTGTCTCGACAACTATTTAATTTTGAAACATATTAATTTTAATTACTTAATTTAAGGAAATATGCGGAAGAAAACCTTCCTCGTTAAAAGACAAACAATTTTTGTTTAAACATTTTCTTTCTATCTGCTCTAATAAGCGAGATATTAAAAAAAAACAATTTGCGTTTTCATCTGTCAAACACCCTCTCAAGTGTCAAATTCATGGGCAGAAAAAATGCCGTCCATCTAGCGGTGGAAGGTGGAACTAAAACTCGCCGGGCCCCCCAGTTGCGACGAAAATCGTGTAGGTGCCTCCATCTAGCGGTGGAGTGGCGGAACTAAGTCCGTTCCCCGTAAGGTCGAAATTCATGGGTAAAAATGTACGGGTGCCTCCATCTAGCGGTGGAATGGTGGAACTAAACTCTGCTATGACACGGTTTTCGACCAATTTAGTTCCACCATTCCACCGCTAGATGGAGGCACCCGTACATTTTTACCCATGAATTTCGACCTTACGGGGAACGGACTTAGTTCCGCCACTCCACCGCTAGATGGAGGCACCTACACGATTTTCGTCGCAACTGGGGGGCCCGGCGAGTTTTAGTTCCACCTTCCACCGCTAGATGGACGGCATTTTTTCTGCCCATGAATATCCACCTTACCGAGGCGCACCCCTAGGAGGGGAGTAACGATATTAGTTCCACCATTCCACCGCTAGATGGACGGTATTTTTTCTGCCCATGAATTTGCCCCTTATGAGGGTGTTTGACAAATAAGAACGCAAATTGTTTTTTTTAAATATCTCGCTTATTAGAGCAGATAGAAAGAAAATGTTTAAATAAAAATAGTTTGTTACTTAACTAAGATGTGATTTATAACGGTGGAATTAATTTTCCATGAAGTTTTAAAAACAGTCTCGACAAATGCGCGTGCGGTGCATGTCGCGTCTACTTTAACTAATGTTTAAACATATTTGCAAATTCATATTGCAAAAATAATTGATATCATTTTACTCGCAAAAGTCCAAAGAATTTATTGCAGCAAATGAAGACTCTCTAACTTTTATACTTGCGTCACAAATCTTGTTCAAATGACAAAGGAGACCCTTTTTAATAATTGATATTTTTGAAAACCGAAAGTGACTGAGAAAAATGGTTTGCGGATTCGTTATCAGCGGGTCAAAATTTGTACAGAGAGTGTAATAAAATGTATATTTGCAGGTTGTCTTTCCAATTTGTCACTTTACTAAAACTGAGATAGATATTTTAAACTGTTGAGAATTACGCATTAGTTTATCTTTATTAGCAAAGAATTATTGTACAAAATGAAATAAATAACAGGTTAAAGGTTCCTATATACAGTATAAAGAGTACATTCAGTTATGCTTATGTTTTTGTATTATATACAGATCAAGTTTTAATATGCTGACATAATACTTTTTTGGCTTCAAGATCTTCCCATGTTGGATGTGTGGCATATGTATATAAACGCTCCATGTTAGTTGCATAAATAGTATGATTACTAACAAGGTTTTTATAGATCTATTTCAAATATAAAATTTCATTTAACATATAATATACCACAGCAGTTTATCTAGAAACTATTATAATTTATCCCTATATGTTTACCTTTAATGTATACTGCAGATCAGCTGTACTAACAGGTTTCAGTGGTGGAGGGATAGTTTGCGTGGAGCAAGCAAAACTGAATGCTGTAGCTTGTTCTGCTTCTTCAAAGCTTGGTTTTATAGCAGGTACTTGCCCACATGGATCAATTATGTCTGTCGAACTATTAGAATAACAACAGACAATTAATATAATAATTAACACTTTGCTTGCTCTCTCACATCCTCACATCAGTCATGCAGTGACAGACTGCAAAATGTGGAGATGGCCTCCGTTATTCATGCAGCAACTTAGTGCTTGAGATATTACCTATAATCCGATGATTGCAGTATATAAGCAGAGTTCCTTTTCCATGAGCTAGGTACAGGTTCTCCTATGTTATAAATAAAAGAATCATCCCTAACAGCATATCCTTTCCTTCTTGTAAAGATTGCTGTAAGAATATTTTTCAGAAAAATCTGTGTGGCTGCTATAACTATGTGTGCAGTGTTTTCTTCTGCACCATCCATATTGTTCTCCCATGCTGCCAGCATTAATCTTGCTAGAACAAATGTTCTATCTGGCAATACAAGTTCCTGAGCACTAGAACGATTTGCTCCTATTGGTTCGTCTCCAACTGGTGATGATGTTTGACTTAATACTTCCACATACATATCTGCTGGCTGTATTTAAAGGTAATAATTGGCCAATTGGCTATTGGCTCATCCAAACCATAGGAAACTGATGAGATTCGCTCATTTATATTTATATGTAATATAGTTTTGTTTACCTCGAAATTAGATTTGTCAGTCTTATATTTACGTTTCAAACGAAGCCTCTTTTCTTTCACTGCTTTCTCACGGTCTATTTTACATATCGGTGTAGCAGCAGCTAAACCACGTACTTTATTAAAGAGGCAAAGAAGGAATTCATTATGAAGATGAACTTGATCTTCATTCATAATATTTCTTGCCTCACTATCAAATTCTTCCTTTGTTGTCTGCAATATTAACAATATTTATTGAAAGTGTAACTTGGTAGAATAATTATATTAACTTGTAGAGTACCTTCATTTGAAACCAGAGCTTCATCTTTTCAAAGTACCTGTAGAAAAATCATGTCTATTATTATCAATATATAATTACCAACATGCCATAGATGACAGTATTATAAAGAATTTCAAGGAATTAAATCATAAAATAGACTCTGGAAGGATATGATAATAAAGTAAATCATAACCCTTCTATGTATAATTGCAATGTTTTATTATCGAATACATTTTTTAATATCTATATTATACAATTAAATAATTCTTACACTTTTGCATTTTCTCCTAGTGAGGCTACTAAACTTTTTCTTGCTGAATTTAATTCCTTTGAAGTAGTCATTGCTTCTGTTTCTATGAAGACAGAAACGAAATATCAATGAACCCAATAAACAATGTATCTTGTTATAAAAAAGTGAGGGATGCTTTTCGAAAGGAAACTATATCAATAAATTATTCATTATTATCACAAACGAGATACAAAATGGACCTAATAAACAATGGAATCTGTAATTCCAGAATTATCGGGCTTTAAAACCCAATAAGTATTTTCATGTCAATGGTGACCTTATCCACCGAACGCATAAAATAGCTGTTTTTTTACGTTTTTGAATAATAAAAATGCAAAAGCAAAGCATGGAACTATTTGTCAAAAAGTCTTACATCTGTGAGCGAACGTGTTACTTGATATTCAAAAGAAAATTTATAGCAGAAAATTCCTCAACAATGGAAAAATAACAATACATAATCTACGTATAATTTGGAAAATAATATTAATATTTGTACATTAATAGGTGCTAAATCATCTTTATACAGCCACACAAACGAATATTAATTATTCTGCCATATGGAAAATTAACTTGCAAGGTGCGAATAAAAACTAATGTAGCGTTAATAAAATGACTTCACCTATCGGTTTTATTTATTAATTTTAGTTAATTTAATGAGATACGCGCCAAGTGGTATATATGCTGGGATTATTGCTAATTACTAATTAATAATTAATCATTAATATTCATTTCAATTACTTAAATTAACTATTGCCCAGTTAAATTATTTGGCTTCTTTAGTCACTGTCTTTTTACTTTTTAATTGAAGTAGCATTGCGAAAGAGTAACTTATGCCACTCTTGAGATAATAATCATTTGATTACATTCTCATAATGTACATATCAAGTGGGGATGTATTTAATTAATAACTACAGAATAATGAAAAATATATAACGCCCCTAGGAGCCCTAGTTCTTACACACCTGCTTTGTAATGGCCAGGCCTCGTATTGCGTTCCTACGCTCCTGATGCTTCCATGTGGCTAATCCTTAATGTCAACAAACCGAGAACGCCGCATTCCTTAATTAAGGTACGTCACATAATAGCATTGAGAATTCTTGGAATTGATGTGTTTCCTAGAATGTTCAGTGTACTGGAAGTAATTTGTTATCGATTTTATTCTAGCAGGATGAAAAATATACACGTAGCCTCTAAAATGTTGTTACAAAATCTTGTATTTTCCCATTTTCATAACTAAATACGTAATGATTTTCAATTATATCATTGTTTATGAAATGATCGTCCTATTTTCAATAACATTCCATAGAAATATGAGATAAATATGTACTTTTTTACAAGTCAGAGAACAATTTAATGTTGTAAACGATTGGAATGATTTTACGAATATTCTTAATTCTAGATTATGAATACTTCTAATAGCACATCGAATGATGTTATTAATGACTAGGAATGTTCGTTAACTTGTTTAATGACTCATTTTTATGTGAATTTCGATGATATTTCAAAGAAATCGTGCTCCGTTTTTATCAGAAATTTGTATGATTGCTAGGTTCGTATTCGTTGTTATTTGGTTGTTTACTCTTCGATTATTTGATATTAAGCAACAAAAACCTTAAAAATGCAATCAGAAAATTGATGTCAACAATAATAACATTCGTTTTTCATCTGTGTAAGCTTCAAACTGCCAAAGTTTGTTGTTAATTAATAATATCTTTACGAGGATGTGCCATAACAATGATTGCGTCGTACATGTTTTATTGTTTATTCCTAATTTAAGTATTATTCAACAATCTATTTCGAGTAGATGGTAATTAATGAAGCGTCAGACTGAAGGATTGTGTATAAATTAACAATTTATATGAATTTAAGTACTTAAATAGTTAATTAACATTCTAAGTTTGTAATACGAACAGTTTAAGCTTTAAACATGCTTATTTTAACTTTATACACATTACTTCAGTAAATAGGGGTGTAAAATAAGGCATATTCATTAACAAGTTATGTATTATTTGTTCATAAATCAGTAAAATTAATTATTTAATGAATATTCACATGTACGCACTCATACAATGAGGCGTTATATGTGTACTCCGTAAGTGTTCACACGTACGAGAGTGAGGAGTAGTGTTGGTAGCGACGTCATTATCCAGTGCGCACGCTGCTCACTCTCCGCGCGACCCCCCCGCCGTGCGCACGCTAGGCGAGGGGTGGTTGCGCAGCCATTCGTCTGTCGTTTCTCGAGTTGTGTGGACGTGTTGTCGGTGCTCTCAGTTTTTCCGTGAATATTTCTTCAAGTTTTTGCTTTTTCGATTCAAAACGTGTTATACAAGTGCCACGAAGCTTCCTCGGTCTGGTTTTGAAGTTCTATTAACAATTATTTAGTAAATTCTCGAGTTTTTCCACATAGCGTTACTTTCTTCGCGACGTACTACGCAAGCTTCGTGGTGCCGCGATTCTCTATTTCGAGTTTTCTAGTATTTCCGTCGTCCTAATAACATTTAGAGTTCGATTTCCGTGTATTTTGCAAAATTCATTTCCGACTTTTCGCGTGGAAGAGATTTGTCAGCCAACTACGCAGCTTAACGAGACAGTTTGGTTCGTATTGCTTCGTGACCTTTCAAAGTCAAACGCCGCGACCCAGGCACGCTCACGCCACTTGCATTTTCTCTTTCTATCATTCTCTCTTAATATTCTCATTTGGTTGTCGTTTGACTTTGTTCCTCCTTGTTTCATTTCGAAGTTTGTTAACTCCATTTCTTCGTTGTTGCTCGTTCATCCGTCGTATCGACACATAAAGGGCTTAAGCTTTCACTTGAAGTGTATGCATAGGAATATGCAATTGTGTATTTTTGACGTTAATTTTGGTGTGTACATAAACCTAATTTCCGTACGTCTACTCAAGAAACTTTGATCTTGCCAATTAGAGTTTTTTGGTAAACGAGGAAGTCGGTTTATTTCCTATTCATAAACTTTGGCTTTGTACTCGATTTTGACTACGACGATAGTCATCCACCACAAATTGAGAATATATTTAATATTATAATATCTACTTATTGAACCGAACAAACGCTTGGCTTGAATATTTCTTGTGTTTAATACTTCTTCTTTCCAGCAATTTTTCGATCGCGCGCAATGCGATCTTAGAGTCACTTGCTTCCGAAAAAAAGTACGCGGAAATTAGAGTCAGTGTTGTTCGCCGGAAATAATTGTACGGTCGCGATGTTAGTATTTAGAGTTATAAAAATCTTTTGCAATTTGCTCGTCCGCGATAATTCGAGTCAAAAGGCGATTCCTGCGGAGAGGATCTCCATCGGGCATGGCTGCAGCGAAGGGACCGGTAAGTTTCAAAATTCCTATTTAATTTCTATTTTTCAATTGTAATTTTCCAGTAATAAAATATTTGTTAATTCAGTCTTTCATTATATTGGGTATTTTGATGAATGTTGTCTTATAATGGATTCCTTCTTTCTTGTTACAGGATTCATCAGTGTGTGTGTGCATAAAATATCGCGAGATAGGGAGTGCATTTTTTTCGCCGGTGAAAATTGAGTCGGTCGCGACTTATACCTTGCTGAATAATGGACTCTAAAATTCGTTTCGCGAGTGTTAACATCAAGTCCGTAGGAGGTTCCAGATTCCAGCTGTTTGAAATCCGTATTTTATGATCGCGTGCAATGCGATCTTAGATGAAATTCGCGGAAATTAGAATCAGTGTTGTTCGCCGGAAATAAGTATACGGTCGCGATGTTAGTATTTAGAGTTATAAAAATCTTTTGCAATTTGCTCGTCCGCGATAATTAGAGTCAAAAGGCGATTCCTGCGGAGAGGTCCTCCATCGGGCATGGCTGCAGCGAAGGGATCGGTAAGTTTCAAAATCCATTTTTATTTCTCTTTTTCAATCTTTCATTATATTGGGTATTTTTATGAACGTTGTCTTATCATGAATTTCTTCTCTGTTGTTACAGGATAAAATATCGGGAGTGCATCTTTTTTCGCCGGAGAAAATAAAGTCGGCCGCGACTTAAAACTTACTACATAATGGACTCTAAAATCCGTTTCGGGAGTGTTAAATTCACGCTCGTAAGTTCCAGCTGCTCCAGCATCATCTTCATCATTATCTTCAACATCAACCTACTACATCAACCTACTACAGGCAGTTTCAAGACATCGCCGAGTGAGTCACAATGGTTTCAATATTTTTTATACCCTCTGACCTGATTTTCAATTTTCAAAGTTTTAAATTTAGAGTCTTGTCCCGCCGGTATCCTATGCCGTAGGACGATTGATCCGAATCGGTATGGGGTGCCGGTTATAATTGTTTCTAAATATTTGCGAGCATAGCGACCGCGAGCAGATTCTACTTGTGGAATCTGCTCGTGGATAGCATCAACATTGAATGTGGTTTATATTTATTAGCTGAGGTAGGCCTTCTTGTCTTGTTTGTAGCTTCCCGGTTTCAATTATAATATGCATGCGCGGATTATTTCCGCCGATTGTAGAGTCTCGTACCGTGGAATCGCGAATCGCAAATACGCGAGTCGCATGAATTAATTGCGACTTTATTTCACTTTATTCGATTAAAATTGGATCATGCATCCGATTTGATATTATATATTAGTCCTTATTAATTTAATTATACATGAATATGTATTCATTAATGTGCATTTCGCTTCGTCCGATTTTCGTTCGTACGCTTGACGCAAAAAATGATTTGTTGGTATGAGCAAGAAGGCAATTCGCGACGGGTAGATTCCGGAGTCGAACGACGAATGTAATGTCTTCGATGAAGGGGTCGCCCGAGGTTACTTACAATTAGAGATTTCAATTCCCGTATGTACTTTTCAGTACGTACTTTCATATATATATTAGTTGAACTTGAATTTTTCTGAATATTAAATGAAATATTGTGATACCCCTTTGACACGCGTCACTGAAATAAAGAATACATCCTTCCCTACCCTCGTATAAATAAATTCTTCAGCCCCAAATGATTTAAAGTAAAGTCAATTTAGTCCGCTCAGATACTTATTCTTCCACTCTGTTAAGTGGATTATTTAGTCAGGATTTTCAGCAAACCTCAAGCTCCTGTGTACTGTGTTCATTTATTTAGTCTTAAGGCATGTCCATTTTATTTAGCTCGCAATTATCCGTGGATCCCAGGTGTGATACGGATGAATGTGGGCGGTGGGCATGGGTTAATTTTAATATTTCATAATGATGTGTGGCGGCTGGCGGAGGATTTCGCGGTCCGTGCACGACGCATTTCCACATGTGTGTATGACCGGTTGTTTTCGTGGGATTGCGTCGTTTTTAACTTTTAAGTAAAGCCATGAACTTCCTTGCGAGGTTGGCGAGCCCTCAGGGGCCCGTCTACCTCACTTGGACGTGAATCTCTTTACTTCTGCTATCCATAATGTCGTAATAGATTTTAAAATATAGTCATCTGCTATATTTTATATTTGATACTTTGACGACTATGAATATTCATAGTCTTTAGACGCGAGTAGCTTCCTTTTATTCAAGTTAAATTAACTTGAGATAGAGTCAACTATCTTCCAGTTACTTCGTATAGTATCCCTCTCGACACAGCATTACCACGGGGCGCCGTCTTTCGGCATAAGTCGTCTCTTATGTGGTGACCCCTCCAAAAATACCTATTCCTAAAAAATAGCCTATACGAAGTAATTCTTGGAACGCGAGTTTATATTTGCATATATGCTCAGAGCATAAAAATTCGCAATGGACGCAGCCTCTGTCAGTCGATTTCAGGAAAAAGGGTACGTACATTTGCGTGGTATGAGTTGGTATCGAGTTCGGGTGTCGGAGGGGTCCCGGGACCTTCTCCCTAGTGTAGGCTTTGCACCCAGGGCTCGTGAATGAGAACCGTGGAGTGGGTTGATGCTGATTGTGTTGGTGTGCCTGATTTGCTTTTTGCCATTTTAAATATAGCTTGAGGGAGGCAGGTAGCATATCTTCTCTAACTTTGTGTGCTTGATTATGAGTTAATTTTAAGTAGGTAGGGCCAGGGCTGAGGACTCACCTTCGGTTAGCAATAGGCGTTGTTTTGTAAAGGTGTGATCCCTCACCTGGGAACTGTTAATAAATTAGTATATCATCACCGATATGCTAAAGTGTTAATGTATTCATAAGTATTAATCCTAGAACGCACGTAGTTTAACAGGCTGCAGTGGTTCTTAAACACCGGTTTCTGAATTCGCTGAGTCCTTAAATCACGGACTAGTAAGGTTGTTCTTTCAGCACGTGGATTGTATTCTGCTTGGACATTCGATTAAATGTGTACAGATACGAGCATCCATTTCGTTAATATGAGATGGCTGGGCGTGCTCTGTGCTAGGATACCAGTAAACTTTTTATTATATATCTAACTTCATATCTAATTTCTGTCGAAGTAAAGTCAATCTCAATATTATCCTTTTAAATTGAATTAAATTCAAGTATTTTTCGGAGAATGGCACCGAAAATATTCTATTCGTGGGTACTCGAGAATGTTTCACCGCAGGATATTCCGGAGAACGTTCAATCTTTGAATGTTAAAGGGTATTCGACGGATGAATGTTCGCGGATATTCAAGAATAATTCAAGTTATATAAATGTAGTAAATGTAGTTTATGAGCTGGTTTATTGCACCGGAACACTCGTCGTTTCTGTGGAACCACCAGTTCTTTGTACGAAAAGGGAATGTCCGAGCAAATACTTTTCACGCAACGCGGGATGAAGAGCCAAGTGCGAAGAGCCCAAGTGGCGAAGACCTATTTAATGACGATTCATCTTCGGATGGATCGTCATTCTTATGCTATTAAGTCGCTATGCTCGCTAATTATATTTTATTCTGCCCACCCTGCCCCCACACCCCCATACCCCCTTGTGAACCTGGGACGCAAACATCCGCGTCGCGAATCTTTAAGAAATTTGATGATTAAAGTTAAAGTTATATTTATTCCAATAATAGTTTCATATCCCTACAAAGTTTTTACTCTTTCAGGCAAACTTTTATTATAAATAACTTGAGATAGAGTCAATTATCTTCCAGTTGCTTCGTATAGTATCCCTCTCTACACAGCATTACCACGGGGCGCTGTCTTGCGACATAAGTCGTCTCTTATGTGGTGACCCATAATGTCCGAAAAGACACCCTTCCTAAAAAAATCCAAACTATACGAAGTAATTATTGGAGCACCATAAATATTATTAAAACCGGGTGAATTTTTATATTTCTAGATTACATAAATATTATTAGAATCGGGTCAGTCTTTATATTTCTAGGTAACATAAATATTATTGAAATCGAGTCAATTTTTATATTTATAGATTCTATGATTTAAAATCTTTTTCGAAGAAGTATATTATGAGTAATTTTTATTGAATTAGTAGTGTTCGAACTCCGTTGCCCCGCGTCCCCAGGGTTCACACACGAAAGCTGAAATTACGGCTTTCATTATATCTGGAATGGTCATATATGGAATATGACAATAAGGCCTAAAATTGGTTGAATGATAGTTCCAACCAATTCATCATAGAAAGGCCTGTTGGAGAATATAATAATACGAACTCCTTCAAGACTCATTTTTATAACAATTAATAATATTACTTAAATCAAGCATTAAATGCAAAATAATAGATTTCACGTTCCATGTATATATGGAGCATACTCAAATATCATTTCTGGCACATATTGTCTGGACATTGCAATTTTTAAGATCCCAAGGAGGAAGACAATATTTGTCTGCCAGCTCTTTAACGTAAATTGCAACTATGTATATAGAAATAGAAATATATAGTTGAAATTTATGCTGAATAGTATGGAGGATGAATTTTGTTGGAATTCTTGCGCGATTAAAAATTGTTATCCAGCAAATATATATAAATGAAGAATTGTATCACAATATACATTTTGCCCAATCTAATATGCACTTGACAACGTATCCGAATAAATACTTTCGATAAAGCGTCTTGAAGGAGTTCAATGCCCAAAAAGAGGCACGAGAAGGAAGGGACCCCCATGAGAATTTTGAACTCTCCGGCGAGTTGAGCCTTGTTTGCACAAAATTCTTTGGGGGGACGTAGGAGAACTGGTTCATTGCACGAGTATAAACTCCGAGGGCGGTTTGTCGTAGACTTTCCAGGTCTTGAACTGGATCGATTTAAACAATTGAGAGGATTGTACGGAGTCCACTGTGGCAACTCTATCCGGATAGAGTTCGGACCGTCATTGCGAAAATTCTCGATGATTTGTTTGATCGAAACAGTTCGAGGTGCCGAGGGGGTTGTAGCGATTGTAAAAGCTAACTGACGAGTCACTCGAACCAGTTCGGCTGTTCAGAACCCTCATTTTTATGGAAATAGAAAGGAGAGAGAATTTCTACCTGTAAAATGTACCATATTTTAACACCATTTTTGGTAATGTTTTTGCAAATAACCCCTCGAGAATCCCTCGATGGGGTTCGAATATGTTATGTATGAAATAATAATACGATGATCATATTTATTGTTTTTGAGAGGAAGTATAATTAATTATATATATATTTATATATTTATTTGTTAATAATAATGATGGTAATCTTGATGAAATTGTTGATAACAATGGAAATGAAATAAAATAAAGAGTAGTGTGAAAGAGGGTTCTGGAGAGTTAAGATAGCTCGTCCAAATGACGATATGAAATCCCATGAAAGGGATTATTGATAAGCCAAGCGTTTGTGAAAGGTTGACTTTCATTGCATAACACTATTAAAACATCTTATTATTGATAATTTATAATGAAGTTGTCTATTTTTTGCACCTTTCGTGCTTCAATGAAATATTTAAATATTTTCATTCTTACAAGTATCGATATTTTAAAAACTTTTGTCCTGGTGGATATTATCGTCACGGTTAAAACCGAGTAAAAGAAGCATTTTTATTTTCAATAAATTCTGGCTCTCAGTAGCTTCCAATAAATATATTATTACATTACGGCATATTCATATATGAAATATAATATTCAGTTGTACGTGTCCGAAAATCACGTGATGTTCAATGTTTGCTTTGATTTATATCAGTTCCTTGAGAGGTATACGGACATTTTTTCACGTAGACTCGAGCATGATACTAATTTGCAATTGCATATAAAAGCCATGCACGAGGGTGAAATTTGTTAGCCCTTTATCGCGGCTCTAGGCTCCTTTTTCTAAGATTTTGAGGAATCAACTTCCACGATTCAGTACTTTGACTCTCAGTGAGTTTCATTTTCTTGCAATTCTGCATCTTGTTAGAACGATTTTGAAGCCTGCAGCTTCTTTTGTTTCCCTGCTTCGATTCCACACCGTCTCGTTGGCTGCGAGTTGTGCTGCTTTCGCTTTCGAAATAATAGTTTATTTCGAGAATCCCATTTTGTTTGTTTAAACTTCCATTTTGAAATCGGTCCGGGATCAAAAACGTAGTTTATGCCATGCCCATTTTGCCTGGTCCGCAGTCAGCCGTGGATCTCGGATGTGAATCGGATGGATGCGGACAGTGGGCATGGTTTAATTTTGGTATTTTAATTAATCACAATCTTCGACTGGCAGGGGTTTTTTCGTCGGTTTTTTCACTTTTGGTAAAGCGATCAATTTTCTTGCGAGGTTGACGGCCCGAGGGCTTTGTCTACCCCGCTTGAAAGTGAATCTCTTTACTTTAGCCGGCCGATTTAGTCTACTAAACCATAGTCTGCTTTTGACTATGTGTGTCTTTTCGACTATGAATATACGTAGTCTTCGATCTCAAGTAGCTTCCTTTAAGGGGGTGTCCTGAATTAGAAGTGTCCAAATCAGCGTTTTTTCGTGATTTTTTTTAGAAGGGAAAAAAAGAAATGAACCCATTGAACTTCGTGGTATATTTTTGTATATATTTAAAGTATATACCACATTTTTTTGAAAGCGAAATAATAAATTACAGCAGACTTATTAGTCTATGTCATGGGCGTCTTGCCGCTGCATTCTCCAATCGGCGGGAAAGATCCAGCTCGTAATTCTTGACTGAAATAAAAAAACCAACAAAATGTTAAATTGTTATATATTTTTCTTCTGGGTGAACTAAAAAAAGTTGAAAAAATCGTGAAATTACAACTTTTATCGGGTTTTAAAAAAAATGTGCGTGCTTTTTAAAAAAAAAACACACTTTAAGGTGCGTTAACCATTATTTAAATAGACTTTTTGACTAACTTTTTTAGTTCACTTAGAAGAGAATTTAATACTGAAGAGAAAAAACTTTGGTTCCATTCAATAGGTCGTTTAGTTTTTTAGCTATCACGCCCGCCAATTTAGAAAAATCGTGAAAATAAAAACTGGAGAAAACGCACTTTAAAGTTTTCAATAGGAAAAAATATCAATTTTTAGTTACTTACGCTAATAATCTGCTAATCAGCTATTCCTGGTCCATATAGTAATCCTTCTATTTCTTCAAAATTCTCATTTTGATGGATTTGCTCAAGTCTACGAGCTGTACGAGCCTCCTTGCTGCTAAATGCCTGGCGCTTGTTCTGTCTGTCTATCCGGTGCACGTCAGCGATATCAGCAAACATTTTGCACTGCTGGGTCTGTTTTTCTTACGTAGCGATTACCATGGAATTGACGTTTACGCGGTTTCGAAACCCGTTCAGAAATCGGTTTTGTACCTTTTGGATAACTTGCCATGATATTCTTACGAAGTGTATGCGTCAAAAATCTGAGCAAAACTAACCGTTGATGCTACAAACTGCTAAGTAGACGCACGTACACATAAATGAATCATACACATTTACACTTCCATAAGCCACCGTAGGACTCAACTCCACCCTACTATAAATTTTAAGTATTGTATTGAAAAACCCTTCTACCTTTTTCAGGTATGAAATTCTGAATAGAAAGCCGGAGAGCGGGGAGCGTTCGCACACCTGCCCGCCGCTCCTCTGCTTTCGGCTTCGTATTTCTGAAAATATTTAAAATTGGCCTCTGTAACTTTGTAAATATATTCTTAGATAGTTTATCTGTCGATTTAAGCAATAAAAAAAAAACCGATTTTTTGGACCTTCTAATTCAGGACACCCCCTTAATCAAGTTATGTCAGCTTGATGTAGAGTCGATTTTCTTCCAGTTACTTCGTACAGTTAGCTCCTGTATGAAGTAAATAGGATCGCGAGCGTGGAATGTACCGCTAAAAGGTACCTGTAGTATACTTTGAATTTTTTGATACGATTAAAAGATATTCACAATGGACCATAGCCTTTTGCCAGTCGATTTCAGGAAAATTGCTATCGTGTTTTCCCTGGTACATCCCTCAGCTGGGAACTGTTGATACCTTAGTATATCATGGCCGATGTGCTAATGTATTAATGTGTTCATAAGTTGATCGGATTTCGTTTTAAATTCCGGTTTAAATTCCGTTTTCTATTCGTCCGGGATGACGATTGTAGTGTTTGGAACGACCGACGAATCAATTTTCATATCGTTTACTATTTCCTGTGTATTGTAATTCACTTAATACTTAATGTTTGAGTTGAGCTGTTTCAGATCTTCAGCTAATCTGGGTGCGAAATTTCCGAAGAACGGATCAAGTTCAGGTTTTAAATTTAAGTTAAGGGTTAAGTATGAAATATAAAATTTTGGTGCAATAATGAATGCACAATGGTTCCTAACAGAGTTCCTAATTGAATTAAAATTAATCGACAAGTTTTTTGGAGTTTCAGCACTTCACTCGTGAAAGAGTAAGTTCTATTAATATGAAAAGTATCGCGGGCAAGGTGAGAAGAATTATATGAGTGTGAAAGTGTTAAATTATTAATTGTGTATGATCCTTGAAGAGTGCAGATAAATGATCAGATTAATTGAGTTTGAATGAAAGATAAGATGGACTGAATGTATGACGAGGGATGCGAGATTGGAATGCAACCCAATATGAAAAATGTGAATGCAAGTGATACATGAATATATAGCGATACAAAACGCTAAACTAATATCTAAGAAAACATGGTATACCTAATGATCGATCGATCAATCGAAAGAAATACTGACAAGGGGGGATGGTACCATCCTTAAACAGAATGCATTCTGGTAGAATTAAGTGTGATAGCTTTGTCTCGGGTAGGTCGAGTCAACACCTTTTTATAACCCGTGCAAAGCGCTATCTTAGGCGTTATGCATTGGTATAAAAAGGAAATTTACAGGAAATACAGTTTAGCATGTACTTTTTTATGTTGAATATAAATTAGAGATAAAATTTTGTTTAAAAGATTGGGAGGTAGGTTTTTACCTCCCGCCCTGCGCATAGGGCGGGTCTTGAAGCAGCCTCCTCCACGTGGTGAGACCTGGGCAATCGGAATTATTTGTCGTGTAATAATGGCACGAAACTGATTTTAAGACATCGTCTTACAGTATCAACTTTATTTCGAATTATAGTAGTTAAAGCTCGTACTGTTTTGTATTCTTTTACGGAACAAGTACCAGCACTATAATGTAGTTGTCGGTCTTGTTACACCATCAATAATTTCGAGCTAATCGGCTGCAGGTTATTTTACATTCGTAAGTAGAATTAACATTTCATTTATAAATGTAAAATAACCAATCCACAACATTGGTAAATTGTGGATTCATTATTCTGAAAGAATTAAATTTAATATTAATCCACCATCTACCATCGATTTGGGTCACTTAGAATTGATTTTGGCGACTTTTCATTTTTGAGAATTTTTGAAGGTATACCCCTTCACATTTTTTCGACTTGAATTTGACCCATTTTTGACCAATAAAAATTTTTTAACAGCTTCTTTCGATCAGAAATCGTCCTAGAATATGTTTATACATCACCCACCATCGATTTGGGTCGTTTAGAATTGATTTTGGCGACTTTCAATTTTTGAGAATTTTTGAAGGTGTACCCCTTTACATTTTTTCAACTTGGATTCGACCCATTTTTGACCAATACAAATTTTTTAACCACTTCTTTCGACCAGAAATCGTCCTAGAATATGTTTATACATCATTTACCATCGATTTGGGTCGTTTAGAATTGATTTTGGCGACTTTTCATTTTTGAGAATTTTTGAAGGTATACCCCTTCACATTTTTTCGACTTGAATTTGACCCATTTTTGACCAATAAAAATTTTTTAACCACTTCTTTCGACCAGAAATCGTCCTAGAATATGTTTATACATCATTTACCATCGATTTGGGTCGTTTAGAATTGATTTTGGCGACTTTTCATTTTTGAGAATTTTTGAAGGTATACCCCTTCACATTTTTTCGACTTGAATTTGACCCATTTTTGACCAATAAAAATTTTTTAACCACTTCTTTCGACCAGAAATCGTCCTAGAATATGTTTATACATCATTTACCATCGATTTGGGTCGTTTAGAATTGATTTTGGCGACTTTCAATTTTTGAGAATTTTTGAAGGTGTACCCCTTTACATTTTTTCAACTTGGATTTGACCCATTTTTGACCAATAAAAATTTTTTAACCGCTTTTTTCGACCAGAAATCGTCCTAGAATATGTTTATACATCATTTACCATCGATTTGGGTCGTTTAGAATTGATTTTGGCGACTTTCAATTTTTGAGAATTTTTGAAGGTATACCCCTTCACATTTTTTCGACTTGAATTTGACCCATTTTTGACCAATAAAAATTTTTTAACCGCTTCTTTCGATCAGAAATCGTCCTAGAATATGTTTATACATCACCCACCATCGATTTGGGTCGTTTAGAATTGATTTTGGCGACTTTCAATTTTTGAGAATTTTTGAAGGTGTACCCCTTCACATTTTTTTACTCGGATTTGACCCATTTTTGACCAATAAAAATTTTTTAACCGCTTCTTTCGACCAGAAATCGTCCTAGAATATGTTTATACATCATTTACCATCGATTTGGGTCGTTTAGAATTGATTTTGGCGACTTTCAATTTTTGAGAATTTTTGAAGGTGTACCCCTTTACATTTTTTCGACTTGGATTCGACCCATTTTTGACCAATAAAAATTTTTTAACCGCTTCTTTCGACCAGAAATCGTCCTAGAATATGTTTATACGTCATTTACCATCGATTTGGGTCGTTTAGAAGTGATTTTGTCGACTTTCAATTTTTGACAATTTTTGAAGGTATACCCCTTTACATTTTTTCGACTTGAATTTGACCCATTTTTGACCAATAAAAATTTTTTAACCGCTTCTTTCGACCAGAAATCGTCCTAGAATATGTTTATACGTCATTTACCATCGATTTGGGTCGTTTAGAATTAATTTTGGCGACTTTCAATTTTTGAGAATTTTTGAAGGTGTACCCCTTTACATTTTTTCAACTTGGATTCGACCCATTTTTGACCAATACAAATTTTTTAACCACTTCTTTCGACCAGAAATCGACCTAGAATATGTTTATACATCATTTACCATCGATTTGGGTCGTTTAGAATTGATTTTGGCGACTTTTCATTTTTGAGAATTTTTGAAGGTATACCCCTTCACATTTTTTCGACTTGAATTTGACCCATTTTTGACCAATAAAAATTTTTTAACAGCTTCTTTCGATCAGAAATCGTCCTAGAATATGTTTATACATCACCCACCATCGATTTGGGTCGTTTAGAATTGATTTTGGCGACTTTTCATTTTTGAGAATTTTTGAAGGTATACCCCTTCACATTTTTTCGACTTGAATTTGACCCATTTTTGACCAATAAAAATTTTTTAACCGCTTCTTTCGACCAGAAATCATCCTAGAATATGTTTATACATCATTTACCATCGATTTGGGTCGTTTAGAATTGATTTTGGCGACTTTTCATTTTTGAGAATTTTTGAAGGTATACCCCTTCACATTTTTTCGACTTGAATTTGACCCATTTTTGACCAATACAAATTTTTTAACCACTTCTTTCGACCAGAAATCGTCCTAGAATATGTTTATACATCATTTACCATCGATTTGGGTCGTTTAGAATTGATTTTGGCGACTTTTCATTTTTGAGAATTTTTGAAGGTATACCCCTTCACATTTTTTCGACTTGAATTTGACCCATTTTTGACCAATACAAATTTTTTAACCACTTCTTTCGACCAGAAATCGTCCTAGAATATGTTTATACATCATTTACCATCGATTTGGGTCGTTTAGAATTGATTTTGGCGACTCTCAATTTTTGAGAATTTTTGAAGGTGTACCCCTTCACATTTTTTCGACTTGGATTTGACCCATTTTTGACCAATAAAAATTTTTTAACCGCTTCTTTCGACCAGAAATCATCCTAGAATATGTTTATACATCATTTACCATCGATTTGGGTCGTTTAGAATTGATTTTGGCGACTTTCAATTTTTGAGAATTTTTGAAGGTATACCCCTTCACATTTTTTCGACTTGGTTTCGACCGTTTTTTGACCAATAAAAATTTTTTAACCGCTTCTTTCGACCAGAAATCATCCTAGAATATGTTTATACATCACCCACCATCGATTTGGGTCGTTTAGAATTGATTTTGGCGACTTTCAATTTTTGAGAATTTTTGAAGGTGTACCCCTTTACATTTTTTCAACTTGGATTCGACCCATTTTTGACCAATACAAATTTTTTAACCGCTTCTTTCGACCAGAAATCATCCTAGAATATGTTTATACATCACCCACCATCGATTTGGGTCGTTTAGAATTGATTTTGGCGACTTTTCATTTTTGAGAATTTTTGAAGGTATACCCCTTCACATTTTTTCGACTTGGATTTGACCCATTTTTGACCAATAAAAATTTTTTAACCGCTTCTTTCGACCAGAAATCATCCTAGAATATGTTTATACATCATTTACCATCGATTTGGGTCGTTTAGAATTGATTTTGGCGACTTTCAATTTTTGACAATTTTTGAAGGTATACCCCTTCACATTTTTTCGACTTGGTTTCGACCGATTTTTGACCAATAAAAATTTTTTAACCGCTTCTTTCGACCAGAAATCATCCTAGAATATGTTTATACATCACCCACCATCGATTTGGGTCGTTTAGAATTGATTTTGGCGACTTTTCATTTTTGAGAATTTTTGAAGGTATACCCCTTCACATTTTTTCGACTTGAATTTGACCCATTTTTGACCAATAAAAATTTTTTAACAGCTTCTTTCGATCAGAAATCGTCCTAGAATATGTTTATACATCACCCACCATCGATTTGGGTCGTTTAGAATTGATTTTGGCGACTTTCAATTTTTGAGAATTTTTGAAGGTGTACCCCTTCACATTTTTTCGACTTGGATTTGACCCATTTTTGACCAATAAAAATTTTTTAACCGCTTCTTTCGACCAGAAATCATCCTAGAATATGTTTATACATCATTTACCATCGATTTGGGTCGTTTAGAATTGATTTTGGCGACTTTCAATTTTTGACAATTTTTGAAGGTATACCCCTTCACATTTTTTCGACTTGGTTTCGACCGATTTTTGACCAATAAAAATTTTTTAACCGCTTCTTTCGACCAGAAATCATCCTAGAATATGTTTATACATCACCCACCATCGATTTGGGTCGTTTAGAATTGATTTTGGCGACTTTTCATTTTTGAGAATTTTTGAAGGTATACCCCTTCACATTTTTTCGACTTGAATTTGACCCATTTTTGACCAATAAAAATTTTTTAACAGCTTCTTTCGATCAGAAATCGTCCTAGAATATGTTTATACATCACCCACCATCGATTTGGGTCGTTTAGAATTGATTTTGGCGACTTTCAATTTTTGAGAATTTTTGAAGGTGTACCCCTTCACATTTTTTCGACTTGGATTTGACCCATTTTTGACCAATAAAAATTTTTTAACCGCTTCTTTCGACCAGAAATCATCCTAGAATATGTTTATACATCATTTACCATCGATTTGGGTCGTTTAGAATTGATTTTGGCGACTTTCAATTTTTGACAATTTTTGAAGGTATACCCCTTCACATTTTTTCGACTTGGTTTCGACCGATTTTTGACCAATAAAAATTTTTTAACCGCTTCTTTCGACCAGAAATCATCCTAGAATATGTTTATACATCACCCACCATCGATTTGGGTCGTTTAGAATTGATTTTCGCGACTTTCAATTTTTGACAATTTTTGAAGGTATACCCCTTCACATTTTTTCGACTTGGTTTCGACCGATTTTTGACCAATAAAAATTTTTTAACCGCTTCTTTCGACCAGAAATCATCCTAGAATATGTTTATACATCATTTACCATCGATTTGGGTCGTTTAGAATTGATTTTGGCGACTTTTCATTTTTGAGAATTTTTGAAGGTATACCCCTTCACATTTTTTCGACCTGGATTTGACCCATTTTTGACCAATAAAAATTTTTTAACCGCTTCTTTCGACAAGAAATCGTCCTAGAATATGTTTATACATCATTTACCATCGATTTGGGTCGTTTAGAATTGATTTTGGCGACTTTGAATTTTTCACAATTTTAAAGGTTTTTACATTTTTGCGAGTGTGGGTCGACCCATTTTTTCATCCAAATTTTTAATGAGCAAAATATTATTAAAGCATTGATCTATTTATCGGCTGCGGGTTATTTTACTATTTGTAGTCAGCTGGCTATTTTTGTTCATTTGTGTTTTTAATTGTGGCTGATTTCACATTGTAACGATCATCTGTTGCCATCGTACGTGCGAGTGATTAATGACAGATGATGGGTGGAAACCATCTGTGGGTGTTCACAACTGGTAGTGCATACAATTACATTTGAGAAAAGACTTTGGGATTGTAGTGTTTTAATATCAGAAGTGTATGAGAAACATGATATCTAGAAATACTATCTTTCTCTTCGTTCTTTGGTGATGCGACATACGAATTGTATTGCAGAGAGTACATACACTTATGATGAAAGCGCCCGTGCTAAGTCTTGTTTTTGGCCAAATAATTTGAGTCATTATTCGGAAAATGCTAATCAGCGAAACTACTGACAAACCTAGATAATCCATAGGGAAAACTTCATTGATATTAAGATACCGCAATCGCGTGGATGGTTATGAGACGGGTCAGTCCTGTCAGGAGTGGAACACGTACGCAGGGACGCTCGAAAAGTAATAAGGAAGATTGTCACTATGAGAACTGGAGGTATAATAGACGCTCGGGAAATTGGAAAACGTATGCGTCGATTAGCAGACGGGAATTATTCTTGTAAGAAAATCCTCTTACTGCTTTTGCTTGTCTGTGGTATACTCCTTTACTTTGGGCCATGGCTCGCACAATGGTTTATATCGGGCTCTAGGGAGATGGTCGAAGGTACCTCTATAGAGCATAGCAGACTCAGTTACTATAGATATATTTTTTACATAATACAATATGTTTTCTAGCATTTGAAGATCAATGTATGGACGAAAGACTGGCTAGCTTTACTTTAGATGCAGCAGACTATAATGTAAATATTCTCCATAACCCACCAAAAGAGACAGAAAGACGTTATGTACCATACATTGGCAATGGTGTGTTTGGAGTTTCTATTTTGCCGGAAAGCTGGCTGTATATAAAACATGGTAGAGCGCTAATCTTGCCAGTACAGTGGCAACCATTAATATCGTATCCTCTGCCGGAAGGCAGTTTCTATCGGGAAGCTACTGTTGTACATTATACAAAGGGGATTGTGTACAAATATCAATGCCATCGGGAAGGCTATCATGTGGATTTTCAATATTATGCTCACAGAATACTAGACGGGATACTCGTTCAAAGTATAAAAATCGTTAATCCATATTCTCTTACCCATGACATATCGTTAAAGCCACAGACATCCTTACATTGGAGTAACTCGCGAATAGAGTCGTTAAAGTAAATATATATACAATATATTATATATTACACAGCTAGAATTTCTAGTATAAGGGCATGCTGTTTTAATGAAATTCTATTTCTTCATCCAGAATAAAGGTGGATGGTTTCAACCATGAGTATGATGTAATATCTGGCTTTGTTCCATTACCAGATTCTAATAAAATCATGGTGGTATCGATTATTTATAAAGACCCACCACGGTCTGTCCAAGTAAAATCAAGAAGCTCCTTGAAACTGGAGTTTTTAACCAGTATACGATATAGCGATCCAATTTTAATGGAGAACTATCATGTTGAACGTGAGACGACAAAAAGAAAAGCCATAGAGGCAAGTATCAACGATAGCTCGCATAAAAGCAAAAGGTGTAGCTAATATGGTTATCTTGTAATACTTAGGCAATGAAAAAAGCAATCAAGATGCAACAGCAAAATTTACGGGACGAACATATTAACATTTGGCAAAGTTATTGGTACACGAGTTTCAGGATAAGTGACTCGAAAGCCGAGGGTGCTATTAATGGTCATAAAATAAACTCAACTATGTATTATGTACTATCTCAAGTTCCGCGAGGTATACCCGGTGTAGAAAAAAATGTGGCCAAAAACGAAGGTTGTTATCGCGGACATCATACATTGTGAGTAACGCCCAAGCGCTGTAATTTATTTTTCTACAATTGACAACTAGTAACCGTTACAATTCAGAGACGCACCACGATTATGGAAGGATACTTCCTCTATCGATGGCATTAACGATATAGTAGAAGCATGGCTGTTAACGCTTGAGAAGCAGGGTTGTCATAACTTAGTATCTGGTGGACCAGCAGCCGTGCAACAAGCAATTGTTTTAAGTCTGGGTGGTCTACGGTTTAGCAATCAGCATCTTGAATTCAACATTGATCCTCAACATCTGCACCGAGATTTCTTGTTCAGGTATACATAACAAAAGATTGAAAGTACAGAATCCTAATATTAAGGGGGTGGAAACTTAAAGCGGGTAATGATGGAATTTCAGGCGAATTAGTTACGGAAATGTGACGCATCTCAATATATCGGTAACCGTTGGGGATGATAATCGGGCCATTTTAGGGGTGGCTCTAGATAAAAGCGACAGCGTTTATTTTGGATGTGACGCAGGTTGCTTAGATGCGCCCGTTTCTTTGAGTCAGTCGTACACTAATTTCCCGGTAAAATTAACGAAACCATTAACAGCCATATTGTACATTACTTCTGATCATCAACACATGCAAGATCTGAGAAATGCTTTGCATGTCCATGCAGTAGATGACGGTATGTATTCTATTAGACCATCATCAACTGTTTCATATACGACTGTGATATGCTTTGAAATATATAGTTTGGCTGAATGTTCCTTTTCTTTCAGCCCCGGCACACGATCATCTAGTAATGGTTCTGCACAAGCATGGGCATCAACTCGGTGGTTTGCCGACTCTTTTCTGGGTCAGTATATGCTTTCTCATAGTCGTATTCCATTTGTTTCTTTGTAAACTTATTGTGAACGAATACTATGGCCATCAAGATAGGCAAAGAGTAAGATACAGTAAATTATAACTCTATTCTGCCTATAAGTCCTTCATTCTTGCGAATCGATATTGCGTACTATACAGGTATGCAACACCTTCGCACATGTGTATATTTTTATAGATTGTATGTTCTCTAACGTGATGTTCTCTAACGTGATGTCGTAAGGTGTGCGACCGCACAAAATGTAAAGAGAAAGAAAGAGAAAAGAGGTGTTGTATAAAAAGAAACATAAAAGTAATTTTATATTGTTGTAAACTCGTTTTGCCGTTTTCCAGAAAGAAGCGTTACACAACGTAAAACTCCTCACCCCCCTCTGCTACCTCCTGTTAAATAAATAAAAGATGTACCATCCACCAATTCGAATAGACTAGTTTGATTGTAATTATTTTTATTTGTACTTCACAAAGAATGTGGGGTATCAAGCACATAAATAGATGTTTGGTAATACAGTGATGAGTTCTAAGGGATAAGAATTTTTTGTCCGATTCACATAAACAATAAACGTGTACAACGGCTCCATATATTACTGCATTAGTTGACGTCTGCGAGCGAATCTCTGTTTGTCAAATCGTAATTCCATTTCCTCTAGAACACGAGGTGTATATCGTACCACCAGCTTAACTGAATTTTGAGCTTGTTTCAGCAAATCCACGGCCTTTTCGTGATTTTCACCCTCAACGCACTAAGAGAGAAGAGATAGTATAATTCTCATAACTCGTAGTACTGACCAACTATGATAAATAGTGATTGAATACTAACAACTCCATTTACTGAAAGGAGTTGATCCCCGCGTTTCAAGCCGCCGTGTCGGTCTGCAACACCCCCAGGAATGATTCTTGAAATATAAATTGGAGAATTCTGTTCCTTTCCACCCATTACATTAAACCCAAGTCCTTCTTCCGTTTTGGGTAATTCAACAACTCGGGGATGCGCGTGGCCCTCACTCGCTGCAAATGCTGCAACCGTTGCTTTTGCAGTCGCCGAGGCACGGACATCTTGCGAACCCTTAGATTATTAAGGTCTTAGATCGAAGAAAGTATGGGTGTACTTGCAAGAGTCTAGTTACGCTTGTATTACTTGAATGTCTACAGTTTCATAGACGTGCTCGTACACCTCGCGTACAGCATTCAAGAAGTCACTCTGCAGAACCTTCTGTAGTGCAGCTAGCTTGGTAGGAGGTACTTCTCCACCTACAAATCAAATATTTTCCTGTCATGTAATCCCATAATAACAAAACCAAGGAAAATGTATTTACCTTTTTGCAGTTTATCCAGCAATTCAATGGACCTTTTAACGTCTACAAGAAACATGTATTTATTTCGCAGGAATCAGTTCGGTGTTAACGCCATAGTAAGAATAAACGTCAAGAACAAGCTACGCTATGTTTATCTCATTGATTTCATTTATAGCTGAATCTCACCGCTGGCTAAAGTTAGAGGTTCGCCCATGGTGACCATTCCTACCAGTAAAATGCTCTTTTCTCAGGGATTGCTTTTCATACAGCTCTATGCTGTCCGAAGTTTCTCTATTCTTTTACACTCTTTTACACTCTTTAACACTCTTTTATAGAAGGAACAACACGCAACCACACAACGTACTATATATCCGAAATCTGAAATCACATATACTGCATTCACAATTCAATTACAGACTCACACATCCAAATCCTCCCCCAATGCTTGGCATATCCCCCACTGCTGATTTTCCTGCTATTCTATGAATATGGCGGTCATTTCAATAGCAGGGTAATAAATGCACTTGCCGTTTCGCAGGAATAATTTTAGAGATTAATTTAGAGTCAATTGCCAAGACTGAGTGTACAGTGGTTAACGTGCAAATTTGTTATTAATAAAATTCATTAATATAGTGGTGCTTAAAAAATTAACTGACGTTCTAGCATCGGTAGATCATGGACAGTCTTCAACGTTTTATAGTATGAAACCAAAGTTTATTTTAAACTATTGTATTGTACAATAGGATAAATACAATTTTAATATATTACATATACAGTAACAGTTTAGAAATTCTTGGATGACATTACTCACTAGTATAGAGAGTTTACAAATGTTAAATACACTTTATTTATACAAATTTTGGATTCGTCTCTTTAAGAGACTTGTTTCGCCGGCTTAGAATTATGCATAGAATCTAGGATTATGTCGACAATCGACATTTCCGCTCCCATGGCAAAGGGCGAATTTTTCTGAAGCACGGGCAACTGAAGAGACGTACCATGAAGAACACTGTGTATTTTCTCCAAAAGGGAATCAATTTGATTGGCATACGAAATGCCGTTACTTTCATACCGTAATATGCGAGGATCATGCATTTCGATAAGGCGATTGATATATCGTGCTATATTAACTTGACCCGTCACACGGTGCATACCCGGCATAATCATAATTGGATCGATTCCAATATCTTTCCATATTACCGTCAAATTAACTACAGCATTTGGCTTTATTGGTTTTATTGGTTTTTGATAGTCTGAGCAAAAGCTGAATAAATCACTTGAACTATTGCGAATACTAGAGTGGGCATGCACTGTCATGATAACATCGATGCATGATTCTGCAACATGAAGAAGTGATCCTAAGAAACGAATTGGATACTTTGGATCGCAAAATATAACTAATCTCTGTTTATTTATCTCCGTAGTGCGATGAAATTCACTTGAAATACATCTCTGATCGCCGAGCTTCTTTGTTCTTGGATCACCTCGACGACTCGTTCTGAAGAAGAAAGATGAAGAAAGATGACAAATGTTGACTGCAATGCTTTTGCAAAACCGAGTCACGCCAGTTTTGTGGCAGGTGGTGGTAGTCAGTACATGGTAACTACTAACATAAATACCTTAAATGCATGTTAAAATATATTTACTTGTCTAATCGACAGATCGGATTGGTATGGACCATTTCCATGTCCACCTTTGGTCCGACAAGGTCGCGTATATTGTTTAGTCCATATTTGATCATAGTTGGTCTGTGGAATGAAAAAGATTTTAAAAAACTTTAACCCCTGCTTATTCTCTGAAAAAAAAGGGAAACCACTTAAATCATAATCACCTTTCAAGCGACAAGCCCCATGCAATTACGTTTACATTGTTTGGTAATCCCATTGGTAGCAACATTTCTGGTCTAAACATCCCACTGTTACCGATTTCTATCCACTTTGCTAAGCCATTGTGGTAACAAAAGATCTCCATGCTTGGTTCGGTATATGGATTGTAAGCAGGCTTAAATTCTAATTGCGTAATGCCGAGCTTTTTGAAAAATTCATATAAAATTCCTATCAGGTCGCCTAGAGTAAGATTATAATCCGCAACTACACCCTCGACCTGATGAAACTCTGCCAGGTGCGTAGCATCAAGGGTCTCATTTCGAAACACTCTATCAATGCTAAAGTATTTTACTGGTTTAAATTCACCCTGGAAAAGATTTTCACGAGCATTAAAAGATCCATTTTCAAATGTATAGACATCATAAGGGACTCTTTTTTCTTGATTAAAAGGGGAATTTACCTGCTGCATCAATTTGTACAGCATTCGAGCACTAACGGCAGTAGTGTGCGTCCGAAGTAGATTCTTCTCTGCCTCCTCTATCTTCCAATCATACCGATATCCTTGAGAGCCATAGCCTCCTTCGCTGTGAACCTTCTTTACTTTTTCCATGTACTTCACTGGAAAATTCTTGCTACGCGTGGGATCTATCTCGAGAATGAATCATAGAATAAATTATTTCTAACATTACTCCACTGAGGGAAATGGAGAGCAAAGGGTGATACCAGAAACAAAAAATGTATCGTGTGCATCTCTTGCAGGATGTTGCTGAGGTTGAAATAACGCATCGAAATTCCAGAATGAGCTTTCTACATAATTGTTTGTTGGCATTTCTGTAAAACTAAAACGAAAGAATTTGGTGAAACGTGACAATAAACATATTCGGGATAAATATGCTTACCCCATCTCGAGAAAAATTTTTCTGAATTCACTTCGAACTTTTAATAGAGGGTGTAAATGTCCTATTTCAAGCAATGAGCCAAGAGCTGCAAAATTATACGGCTTAAATTTTTTATCCTTCCACGCTCCATTATTCAATAAATCTGCGGTCAGATCTGCCTCGAATTTTTCCACCTTGGTTGAAAAATTAGGGCCCTTTTTCAAACATACACTTTTTACAATTCTGTCGAAGATAAACATGCATTTAATCTTGGCTACCCTTTTTTTAGGAAGAGAAATGTTGTATAAACATTAAAGTAGTTATAAAACTTACACTTCCTGGAGAAGTTTCCTCTTTTTATAGTCTCCCTTTACATTTTCAGGTACATCTACTAGGTTCTTCAAATGTTTCTGAGTTGTATCTTCGATAGAGGAGACTTTCTTTTTTATGATAGGTGTACCACTAGATTTGTCGAGTTGTATCCATCCGGCAACTAAGGCCTTAGAGAAACCAACTTTGGCAAACGGTACAGACTTCATAATTTCTGATTGAGCTATTCCATCATCTGGAATAGCATTGTAAACTGCTGCTTCATGGCTTCCATGCTCTATCACGTGCTGACCTTCATTAGTAACTTCCCACTGCTTCTGACTTACAGGACTCGCTATAATCAGCTGTTATTTGTATGATAGATGAATGAAAAGAAAGAAATATGCTGACAGTTTATTAGCAATGTCTATTCCAGCAAAACTCACATCGCCTCCTTGTGCCTCAAGACTCTTAATCGCCCCAACGATTTTTTGATGATCCTCTTTAAAAATATCTGCCAACTCGAGGGAATTCGCATTACCCTTTGCGTCCAAATATTCGAGGATCCTATCGGTCAGTTGTTTTGCCATTTTTCTCAGGATACTCGCGCAATTTGCAACCGGCAAAAACCACGTGACAAAAAACTGGCAACCCTATGGAGCTATTTGCTTACATTGTATGGAACTATCATGGATGTTACATCAATTTTGTTGGACTTTAACAACTCATTTCTTTTTTAGCGGAGTATTATCTATCACGTATACTGTAATTTCGGGGAAGAGTTTAGTTGGAACCTAATCCTGGGAATTCAGTTTATATGCACAAGTGGCTATAAAAATATGTTCTCGTCATCGCCGACCCATATCATTTGCTTCGACCGATCATCTCTTCTCCATTTCATACAGGTCAGCAGCAGAGCCTTTAAAATTTATTTATCGGAGAAAGTTCCTTCTCCATATAATTTAAAAAATGTTTAAAATATTCCAAGTAGTGTTACTTGGCTCATTTTTTACTTTCATGCAACATCATATATGATTTATGCATAGGGGGGCATTCGAACGGCAGAGCCGTGAGAAATATTTCATTATTCTCAACGAGGGGGCACTAAAATCTCTAGTTATTCTATGTCCAACGGGGTTTTCGTATCTAATATTTATAGTCATTGTCTAATGAGCAGGCGAAAATCGGAGTAATTGACGTTTTAACAGTGTTACAAGAGACTTTGCATTAACTCTCAGACGGTGTTAATCGGTTATAATAGTTGCGTTAATTTGACTCGAAACATGCTTTATATTATGCTCGATTCTTAGAATCGGTGGTGTCACGCATCTGTCAGTTTTCTCAAACTAATTCCATCATATGTATGCACGTACAGCGGACAGCGTCGACGAAGGGAAGATCAGAAAAGACGCAAGAACCAAGATGCACACGTAGGGAAGAGAAAAGAAGGGAAGGGCAGGCAGTTAAAGTTAGAACTCATCGCGCATTCTAGTCACCTAGAATGTCGCAGGATTCCGACAAGTAGTAAATTGATTCGAAAAATCCCTGATCACTGGCACCATATTCTTTTCGGTTAATACGTAATTGCACGAACACTTCACCCGACTTTTCTTTTCGATCAAGTTTCTCGATAAACAGAAAGAAATCGGTGTCTGACGGTGCGTGCATAAGTTCGCCTGTAAAGTGGAAGTCAGTGCACTGCACTTGGCGGAATAAAAAGGTCGCATTTCCACCCGTTCGCCAACGGTGCGTCGTTTCTCGAGTGATTGTGAATTCTAAAATCCGATATATCATTTGGTGTTAGAATCTGTAATCGTAAACATTTCCTTCCATATTTTTCGTTGGCCCCCTCCCCCCTTTCTCGTCCTCGGAACCATCTTATTGGATTCAGTTAAAATAGATGTCGGATGATCCTTCGTCGAAAGTCTCTCTCGGTAAAATGGCGGTGATCGGCCGTCCAATTGGCGCTGACCAATAGAAGAGGATCGCGCATCGTTTCCGACGGTCGCGGAGTTTTGTTTTGATTCCCTTTGACGGGACGGATCCCGAAGGCTTGAAACGGGACAAAACGAAAGTGTGAAAGGGCTGCGAGGCCAAGAAACACCGAACGATTCTAGGGTTGCTCTTTTAGCCGAAACAGAGGAAGAGGTTCAGTCTGAAGAAAAAAAGAAATCAGTTTCGAGTACGTGGGAGAGAAAGAGAGAGAGAGAGAGAGAGTGAGAGAGTGCGGGTTCTTAGCAAAGAGGAGCTCGGAGGGTGGGAGGGTGGCTGTGCGAGGCTAGCCAGTTTACGAATCACACGATTTCCTTTTGGTGGTGTTTGATATCGGGGGTGGAATAGTGCGATCAAAAAGTTCCAAGAAGGAATAAAGAGTTAGAGCGAGAGATCGTGATTCGGAAGGAGAGTGAGAGATAGCGAGAGAGAGAGGGAGGGTGAGGGAGAGAGAGTGCGAGACAGAGAGAGGTGGCGTAAAACCGCCAAGGCTACCTTGGACGATACTCGCGATGCCGCATAGTCCCGATTTTGAGCTCGTCGAAAGACCGAAGGACAAGGACGACACTGTGAAAGGCCTCTTGGCTGCTGATTTCTAGGTAGGTTTTCTAATCCACGAGGGAGTTTACACACCGCGCAAAAAAAAGTATGTTTGAAGATGAAACCGCTGTAGCCGCGGTCGCGACCGTGGCCGCCATTCGCTAGAGGATGTTCGTTTAGCCAAATCTCGCGGATACCTTGGACGGAAAGCGATCCTTGTTATTATTTTTCGGTGGAGCCGTCTACCGTAGGTAGGTTAAGCTTGAGAAACGGATGACGGTGCAGATTAACGCAAAGCTCCGATGTTAGTAGTTCTTTGCCCGTTATCGGAATATCAGCATCGATCGAAAATCGATAAACGCGCGTATACATCATTTTGGACCTCCTATTTCCATAAATCGCTTTTTCTCGTTTCTGTCATATGCAATACGTATTGTATGTTTCGTCGTTTAACAATAACGATTTCCATCGTTTCGAGGTTTGGTCTAGGATTTCTTCTGGAAACTTTACGTGTTATTATCCTTTGTGCGTTTTTCAACAAATTCTGTAATCCTGTAATCCTGCCGATTACCACCGAAAATGAATCATCCGCAACAGATATCTCTTGCCTTCAAAATCTGTTATCAATTTTTCTAAAAGTGATAAGATTATCTGCTTCGTGACCTGACCAATATGAAATGTATTAATTACACCTCGCCCTTTTTCTAGCCTTCACCATAGTAAAGGCTTGCTCAAAATTTCTAAGGTCTCTCGTATTACGTGTTTCTTTCGACTTAGGAGTGATGTTGTACGTTACAGATTTCAAAGGTAGCAAAAGAAGAAACGCTGCACGAAAATGAAGATCGATCGAAGTAGACTGAAAAAATGCACTTCTGAAGTGGTAAGTCTTGTGTTTTGCATATTATATTGCAACGGTTTAACGAAATATGTTGCATTTATATATAATCGATAATTCGATTATTCGATTATTCGGACTAACGTTGAATTTAAACGATAATGGGATTAACACATACATAAATTTCTTAGCCAGCGGAATGTCAAGCACTCATAAGTAAACTACGTTCGTGTTCTCACACCGAGCTACTGGAAGAATTGAAGCAAATAGATGCGTGGACCTTCGGTAAATGTGAATTATTCCACTGGATCGATGTTTTGGACCTTAGCGACAGTATTTTGGAAGAAGCAGTTGCCAGGAGTCCTGATAATCCATGGGAGTTGGCCTGTGATCTCCCGCAGAACAGGGAAGCTAAAGAACTTCTGCTATGGGTCCTGCATTTCACCACGCTCCTCATAGAGCACTCGTTCTCACGACACCTGTACAACAGCATGGAGCATTTGGTGACATTATTATCGAGTTGCGACATGCACGTTGTTCTTGGTGTCTTAAATCTTTTATATATGTTTAGTAAGCGTAGTAATTTCATCACACGCTTAAACAGTGATAAGAGACAGGCTCTTCTCAGTAGACTGAATCACTTAGCAGAGAGTTGGGGTGGAAAAGAAAATGGCTTTGGCTTGGCAGAATGCTGCAAAGAATATCCAGACAAGCCATTTCCAGCGAGTGCTACAACATTACATTTTGAGTTTTATGCCGAAAACCCCAATGTATCGGACAGTTCTAGCAGTGGACAAACAACAAAAAAGATCGGCCAAACTAATTTCGTGACTTACATACACATAGAAGGAGTTGATAAACTTAATAAAACCCCAGCGCAGATTATGAACGATTTGTTGAAAGTTTACAATGTACCACAGGAAAGGCAGATGGCTCTATTAACACACATAAGACTGGCGCATAGTTTTTCGGACTATCGTAGACGATTGCACTGCGTGCAGGCACGGCTTCAAGCGCTCTCCGTGCTGGTCTATAGTAATGCCCTTCAGGAGAATGCACACAGTCTTCTGCACCCTGGACTTCTAGAAGAGCTGGTCGAATTACTTGAACTTCCTCATTCTCACCTTGTGGAAATTCGTGCCGCGGCATTACGAACACTCACTAGTATCATCCATTTAGATCGTAATCCTCACTTCCCAAAAAAGCCAGGCTCACGGTTGAACATGATAATAGACGTCACTGGAGCTAGTTCGTATCATGGATTTCTTCCCATCTTAGTTCGTACTTGCATCACAACTTTAACTTCACCCCAATCGGATGGGCAACCGTTCCCCCTTCCGCTCGCAACGGCTCTCTTCAGTTTCCTTTACCATCTCGCGAGCTACGAAGCAGGTGGCGAAGCCCTGGTTAGCTGTGGTATGATGGAAAGCCTTCTTAAAGTTATAAATTGGCCTGGAAGCGAATTGGAACACATAACGTTCGTAACGAGGGCCGTCCGCGTGATAGATTTGATAACGAATATTGACATGCAAGGATTCCAAGCTCATTATGGCCTAGCTAGCTTTATCAATCGCCTAGACATGGAGGTGAACGTTTGCAGAAAGGAGCAACCCTTCGAGATAGAACCAGTTTTCTACCAGGAAGCTCCACAGAGTTCACGCGACAGATCCCTCGACAGATCTCTCGACAGAGACGAGGAAACAGTCGGTTCGCGTAGAATGAATGAATCGTTCGATGAGCGAGAGGAGTCTTCCAATCCTATGGAATTCTCCGAAGATGAGAATGCGAGTTCAAGGGCGGACGATAAAGCCGAACAGGTGCCGAATTACTCGGCTGCGAAGACTGGGAAAACCTGTCTGCCTCAACGCGGCGCGCTTCTCAAGTCCATGTTCAACTTCCTAAAGAAGGCCATTCAGGATCCAGCGTTCTCAGATAGTATCAGACACGTTATGGAGGGTACTTTGCCCTCTTCTTTGAAACACATCATAAGTAATTCCGAGTACTACGGCCCGTCCTTGTTCCTTCTCGCCACGAACGTAGTCACTGTCTACGTGTTCCAAGAACCCTCGCTTCTGTCGTTCCTACAGGACAATGGACTCACCGATGTGGTGCTCCATGCTCTACTTATCAAAGAAGTTCCTGCCACTCGGGAGGTGCTCGGATCGTTACCAAACGTATTCAGCGCATTGTGCTTAAATCAACGTGGTCTTGAGTCTTTCGTAAAGCGTCGACCTTTCGATCGTTTCTTTAAAGTCCTCCTTTCACCCATGTACCTCTCTGCGATGCGCCGACGTCGCAGCGCGGATCCACTCGGGGACACGGCTTCAAATTTGGGCAATGCCATGGACGAGCTTATGAGACATCAGCCGAGTTTAAAGGTTGACGCGATCGCAGCGATTATAAAGTTACTTGAAGAATTGTGCGTTCTTGGATGCGATCCCCGATATGTGTGCTGGCGTGCTGCTAACAAGTCTGATAATTCTCCGTCCAGCTCCGCCTCTGGCAATCGCCAGTCCTCCGGCCAGTCAGTCGGAGTTGGTGTCGGTGATACTGGAAGTGGAGGTGGCGGAGGAGGCGGAAGTAGTAGCGACGAAGAAGAAGAAGACGAAGAAGAAGCTAGTACCAGCTCCCATCCTCAACGTGAAGAACAGCCGTCGCCGTCTCCAGCACAGCCTGGTCCTCCTCCGCAACCGAGAGAGAAAACTCCGATAGCTTTGGTCGAATACATTCACAATGTGATGAAGTTTGTTGACGCCATCCTCAGCAACAATTCGACCGATGATCATTGTAGAGAATTTGTTGCTCAGAAAGGATTGGTACCGTTACTTTCTATCTTGGGTCTACCAAACCTACCTGTTGACTATCCAGTCGCGCAAGCGGCACAAGCTGTGGCTTCCGTTTGTAAAAGTATCTTGAATCTCGCGCACGAGCCGTTGGTATTAAAAACAGGATTGTCTCAACTGAATGAGGTTTTAAATCTCCTGAAACCGCTGCATAGTCACATGGAATCCCCCGGTGGTTCCGTCTTGCTGCACGAGCTCGCCTCTGCTCCAAACTTAGAGACGGCCTTTACCAGCGACACGGCCACCCCTTTGCTTCACGCTATGAACGCCGCACACGGATACGTTGTTATGTTTGTCCACGTTTGTCGTACTAGTCAGAACGAAATCCGAAATTTATCGATGAACCATTGGGGATCGGAACTTGGTCTTACGGTATTGAAGGGTCTTTCCGAGTTATATATGTCCCTTGTTTGGGAAAGCACTCTTCTATTAGCGCTCTGCAGTGAAGATATAATACCTGCTGGTTGTGACTTTGGGAAAGAAGATATGGATAAATTAATGCCACCCGAATTGAAGAACGATGCTGAATCTACCAGTTGGTCGGCCACTGGATCCTCAGATATGGGGAGTAACGGAATGACAACAGCTATGGAAGCGTTGAGCACGGATCCACCACCAATTCCAATGGAAGTAGACGATAAACCTCCAGGTCTTACCACAGGGAGATCATCGCCCAGTTCTCATCAACTGAAATATATCAAACCACTACTGGGAGCCTCTTCTAGACTCGGCAGGGCACTTGCTGAATTATTTGGCTTACTTGTTAAGGTACCTAACTAACTAACTTAGACTTATAACTTATAAATTTTGTTATATTTTTGTCGTTAGTTTCTTTTCCATTAGAATGGTATGAAACACATGGTTTTCATTTTAGCTCTGCATGGGTTCACCAATAAGGCAACGAAGACAACAGATGCCTTTAACACCAGCCCTTCCTTCCCGAGCAGCAAGAAGTGTTGGTGCAGCTCTAAATTGTTTACTTACACGCGGATTATCGTGGGACAAGCTGCCCCCATCACCGATACCTAAATTCAAATTAACTTTCCTTATCTGCTCCGTGGGATTCACGACGCCTATGCTCTTCGACGAGAAGAGGCATCCTTATCATTTGATGCTCCAAAAATTCGTTAAACTTGGCGGACAGAATGCGTTTTTTGCCACCTTTCGGTGGGCATTATCAGGGGGCTACCAATTTCCCCTGTCCGAAGGACTGGAGCATCAAAATTTACCGGATGGTACAGGAGAGTTTTTGGACGCTTGGTTGATGCTTCTTGAGAAGATGGTTAATCCTAAAGCAATTCTTGATTCACCACACGTTGCTTCGTCGAAATTTACAGGAATATATTCGAAAGTCTATGAGACATTTGATCCAATAAAGTATCTGACTAATATACATAGGAAAGCTTTTGAGGCTGTGATGCTGATGTGGGGTAAGAAACCTCTGAAAAATCATGGAGCACGAATGACAGAATCGATTTTATCTATATTGCGGCACATTTTACGAGGCGAGAAAATCATGAAAGAACGCAGCGAGAAAGAAGAAAACACTGAAGGGGGGGGTACTGCAAGTAGTGGAAGCGGCACAAGCGGAATCGGGAGAACAGCCGCGATTGCCGACCGTAGAGAGGAACCTGAAGCGGATGTAAACCCAGAACATCTCAGACAATTAATGGACATGGGATTCAGTAGAGCCCACTGCATAGAAGCTTTACTTCACACATTGACAGTGGAGCAAGCTACAGATTATCTTTTAACTAATCCTGCTACTTTGCGCCGACCAGACGCACCAGTCGGAGACTCTACCGGACAAGGTCTTTTAAGCATAGTCGATCTGGAATTAGTCGACGATGATCAAATAATGCACGCTATCGCAATGTCCATTGGCGAAGCCGTAGCCCGGAAACCACCGACCCTCGAAGAAATGGCACGCGAAACTGCCATAACCGAGAACATAGATGAATTCACGCATACTGCTCTCGGTCAGTGTTTGAATTTGCTCGATTTAATGCCCGACACTGTTTATAGAATTTGCGACTTGTTGGTTACCATTACTAAGAGAAACGGCGAAGAGTGGCGAGATAGTATGTTACGACAATTGATCAGGGAGATCGGTGGCTTAGTGGACCACCTGATCGACATCGCGGAGAGCCAAGATGAGAATGCCGGTGTACGTTTGGCCGAGTGTGAAGAAGCGAACAAAGTCGCCGGACGAATATATCTTTACACCTTGTTTTTCGAAGGCACGTTCCAAGAAATGCGGGTACCTTGCGCGCAAGTCGTCGAAGAGTGCGCCATACTGGATAAGCTGGTACGTTTGTTAGTCGTCAGCGAGGGGCCACTTACTGCGAATAAAGCGAAAATCAGCAAGGACAATAAGGAGACGGTAACCCCGACTAAAACCCCAAAGTGGCTAGCACCTTTATTGTTACTCATAGATCGTTTGGAGAAAGTCGCCATACTAACCAAGAGGAAGCAGTTAATGCACAAGGTGACAAATCGGATGTGGATGTGGTTTGATCTTGGTACAGGAAAATGGACTCTGTATTCACCGGTAAACAATCACATCATCAACGAGGCGTATTGGGCTGGTGAGTCCAGCGTGAGGATAACGTATAGCCGGCGGAAATATCTCATCACTTTCTCCTGCATGACTCAAGTTAACGAGGAGAGTAATAATAGGAGGCCGATTACGATGAGCTTCAAGTTGAATAACCCGAGCGAGGATGGTGGTTCCGGATCAGATTCAAACATGGACACGGATGACAGTCCCATCGAGGAAAAGAGGAATACCGTTGTCCAGGGATTGGATCCCAGTATCGCGCCGAGTATTGTCCGTGCTTGCGTTAAACTGTTAGCTATACCCGTCGATCGTGATGCCTTACATGCTTTAATGAAGGTCTGCCTTCGGCTGACGAGGGACTATAAAAATGCCGAAGTCTTTGCCCGCGAAGGTGGCGTCAAACTCCTTCTGGAAATGACTCAGGCGAGTAACTTTACCGGTTGCGTGAGCTTAAGCACCCTTTTAATACGGCACACTCTCGAGGAGCCACGTACCCTACGGTTGGCTATGGAGAAAGTAATTCGTACTCGTACGCAGAGTAACATACCTCCCGCTTACAAGGAGATCCTTTTCATGACCCGACAAATTAGTAGCGCTGTATGTCGAAATCCGGAAGTATACAGGGAAGTTTGCGAAGACATACTCAGAGTGGACATCAGCGTTTTGAAGAGAGACGACGTAGACAACCGACTGGTCGTGAAAGCTTTACCACCGAATTATTCCTCGGCGTTACCGATGTTGGAAGAAATATCTATATCGGTGGTCCGAGATTTATTGAATACTCTGATCAAACCAATGCCCATCTTACCCGAGGAGAATTCCACGAGCCCAACCGGCAGTCCAGAAAAGAAGACGTCACATTCGACCGGCTCTGCCGTCCCGACCGCCTCCACCGCCTCCACCTCATCTTCTTCTTCGTCGAGACGGGAGGTTGCCCGAAACAATACGACAGCGACGAACGATCCCCTCGACGATGACGATCAAGTCTCGCAAATAATTCCACTGAAGATATACGCGGAGGTCGCCGGTAATGGTGGTAAGCTCGAACCGGAGGAGACGAAGAAGCCCCTACTCGCGAAATCCGCAATTTTGAAGATCCTCGCCGAAGCTGTACGCTCGTATGGCGCGGTTGCGAGCTTAATCACCGAACATGTCTACAGAGCGGGCCAAAGCGAGTTGGTCACCGAAGATACCACAGCTTTGGCCTTCCTCTTGGACAAACTCTTACCGACTTTACCCGAGAATTCCGGCGACAGACAATGCAGCAGTATGGCCAGAATGTTGATCGCCGCAATTGCCTCTTGTAATCATTCCCCGGATGTACAGACTACTCTCGTTACCGAAGTTAAGGCGGCCTTAACGAGAACACTCGCCCTTCCGGAGAGCACGGAGAAGCATGCACAGTTGCAGCTACTGATTGGACTGATATCTACCATGATCGACAGTTGCCCACCTACCTCTCACGCTCCCCTCAGATTATCCCTGAAAGTTCATCACTACAATAATGTTAACTACATCGTCAGGATTATGCTGCGAAAAGGAATAATCACAGATTTAGCCAAGATTCCGCATAGCCTCGATCTTTCTAGTCCAAACATGGCAGGAACGATAAACGCGGCTTTGAAACCGCTGGAAACCCTTTCGCGGATTATCAATCAACCGTTGCCGGGAACCGTGAATAACAAGTTCCCGAAGCCAAAGAACAGGACTGTTCAAGAGGAGCCAATAGGAGAGCAAACAGGCACGACTACCTCCGAGGCCACCCATGCCGTCGGCGAGGAGGCAAACGAGGATGCTGAAAATACTGAACACGACATTTCTGTAACCGCTGAGAGTCTCGAGCCAAACTCAGAGAGTCAAGCGCACGAAGAAGGCGACGAGGCTGCTCTCGAGGATATTATGGATCAGCTTCTTGAAAGGTAATAATTATATGCAAACCAACTACATCTAACATACATTGTTGTATACCTTTAAAAGCTACAGTACTTAAAATCAAGTAGTGTATTATTCTCTAGAGACGGCTCGGCCGTGGGAGAAGAACAATCTTCTCGTCCACACAGGCCAATGGACATTGACGATGAGAGTCTCGCCATGCGTGACGCCGAAGGGGACTTCGATCCGACCAGAGACACCACAGTAAGAGTAACATCATCGCCTTCCATGCCGCCTCATGCTTCATTCCTTTTAGGAGCGTATATCATCACTGAATATCTTAATTTCTTAACTTACCACCTACCACCTACCACCTACCACCCTCTGCGTGCCATCCTCTTCGCGCTCCTAAAAGGAATACAACTATTCGTATCCCTCGATATGCATGTATCTCAGTTTCGCTTCCTCCAGGAGGATTTAATGAGCTCGGACTCGGATTCCGACAGTAACGCATCCGACGACAACGAAGATGAAGTACAAGACGACGAGGATGAGGAGGAGGAAGAGGAAGATGATGGTAAAATATCTTGTTCTCCAGGACTTTGTTTTCTCTTTCCTTTGCTCTGCTCTACAATTTGTTGGTTCTTTGGTGCTCAACAGGCGAAGAAAACGAAGAAGAAGAGGAAGAGGAAGAAGAAGGCTCGTCAAATTACGAGGAAGATGGTATAGAATTTTATGAGGATGCCGGTGAAGGTGGGGTCTTCCGAATGTTCCCTTCGTCGGAACGAGATGGGGGAAACGTTGTAATGATTCAGCATAACATTGACAATCAGGATAGTGTAAATACTTCGACTCCTGTCACGTTACGTCCAAATCTTCCGTGGAATACGATCCCGCTACCTCTTGGACTCTTCGAGGAACCACCATCCGTTTCCGAAAGCAATGGCAAGTACACTGCGAGCCTTGAATGCATTTAGGATTTGCATTAGGAGAGAGAATTCTTGCATAATGAGAGAAATTAATTTTTATGCTTTTCTCTAGGTATCAGCTCGCATCCTCTACTGATACCGCAAAGTGGACTGGAAACTGCAAATACCAGAGCTCAAAGAGCTTTACGTCAGAGGAGGTATCAATACCTTCCATTGTCAAACCCTCGTAATCCAAATCCACCTGTTATTTTGCAAAGGTATGCCATTGCCTGGTTATGAAAACAATATATCTGATGTATCAAAACCATGAATCTTGATTGAAGCAGCAATTTTATGAACGCAGGCTTCTAGGACCAGCTGCACAGGCATTACCCTTGTCCGCCAGCCAAGTTTTAGCCTCGAGCTTTCGTGATACCCGCGTTGTTGTAATGGATAATGGACTTGGCATTTTTACAAATCAAGAGGAGGAGCAAATAGATTATGTGGTTGGTAGACGAATGAGCAGATTGTAAAGGTTAATTCATAATGTGGACGAGAATTCGAGTAGGATTATTTTTCAGGATCAGTCCGGTTATCTGTTTGGACCTAGCCTCGCCGCCACACTCAACAACATTCCGACTGCGTTACATTGGTGGATCGAAGAGTCCAAGTTGTTGGACGGTGATTCGCAACCAGATTGTTGCGTTGGTAAGTCGCTTTGCTGAAGACGATTGTTCAACTTGTTAGTTTATACTTTTGCTATATATGCTTTTATACTTTTAATTTCATCCAAAAGGTGTCGTGCATAAGTTAATTACTGGCCTGAAGAAACACAGGAATGCCGAATTGGCAGAGAGGAAGGAGAAGCGGAAGAAACAGCACGGTTCGACAGAGAAAGAAGGAGAAAAAGATGCAAAAGAGGAGAAAGACCGAGCAAACAGGGAACGTAAGTTTATAATGTTTACAATAAGTTTATTCCTCAACCATAATTTGTAAATATGAATGCCCTACGAACAATTTATCTAACGTTAATAATGTTAACAATGTTTCAACTACCTTTGCAGCTGCGTCTCCCAGACTTGTGCCCTTAATGGAGCGTAGGTCATTTCCATCGATGTCTCAGATAGATGATGCTAATCACATCGACGCATCAATTGAAACTTCGGTAGAAACTGCCAGGCAAGAGCGTACTCCCGAGGAAGATATTATAGGTACCGAAACAGAGACGAAATTTGCTTACTGCTAAATTCATTCGCGTATACTAGGGTAATATACAAATTCCAGATGTGACAGGTGAAATGGAAGTAACTGTTCAAGAGGATGAGGAACGACTTCCTCCACCTCTTTCTGTGGAACAGCAGCAGCAGCAGCCACAACAACAACAACCACAACAACCACAACAAGAACAGCGAGATCCACGTACGGCAAATAGGAATCCTACGTTGGAGCTGGCGGAAAGTATTGTGGATTCTGTCCTGGGTCCCTGTGCGAGTGACGGTATGAAGATAGACAGTTTTTTCTTGTATCCTGATATTTGCTACGTTTGCACGTTGAAGAAAGTAGACCCTATGAAATCATGCACTATATATAAATAGGCCAGCAAGAAAGAAACGTCGAAGGCTCGAGTACCACTGAAACATCTAGTCAGTCCACCACCGCCTCGATAGTGATAGATTTGAGCCAGGAAATAAATGAGGATATGTCTAGGGCGAGTAGCGATTCTTCGGATTGGATTAGAAGAATATTGTCGGATGATGTCCAGTCCAACGTCGAGCGAAAGTGCGTATTTGTCCAGTTTGTAAATTGTATTAGAAAGCTTCGAAAAAGATTGTAACTTTTTTGCGGTACACAGTGCAAATGTTTTGAGTCATGGTGCTGCGTCGTCGACGTCGGAACGTGTAACCCCACAAGTATCCGAATCTTTACCACCGCCGCCACCTCCGCCACCACCTCCACCGCAGCAGCAACAAGTGCAACAGCAACCGCAACAATCGCAACAATCCCAACAATCCCAACAACCAGCGCAACAGGAACAGCAACCTCAGGAGCAACAATTACCCGATGGTGTGGATCCATCGTTTTTGGCTGCCCTGCCCGAAGATATGCGGGACGAAGTTATAGCTGAGCAACTTAGGCTTCAGCGAATCAGACAACGCGCACAAGCGACTGTTGTCGAGGAATTAAGTGGTCCGGTCGAAGTGAATCCAGAATTTTTGGCGGCGTTACCACCAGCTATCCAGGAAGAAGTTCTTGCACAGCAGCGACTAGAGCAACAACGACACGCCGCTGCATCAGCAAACCCTGAGGATCCGGTTGACGCAGCTGCATTCTTTCAAAATCTACAGCCCTCGCTCCGGCAAGCTGTTAGTTTCCTCTTTATAAAGTGACAATTGTTCCAACTATAACATCGGTGGTTTACTTAACGTTATTATTTGTCGTTATTGGTTTCCTCTAGATTCTCACAGACATGGAAGAATCGCAGATATCAGTCCTTCCTCCGGATCTGGCTCAAGAGGCTCAGAATTTAAGGAGGGAATGGGAGGCACGGAATCGGCATATGATGCAGGAAAGATTCCTGAACCACGTCAGTCAAGGAAACACTACTTTATCCAGCATACTGCGAAACTCGAGCAGGGGTAAGTTTTCGCATGAAACTACTGCGCGTACTCGTTGACGAGGTTGGTGGCAAGATTTGCGGAAGGAATAAGAATAAATAACATTGTGCAGGTAGAGGCGGTGGAACGCGATACGCGATTCATGCTGTAACTCAAAGGGCACAGTGGGACTCTTGGAATCCACGCGGCGATTCCGCCGTTTCACATCAAGGGGTGGCTTTACGCCTCCGTGGTAGACAATTGCTGGATCACGAATCGATGGCATGTCTTTTGGTATTACTATTTATCGATGAACCAAAAATTAATACGTTAAGACTTCATAGAGTTATCAGGAATCTTTGCTATCACGGTAGCACAAGGGAGTGGGTAGTGAAAGCGTTACTTAGTATTATGGAGAGGAGTAATGACGAGAACAAAGAGATGAACGCAGATTTCGGTGGCAGGTTTAAAAGGAAAGGTTTGCTGCCGTCTATGGATTACTGGTACGAAATATCATCCTATGTCTTTTTAGACTTTTTAATTTAATCCGGAATTTTCCGAAATTTTCCGTAATTTCCGAAATATTCGATTCGAAATTATTCGACGTTCTTTCAGCTCCCCAAAAAACTATGACCAAAGAAACAATTCACAGTCCTGGCTGAATATTAGTATAGACGCCGCTCTTGGTTGTAGAGCCAACGTCTTTCATATCGTCCGACATAGTGGTAAAAAGTCTGAGAGGCAAGGTAGCACCATTGCGATCCATCCACAAGCTGCGCCCACAGTGTGCAGGCATACTTTGGAGCTATTGATATCTCTGGCGAAGGGTTTCCCAGGATATTTCGTACCGCTTAAATCTAAGGAGACCGAGGACAAGGAGGCTAATAAAGACAAAGATATTAGTAATAAAGAGGAAAGCAGTGCGGCGAAGAGCAGAGCCACCACGAAACCGGGAAAGAGCGATCTGCCGGATATATGGGACATGCTCTTAAAACTGGATTCTTGTGCCTCGAGGAAGGGAAAGTCGGTGGCAAGAACACATTCGAATTCGAATTTAGGAAATGATCTTGAACACAATACGACTACCTTCGAAGCATCGGCCTTCGGGCAATTAATCTCGATGCTCAACTGGTCGGTGATTAAACGCAGTAGTCAATTAACGGACAAACTCTTGAGATTGTTATCATTGATCTCTATCGGCTTGACCGAAGTGAATCCATATCGTCGCGATGAGAGTAACAAGAATAAGAAGGCGGAATTATGCAAAGAACAAAGTGTTGCTGCACCCGAGGAACATCTTCGACTGGCTGTTCAAGTTCTAACAAGCAAAAGCTGTTCTGAGGAGGGCCTCGAGGATGCGACAGCATTGCTTCTTAATCTCTCCCATTGTCCTGATCCTACTAGACAATTGGTGGGTTTTTCTTTTTTTTCTCTCTCTTAACTTTTTACTGGCTGCTCTGTCTGTGCGTGGAATATAATTAGGATTATGTGTAGATACTGAAACTGCTTTTGGAAGGAGCAATGGAGCTGGCAAATATGGTTTGCGAACACATTAATGACCTAATGATGGAACTGAAAGTTCTCAACCGTGAATTGACTCGACGAAATTCTATAGAAGAACAACCATCGACTAGTACCGGCGCAAGTGGCGCAAGTGCCGCGGGTGCCGCAAGTGCCGCAAGTGCCGCAAGTGCCGCAAGTGCCGCAAGTGGCGGAAGTGGCGGAAGTGGCCGAGGTACTCTTATGGATAGGTACGTGATTTGCATTATACTCTATGATATATATATATATATATATATATATATATATATATATATATCTATCATAGTGAAAAATAATCAGAGGAAGCTCATCTTTTAGATTTACCAACGAAAGCGTCGTCGTGACAGCACCAAGTAAAGTGAAAGCAGGAAGCGATCTTCAACTACCATCAATGGCTGCTCTCGTTAGTAAAACGTCTAGTCAGGCATTCTTCTTGAGAATACTTAAAGTTATCGTACAAATCAGGGAAGCTGTTCGATTAGCTAGCACTAAGAAAACGTCGAATCAGCAGCCCGACACAGCGATGGACACCGCGCCATCGAGCCAAGCCGTTCAGGCAGAATCAGGTAATCTATTCTTTTCCAACTTTTCGCCATCTTTCTCCTAAAGGAGAAAGGGAATTTCCAACGAGCTTTTGTATCTTGAATAGCTGAAAATAACCCTGATGCCGATGTCCCTATGGATACCACGCAACCGAATTCCTCCCAGTCTGAAAACTCGAAGTCTGCAGTCACGAATAATGGTAAGTTATTAAACTGGACGATCCATTGGATCCACTGGAGATTATAATTGACATGGATTTTTTCTTACAAATTTTCTTACATTGTTTCTTACAGACGAAGACAAGTCTGCCCTACCCTTACTGAGCGAAAGCTTAGTACTAGATAATCTGTGGGAAACATTGAGTGCTTGTTTACTGGAACTCGAATACACCCCCGATCACCATGCCGTCCTTGTTTTACAGGTAGGCTTCAACTCGTTTATAATACTTTATTAGACTTGAAATCACTTTACTTTGGGAGTAAACACATTTTGGTTACGTGTTCCATTTTGCAGCCCGCGGTGGAAGCCTTTTTCTTGGTACATTCGTCCTCCAGTACGTCGCGTGACCGTCACGCGAACACCAGCGCGGAAAACCGCGAAGTCGTTCCAGATTTAGCCCCAGTTTCTCCAATTTATTCGGACAACGAAGGCACATCCCAATCGGATGCTACCGTTAATATCTCGTGGGATATGACACCTGCTTCACAGAAAACTTTGCCTCCGGATCAGCTGAAATTCCTTAAATTTGCTGGTAAATGGTGTACCTTCCCGGTTGACGTGTTTTCACACTTTTCACGAAGATCAACCATATTAATGAACATTTTTATTTCAGAAACGCACAGAACAGTTTTAAATCAGATTCTACGACAAACCACGACACATCTGGCCGACGGACCCTTCTCCGTGCTAGTCGATCATACACGGGTCCTCGATTTCGACGTTAAACGACGTTATTTCCGGACGGAACTCGAACGTATGGACGAAGGTATCCGTAGAGAAGAGTTAGCCGTTCATGTCCGTAGAAGTCATGTATTTGAGGATTCCTTCCGGGAGTTGCATCGGAGGAACGCGGATGAATGGAAGAACCGGTTTTACATAGTCTTCGAAGGTGAGTCTTGAATTTTGAAAATGAACTTTGTCGAATTTGAATAGATTTAACGCGCGGAATGAATATTTAATTGATTATATTCGATTGATTAAAGGCGAGGAAGGACAAGATGCGGGAGGTTTACTCCGGGAATGGTATGTGATCATATCCCGGGAAATTTTCAATCCTATGTACGCCCTCTTCACTGTCAGCCCCGGCGATCGTGTCACATACATGATAAACTCGTCTTCGCATTGCAATCCAAATCACTTGTGCTATTACAAGTTCGTCGGTCGTGTAATCGGTAAGGTTCACTTTCTTCCCCTTGATTTCATTTCCTTGATCCGTTCTTGCGGTTCTTGCGGTTCTTGCGTTTCACCACAGTTCAATTAATAATCTTCACAGCGAAAGCCATTTATGACAATAAGTTGTTGGAGTGCTACTTCACGCGCAGCTTTTACAAGCACATTTTGGGAATACTCGTCAAGCACACGGATATGGAGAGCGAGGATTACAGTTTTTACAAAGGTTTGGTTTATCTAACGGAACACAACATTTCCGATTTGGGATACGAGTTGACATTCTCGACCGAGGTAAACGAATTCGGCGTGAACGACGTACGAGATCTAATACCAAACGGACGTAACATCGTTGTCACGGAGGAAACGAAGTTAGAATATATAAGACTTGTGTGTCAGATGAAAATGACCGGGGCCATACGCAAACAGTAAGAAAGAGATGTTTGGAAAGATAGCATTATCTTACATTACATCTCCCGATACATTTCATATCATTTTATTCGACTTGCAGATTGAACGCCTTTTTGGAGGGTTTCTATGACATTATCCCGAAGCGACTAATCTCCATATTTAACGAGCAGGAACTTGAATTATTGATCAGTGGCTTACCCAATGTAGATATCGAGGATCTTAAAACGAACACCGAATACCATAAGTACAGCGCGACTTCCTTACAAGTATGTATGCAACATAATATAACTCTTTTCGTATAACTTTACGAATCTCAAGTTCTAGTGGTTAATGGAGCCCTTCTACATTTTCATAGATACAATGGTTCTGGCGCGCATTACGCGGTTTTGATCAAGCGGATAGGGCTAAGTTTTTGCAATTCGTTACCGGAACCTCGAAAGTTCCACTGCAAGGTTTCGCAGCTCTGGAAGGAATGAACGGTGTGCAAAAGTTTCAAATTCATCGCGAAGACAGATCAACGGACAGGCTACCTTCGGCCCATACATGGTGAGACATTGAAAGAACGCTGTCATACTGAATATACCTAAGAATATAATTAAGAATATAATTAAGAATATAATTAAGAATATAATTAAGAATATACTGAACGGTTAATAACTTGTTAATAACTTGTTTCAGCTTTAATCAATTGGACTTGCCCGTGTACGAGACATACGACAAGCTCCGAACGAACTTGTTGAAAGCTATTCACGAGTGCAGCGAAGGATTTGGATTTGCTTAAAAAATTGGAAGATATTTTCGTGAGCAAGAGAGGGGATCACTCGTGTCGTGTCGAAGAGCCGTGAAGCGATAGGGAAAATCGAGAACCATTAAAGAAAGACGGTGCGTGAATCCCGTGGGTGAATGTTTGATCTTCGCTCAACGTCTAGTGCATATAAATATATATATATATATACATAATTGTTTACTCCGCTATATACATATTAAAACTAAAGGCGTATGTATATACGTATAATTAACGATGTAATTACCGATGAGTCGCTAGAGTTTATTATGTTGAATGATCTTGAGCGAGAGCAATACAATGGGGATGTAGAGAGGTGGACGTCGATTACCGAGGAAATACATGCCCTGAGACGTAACGACACCGACATACCAAGCAGGGAATACTCGAAACACACGTACATTAAAAAAAAAAAAAACTTAAGAGCTTAGGATTAAGACGGAAAAACCAAGTGGAATACTTGCTTAACATATTCGACTTTATGAACGATGGCAAAGACACATGATGGAAGGAAAAATGTGGGCCAGAGTACGTCTGTAATATAATGCCGGGTATTCTCGAGAGATATCATCGGGTTCCTGAAGATTGACCGACATTCGATACGAAGAAAAATCTCTGACCGTAGAGGAACGTAGAGGAACGTAGAGGAACGTAGAGGAGTGTAAGAAGCGAGCGGAATATGTTTAAACACAAGCGCGTGTCTGCTTTCTAGCTTGTTCGTTTGTCTGCTGTCTCTGCTGGCTGTCTGCATGTCTGTTAGATTGTTTGTTGTGCGTGTGCTAGAAACGAGAAACGAGAAACGAGAAACGAGAAACGAGAAAGGTGGAGCGAGAAAGCAAGTACGACTAGACGCGGAGCCTAAAGGAGAGAAAAATTTCCCGATGTTATTCTTCTGCCCGCAGCAAAATAATGTATGGTTGTACACTACTAGTATTAATAATTATAAACTAATTTTTAATCAATAGTGATGATCATTAATTGATATCGTTTTAATACTGGTTGTTCGAGAAATATAATATTAGTTTCGAAGTTACAGCTCGTGAAACGCGAAACGCGAAACGCGAAACGCGAAACGCGAAACGCGATCATGGTTGAGTCTTTTTCTTAAATAGTACCGAATCAAACCGAATCAAACCGAATCAAACCGAATCGAAGCCAGGAGGTGATGCGACGAGACGAGACGCGAGGCGAGGCGACATAACGCGCCCTTCAACTCTATCATTCGAAATCCTATTTCACACCATCCTATTCCACAATCCGCTATTCCGGATATCGAGAAACTTTCCAGTGGAACAAGTATATTAATTTTGTAAACACATCGAATGGGACAATATAATAAGCGCAGACGCGTAGACTCTGTTGGATTCCTTTCACGATATCTATTAGGGAGTCAGTTATCGCTTAGAAATAATTCGCAGAATAAACTGAATGTTGTATTTCTTATAAAAGAATTGCGTTTTCTTTGAATGAAGAATTTCGAGTGGGTGGGTTGTTAAGATTACACATAAACTAAGCATTAAGTGGTATCAGGTTTTTATTGAACCTCCTTTATGTATAGTTATTTACACTGTTGTACGATAGACTATCGGTCTATCAATCTATGCAATCTATGCAATCGCAGAGAAGTTACCGGTATGTTATTTATAAAATCGATCGATGGATTATAGTTTAATGGAACGTAATCATAAGTGGGAATTTCATTCGATATTTACACTTCTTGATTAGAAAAGCCAACACGTACATCGATTATATATATGTACAGCGCAGCTCTGTCACGTCAATATAAATCTAGAGTTCTTCGCGCGGGGATCCTTTGCCAACGAGGAGAAATCTCTTTTTACCAAAATTTAGTTTCTTTATGCAATCTATTGTATTTGCGGGACCGAACACGGTAACAAAAGAAAAGAAGGCATTGGTCAAACGCCATTGGAGGTCGGTGAATTATAAATCGGAGGCCTCAACAGATCGTGATACTGCAGCAATGCCTCACGCAGGGACCTCGACACTTGTCCTGACGTAGTTGCGATTGTACACTCAACTAGACACGGATACAATCCGATCAGTTGTTCCCATACCGATCTTTCCACTGAAAATCATGTCTATATTAGAATCTTTTTCTTCCGCACAGACTGCGGACCCGCAAAAGATGCGCTCTTACCTTTGTTAGGCGGAGCTCTCTTCAGAGAAACCACAAGTGTCGCGACAGCTTTCAGGACAAAGGAGATCTCCGATAATCTGTACCTAGAAAAGGTTTCTATAATAAGTACTTAAAAACAGGTGTCCGGAATCCTTATCCTATCTGTATCTTCGTTTCACAGATGCGCTTGACTGATTAGGCTTGACTAATTCATAATTGAACATACTAAGAGTCCCATTGAGAGGAAAACTATTACCTAGGCAATGGACACTTTCCGGTACGTCTCTCATTGTCTATGTATCTTCGTAGGACTTCTTGAAACCTATGCAAAAGTGCAGTCACCGCCAATCGTCCCGCAACACCACCTTCGTCATTCTCGGAACTTTTACCCGAATCACCGTCCGTTTCGCTATTCAATCCATCCAACAAAGAGAACTGGAGGAGCGTCTCGAAACACGTCTTGGCAAATTCCTCCCTCAGTTTCGTTTCTCCGTTCGTTTCTGGGGAATGGACACCATGAATGTATTGTTTCCCGTGGATAGAAAATCATTAAGGGGGTACGAATCACGGAGGACACATGTCAAGTACCGGTATTTGTAGTCGTAGCAGAATGTATCGAGCCCTTATTTAAGAGCATAACCACACGCAGGATGAACTGATGAGGTATGTGTTGGGAATGAGGTAAAACTTCATCCCGCAACAGTTCCATCACTTGACAATCAACTGCCTCGTCAGCTTGGATCTCCTCCACCCCACGTTCCACGTTTAATACACTGGAATTGTTTCAAACCGAAGGTTTTCGAAGACCATATTGAAGATCGTCGGCACGCGATGGCTGTACTCACCTTTTTGGAAATAAAAAGTCATCCAAAGTGCTCGCAAGTTCCGGCCACATACTCTGGAAATGTTCAGGATACTTCCTGGCCAAGGGTAGACCAGTGTGCAGAACTGCGAGTAAACTGGTAACTGCCAATTTCCAGGTTGTCGGGGACGGACAAGCATACTTGATCGACAATGGAACGTGCAACGCTTCAACGATGTGTCTTAGAACTTGTCCGTCAATTACGGCCATTTCGTGTGCAGTTTTCTGATACAAGTTCACCACCATGGACAGCGCTTTCTCCCCAAAAGGAACATAATTCATGGTCACCCAGTCGGTCTAAATCAGAGTAAATCAGAGTAAATCAGAATAAATCAGAATGGAAAAAGGATCAAGAGATATACAGTGATGATTATCGTTGAATATCAAAGAGACGACATATACTTACGGATACACCTCTGATTTGAGAGATCTGTTTCGTTGGTATCTTCCCGTATGTAGGAGGTTCACAAGCTAGTTTCGAGAAACTCAATAATTGCAGGAAAATTAGGACGATCATCGTCCGTAGGTTGTCAGAACCATTTAATGCTTCCTGTTGAACAACTCGTGTCGCGTTACGAAGAAATACTTCCAGTTTCAAGAGATTCCTCGTTCAAGAGATTCCTCGGAACTTTAATTAACTTGAATTACCTTTTGCACAAGTTCCATCGAGTGTAGCACACCATCTTGTAAATGGGTCAGAACAGCATCCGGAACCGTAGGCAAGATGAACGGCGTTGATTCTCCATGCACGGGAACGGCTATAGCATTCTTCAAAACAGTGCATAACTTTTGCAAATCCGGACCCGCAAACCTAAGTGTACGTATGCATGAATATGAATATGAATATGAATATGAATATGAATATGAATATGAGACACGTTAACTATAATGTAATTGATATCTGTGATAGGCACACCTGTTTCTAATATGCTGGAACACAGCGGGAAAAATATGTACGAGCGCCGTTAAAAATGCTTGAGATGGAACATAGGGTTCCGCTTCAGATTCCGGGGGCGGTGTGGTGCTTTCCATGCCAATGTTGAGCCAAACTCGCCAAGCAACCACCCACAGAGCCTCGGAATCAGCCGACTGTGCTACCTCGTTGTTATCACTGCCTTTTTGCAAGTACAGAATTTCTTGGAACGATTTCAATGCCGCTAATGATACCTGCAAATTCCAGCCTCATTAAGTATGACTATCAGTCAGTTTTTGTTAGGCGGTTTTAAACACTACATAGTTATAGCCTCATCAGTGAGTACCTCGTTGTTCTTGCTGAGAGCAGAATTTTCAATAAATTCGAGGAGCAGAGACCACGCTCTAGGGAAGTCTCCCAACATTTGTAAGAGCTGTCGTTTCGTATTGAATACCCTTCCAACACCGCTCAGAGTTAATACCTAGAAAATATTTGCCTTATCTAGCACCGTCCGATCACGGGAAATGCATTTTGATTACCTGTGTTTCTGCCCATTGTTTTTGTGCAGTGTTTCTACTATGATGAATAAGTATATTCCCGCTTGTATCGACTTTCTCGCTACTAGCAGAATTCGACAGACTTCTGACTTTGTCGAGTAACGGAAAGAGGACCTGCCAAAGCACCGCTTGCCAAGTGGGTTGATGTAACAAACTTCCATGAGCAGATATCGTGGAAAACAACGTTTGACTCGCGGACTTTCGCACCGCCGGTCGTGAATCCACGCACAAGTCGCCTTCGGGAAAAACGGAAAAACGGAAAAACAGAAAAATCAGAATGTAGGAAATCGAATAGTTTGGTAAACAAACGATTGTAAGAAGTTCTCTGAAACGATAAACTACCCAGTCTCGCGTACAAGCACATCCAGAGTTTATCAAAAGGCGGCATATTCGTGGTTCCCGGAAAATCAGGGAACACTGAGGACGAATCACCGCGAAGAGACGCGCAGAGCTTCTCCTGATTTTGATAAAAATAATCGCTTATGTTCCACTGGAAAAGAAAAGAAAAGATGCATAAAGATCGTTGCGATTTTTGTGCACGCGCTTCAATTCCTTCCGAGTTGCAAGTTTGTCTGGCCTCCGGTTACCATTAGTCCAACAGCGGTCAGAGAAATATTTAATTCTTGAGTTTGTGAGCCGAATTTTGCAGCCGTATCAACGCACAGTGGGAGACAACGCCAAGGCATCACTGGCAAGAAATCCGTCACCACTAATTGTAAACATTGAAAAGCTATACGAACTAAAGCTTCCCTGTAAAAGAAAAAGCTTCCCTGTAACTTGTCACTTTGCTTGATCTTTGACCATCGAAAAATATGGGAGACAATTTTTCGAGAAACTAACCCATGATGATCAGACACTGCACCAATAATACCTAGTACCAATGGCCAACCATGATACAAGGTTTCACCTGCACCGTGAAGAACTTGCAAGACGCACTCCAATTGCCTCTGTCTCACATCTCCATGGCGTACCGAGGATAACTCTGACAATGGACCTAACAGTAGAGTCTGCAATTTCTGCAAAACCAACATTCTAGTCTCAAACATCTTGTGGCAAAATTCCACGTGTTACTTAATTCCACATCATCAGAACTATTATGGGATGATGAAAGAATGCGATTCTGCATATTTCATACTTGATTATCGCGCAACGGCTGTGGATACTTGTGTTGCAGTGCCATTTTGACCAAATACGTAATTGCCTCGACACCCCATTCCCTCATGCGAATATGCGGATGCTGACAGACTTCTAACAAGTGATTTGTCAACGGCCTCCACAGTACTTCTACTCGGGGTAGATTTACCAAGCCAGTTTCCAAAAGTTTCGCTACAGCAAACAATGATGGTTCCTGAGAGAAATTGAAAAGGAATTAATTGGAGAATCTGTTGGTCTCTTGATGCAGAGGAAAGAATAGGAGAAAAGAATAATTACTCTATTCGAGTAGGCCAACTCCATAGCTTCGTGACTTAATTTACACAAAGCGTCTATCAAGTGATGTAGTGCCACATCGTCGAGGTGTTGACTACTCTCGAAGAGTCTACTGAGCATAGCACTAAGTACAGGCAGATCTGCCATCACTGCGTTAGTTAACACAGCATTTGGATCAGCAGGAGTTCTTCCAGCCTTTAAAGAACCTCCGGTAGAAGGCTTCAAACCAAGTATCCAAACGAGATGTTGCAACGTGGTAAGCACTAGGTGCCAAGCACTACCGAGGATCCTACCGTGACAATGCGCCAGTGAAAGTAATGCACGCATGCATTGTAGATTCTTGGCCGTCAACATAACTGGACCTTGATGAGCGCCTAAACATTGGCACGATTTATTTCTTAGTCCCTTGATATCACTGCATCGCTGTTATCTCGAAATTACCTATTGGCAAAGATGCGGTTGGCAATGGAGTCCCAACAGCAACCACTTGTTGCCTGTAATCTTGCTCGCCGATAGTCAGGTTGTATTGTGCAGAATCTTGTTGTCGGGCTGTCGGAATCCCTTGGGGCGCATTATAAAGCACTGTGAGTGCATAATGTGGCGGTAATGATGCTTTACAAATTGCTGTAATAAACGCATCGCGAGGAGTTTGTAAATCCAACTGGCCACATAGTGCAGCAAACGTTTGAATAGCCTTCAAAACGTTTTCCGTTGCGGATTCGTCCGTACTACACGATCAAACAAATAGACATAATAATTACTGCTACCGGTATGCCAGTGATAAATACACCGAATACAGTGATAAATTGCATGTGCCTTTTGCAAGATTTTACCTGGCATCTATTAAAGGGCTCAGTGCTGCTAGTAAGCCACACCAGCTAGAGTTAATGAGTTGCACGTGAAGTTTGCGTTCCGATTCACTTGGATTGTACGATTGTTTTCCGGGAGCGTCATCACCGGAACCATTAATGGCAAGTGCAATCGAGCGTATGACATCCAGCAAGCAAGCATACGCTATACTTATTCCATATCCAACTGGTATTTGCGGTGGTTCGCCTTTATCCAGCATGTCCAAGCTGTAATACACATAATCCGGTTGTGGTCTATCTCGAGGTTTTATCAATGAGGGCAGGAAGGTTGAAAGTCTGGCTTAAAATGGTGCTTACTACGTGGCTTTAGCTTGGCCACTGGTGAACGTGGCGACCACGGGTAACCAGATACCACGCGAATAGAAACCTGGCTGAGGCGAGACACCAGGGCCTATGGGCATTCCTGTGAATATCGGAGAAGCACTACCTTGTGGTATCGTCGTTCCTGTCGCTGTACGGCGAATTCGTTAATACGTTTATAGTTAAAGCTTTCCAATCAAGTTAAATCTGCGACTTACCCATGCCACCTTGAGCTACCATCTGTGGATTAACAAACAGGCTATGTACATAGGCACCTAAACTGTTGACAATATCCTGAAAGATATTTGTCGCGTGTGGCTTGAGGTCGTAACACTCGCAGAAGTTCGTCAGTAGATCAGCCTGTACAGTCATCTTATGCAGAACCTCTAATGCTAAGGCTCTTTGCCAGGTTGGCTTATCAGGATCCAAGAATTTCACGATCAATGATAAAAATATTTCACATTCTGTCACCTATAAAAAATATCTGATGAACTTCCGTCTGAACATGAGTCAAGATCATTCAAGATCATTCAAGATCATTCAAGATCATTCAAGATCATTCAAGATCATTCAGTATATTTCTAAAGTCATCACTCACCAGAAGAGAATGATATTTCTGTATTAAAATGGACACAACTCGTAAGAGCCTCATGCTGATAGGAAAATATGGTTTATCGAGCGGTGTAGCTTGTTGCAGCGATGCCGGTACAGAATTTCGGTACTTAATGTTTGGCGAAAATAATTTAATCACAAGTGCACAAACTCTTTCCTTTAGTAGGAAGCTGAATTCAGGATGCTGAGAAACGTAGTGACATTAAGAATAGACGACATTTTTCACTTTGAAATTTCATCAAATATCGAGATTATCGAGATTATCGAGATGAAGTACCTTGAAAAATACGGAGGAAAAATTCGTTAAAACTGACTCCAGTAATTCCAATCCAAAGGTTCTGGTCATTTCAGTAATGCCTATCAGCCAGTATGGTTGATCTGCATTTACAAGTTGAACTAAATCCTAGAAAACCATCATGCTTTTATATAGTGACACCAATGTAAATGTTGAATGTGCAAAGTTTGTATGACCATACCTGAAACATTAGATATGCATCTGCTGCACAAAGACCCAAGCCTTTAGGTGCTTGGTTGGTTGGAATTTTCAACTCCTCCAAATTTGTTTCATCTGCCTCATCACTGTCTGGACTTTGATCATCCTCTGCAACAACACGCTCAAATACCAGAGACACTAATTGCCTAACTGTGGCACCTGCCGTATTAATTGTGGTGCTGTCCTTTGTAAAATGAAGCCGAAAGCAGAGGACCAAATTCTACAAATATTATATTTTACAACCACTGTGCTGTTGTAACCATTTGCTGTGTTCAGGTAACTTGATAGTATAATTAATAAAGTACAAAATTACCCGTGCAAGTGTATCACCATGAACCACAGTATTGCTGGTCAGCAATAAGGTAACAGTTTGAAGTACCTTAACTTCCTCTGTACCTGATTCCATCAGTAACCATAATGTATCTGTGATATAACGTGCACCTTTCTGATCTACTGCTTGCTGAGTAATCAGCCTTTGCATCATACTTAGGCAAAACTGCAATAATTGCATATGATATGTAATCCCATGGTAGAATGTAAGCATACAACTCATATATATATATATATATATATATATATATATATATATACGCAAACTTGTACCTTGATGATTTTCACATCCTTGCTCTCACATCCCTGAACTAATGGATACAATATTTGATTGACTATGTAGTAAACTGGAGACCCTGGATTGTTTGAGGCTGATCTTATTTTTGCAATTCCCTCTTCACAGGACTGCAAAAGAATTTCAGTGATAAAAAATATTGCATGAATTTCATGGTGGATACACAATTCCATAAACGATAATCAAGAACGTTTGTAAGGGCCATTCGCGTGTGGAACGACATTACATTAATCAGAGTGAAATAGGATAATATAGGAGTGTACGAATGGGAGTGCCGAAACACCGAATTAAATTAATACAAAGTAATGCGAATAGGAGATCGAAGTGCCGCGATGTTCAATTTGTAATAAACGAAATAAGACAAACCTCCTTAATTTGAGGGTACTTCTTCTTAGTTTCGGATGCAAGCACCTTCAAATCCGCCTGCAAGGATTCCAAGAATTTCGTCGGATTTTCCGCGTTACCTCCAACAGCCGTGTTCGCCATCGTGTCTCTCTGGTTATTCGTAGGATTTTTCCATTTAAATCGAACTGATTATGAACAAAACTAATAGCCACTAATAGCCACTAATAGTCCCTTAAATTGTACATATTTCCAGAAGTCCGCGGTTCGTGACTAATCGGCGGTAGGTGAGTTGGCATGTTCCATGCCGATTATCAAAAATGACAGCGGACAGGTGACGATCCAAAAACTTTGTCCTACATCCTTCGACATTCTTCGACTTCTCACCTTCTCACGAGCAGCTAAATACTTAGGTCCACTTACTAATATTACGTACATAGGCGTATCATCTTCCCTAAATCGAGGCCACTCGAGCAAAGTCTAGCCAAGGATCTATCGTCGGTGGTCTATGTTTTCTACCATGAAAATCTTTTCCGTTCTCACGTTATATATTTTCCTGCGCATCCGTATATGCATACCTATGTATATAACAGACTACATATATACATTGGTGCGCAGGATGCATGCATGCACACGCGCGCCCTGATAATAAATTGCAATCATGGGCACGGTTAACATTGCTGCATGCCTTTGAAAAAGATGCGATTTTACTCGAGTATGATTTTCCTCTTCTTCACAATTAAAATCTGTGAAGCATCGAATATTGAAATGATTAATGACGTTTTACCTCTTCGAATTAAAAGTTCTCTCGAAATGTCTCGATCGCATGTTTTTCTTTGTGGAATTCGTGGCTTAGCATTTGGTAAACCTGCACCAGAGACACGTTGGCTTTTGTACGATTGCAATTTCGTATTTTTCAAACGATGCGTACGTTTACCGAGATCTTTTATTATCATCTTTAGAGATTCCTTCGAGAGATCGATTTGGATAAGTCTAATTCTATCGCACAAAAGGTAATCTCGACTCGACCATTTAAAGTTTATACTTATTTAGCTCAGAAGTTATATTCTGTATTAGAGTATTCTTGCACTTTCTCTTTAAGTACTGTTCAGAAATATCACCTATTACCATAATCCTCAAAAGGCATTGGTATACTTTCAGTGTCACTTGAACTGCCAAACAATGAGAATCGTGCAATTAAAGCGGAATCGCCTTTTCAGTATTATTATTTATGGCAGCTTAGTCCTTTTAATACTCTATGCTATTCTCAATCTCTCCACAAACAAACGTATAAACAATCTCAAAGAGTATTGGTCACAGAGTATTAAAAGTAAACAGGTAAATCAAATAAGGTAGTATCTATAAAAACAATAACATATCCCTTATGAAAAGACTTTTATCATGCAATAGGCACCTGTTTTGGTGGATGGTCTAGGAAACTTTGAGCAACAACATGTATCTGTTAGAACTGGTCCAGGAGAAGAGGGAAAGCCACATATCTTAAGAGAGGATCAGCAGAATGATGTACAACAATCCGAATCGGATTATGGTATGAACATTGTATGTTCAGATGAGATTTCTTTGGACAGAACGGTACCAGATACCAGACCAGCAGAGTAAGTGCAACAAGTCAAGAAATATATTAATCGGCTGCCAGATACTACATAGAATTTTTATTTTTGCAATTATTAGATGCAAGCATTGGAATTATCCAGATGAACTACCACGTACTAGTGTAATCATAGTTTTTCATAATGAGGGTTGGTCTGTACTCATGAGAACTGTGCACAGTGTTATGAATCGGACTCCGGCACAGTTCTTGGAGGAAATTCTTTTGGTAGATGATTTCTCTGATAAAGGTATGGTCCAGCTTACAAGGAGGGGGTTGGATATTCATGGAATCATTGTTTCACAATTCTAGTATTTCAGATAACTTGAAAGGAGATTTGGAGTCATATATCGAGCAATGGAATGGGAAAGTTAGATTAATAAGAAATTTTGAAAGGCAAGGCCTAATAAGAACAAGATCACGTGGTGCACGAGAAGCAAAGGGTGAAGCCATTGTATTCTTGGATGCTCACTGTGAAGTCAATGTCAATTGGTTACCACCCCTTCTTGCCCCAATCTCTCTTGATAGGTAATCAAAGAAAGAGCCCAGTTTTTATCTGCACACAAATAGCGGTACATGTTTCCTATTCTTACTGATCTTACTGATCCTATTGGTCTTGAAAATTTCGATTGTAGAACAGTGATGACGGTTCCAGTGATAGACGGCGTCGATCACAAAACATTTGAATACCGGCCTGTTTATCAAGAGGGGCACTTATACCGCGGTATATTCGAGTGGGGAATGTTGTACAAAGAAAATGAGTTGCCGAGACGAGAGGGCAAGACTCGGCCTCACAGTAGCATGCCTTATAAGTATGCACATCTATTTGAAGCTATACTACCGTAAATGTCTTTGAATGGCACAAAATTCAATGTAAAATATCAAACAGGTCGCCAACCCACGCTGGTGGTTTATTTGCGATAAACCGCGAGTACTTCTTATCTCTTGGTGGGTACGACGAGGGACTACTCGTTTGGGGTGGTGAAAATTTCGAGTTATCCTTTAAAATTTGGCAGTGCGGCGGCAGTATTCTTTGGGTGCCCTGTTCACATGTTGGTCATGTTTATAGGGCATTTATGCCGTACAATTTCGGGAAACTCGCACAGAAGAAAAAAGGACCGCTGATCACAATAGTTAGTGGACTAAGTTTTTGTCCGCAATTTAGTCAGATCTTTTAGGTAAGTTTCATTAGATATTTACCGTTAAGATTATGGCTTATATTGCAGAATTACAAAAGGGTGATCGAGACGTGGTTCGACGAGAAACACAAAGAATTCTTTTACACAAGAGAGCCACTCGCACGGCTACTCGATCACGGTGATATATCCGAACAATTAGCGTTCAAACAACGAAAAAGGTGCAAGAACTTTCAGTGGTATATGGACAATGTTGCTTATGACGTGCTTGATAAATTTCCAGAACTACCACCCAATGTTCATTGGGGAGAGGTAAAGAAATTATATACTTTGTATACTATTTTTTATGTCAATCGTAATCCTATTACGTTCAAAGTGAAATATTGTTTCAGTTACGGAATGTAGCCACAAGTGCATGCTTGGATACTATGGGTCATGCACCTCCAAGTTTAATGGCAACGGCTCACTGCCATGGTTCTGGAAACAATCAGGTAAATTATTAGGTCACGATACCTCTTCATCTTCCGTTGCCGTGGCGTCTACCTCTGTTTCTTCTTCCTCTTCTTCCTCTTCTTCCTCTTCTTCCTCTTCTTATTTCAGTTAATTCGACTGAACGCGAAGGGACAGTTGGGGATCGGTGAACGGTGCGTCGAAGCCGACGGCCAGGGTGTCAAATATTCATTCTGTCGACTTGGAACCGCAGATGGTCCATGGTTGTACGACGAAGTACGTTCTTTTTTATTCATGCGCAACTAGATCATTGTATCATATACGTCTTCACGTGACTTCGACTTACATTTTTCACAGAGAACAAAGACCTTGCTACATAGAATACACAAGAAATGCATGGCGTTACATCCGCAGACAGATCAACTTTCGTTGATGCCCTGCGATATTAACAATGCGTATCAGCAATGGTCCTTTCATCAAATTCATGCTCGATGGTAAGCAGCTAGTAAGTACGAGGGGAAAAAATGAATGGCATACAAAAATGAATGGTTGTCTGAGCATGTCGTGGCAAGATTTAACGCCTATTACACTGTACGCTATTGTCGTATTTTCGAGAGAAGACTGTTTTTTTGTACATTTTTAAAGACGTGATATGAAAGGTGTATATGCTCTTCCAATTTCCCGGTGATTTCTCGTGCATTCGAATGGAGAGTTTTCTATATTATTATGTAGGAAAGATCGTGCATGATCTGTCTTCTTTCACCAGTTCCCAGTTGACGAAGTAAAATATATCTGATTCTACAGTTTTCCCTGCATGAATGAGAGCAGAGTTTAAAATGTTAATGATGAATTCTGTATGATGAATGCGACAGACAGTTTGTCCTTCATGGTAGAATTACAAGGCCAAGTCAGATTCAAGCCAGCGCAATTCCCCCCAGTATTTTCTGCATTACACAGTTTTACTGAGCTCCATAAAGTACTTAAGATTGTATGGAATCAAGTCTCGATGCGAACTAAACGTTATACATAGAATTCTTTCATTACGACTACGATAGATGATGATAGGTGATGTAATAATTTAAATAAATCGTTCTTTTATTATTTAATATCCTTAAATATGTCACATATACGTTAGTGTACATATGGTGGAAACATTCTCCTCGAAGCTTGGTGTAATGTTAATTGAATTAATATTTGGAATCTTGCGTGACGCAATTAATTAACAGAATTATCGGAAACAGATTTTGCGTGTGAAAGAATGATTAAAGGGCTGGGGAAATCACTGATTAGTGTTGACGATGTCGTCGATCTTCAATATACTGCGAACGGTTTCGGAGGCGAGAGTGATAGCACTAGTAGACACTAACAGTGGTTGGATCACATTTTCTTCCAAGATATTAGTGATGGCACCCTTTCGTACATTGATACCCGCAGTGATTTCTCCTTGAGCATGACGATTTCGAAGTTCTGTTACTGTCGCGATTGGATTTAAGCCCGCATTTTCGGCCAGTGTTGATGGAATCACCTGAAATATTTTCAGTAGTTCAAGTGTGAAAAACATCTTACTGCCCAACTGTTGGAATTATATGAGATTCTGAAGAAAGAAAACGAAAGAAAACGAAAGAAAACGAAAGAAAACGAAAGAAAACGAAAGAAAAAGAACAAGTAACAACCTCGAGTGCATTTGCAAAAGCTTTAACGCAATACGCATCAACTCCGGATAATGTTTGCGCGTATTCTCCTAATTTAATTGCCAGTTCGATTTCGGGTGCGCCGCCACCGGCAATGAGAGCTCTCTCTTTAACCAGGCAACGGATTACGCAAAGTGCATCATGCAAAGATCGTTCAGCTTCCTCTAAAACTAGTTTGTTGCTTCCTCGTACGAGTACCGTCACGGTTGGTCCAGGGTTATGGATCTTTGTGATCTGTTGTTACAAATCATAGTTAAACCGATCTTCCTACTCAAATTGCTGTATATAAACATATCAGTTTATAGAAGCGAGTACCCACCTTCACGAATTTTGAACTTCCGGTTTGCACCTCCTCGCAGAGTTCTGCGCCTACGAGATTCTCAGCAACAAAGTGGTCTAAAGAGGCAATTGGTCTGCAACCTAACGTTTTGCATACGAAAGGTATATCCTCGCGCTCAATGTCCTTAACGACCATTACTTTAATTTTATCGAGGAAGTGAATTGCCAGGTCACTGATAGCGTCGCGCAAGATCGATTTTTGTACCAGCAGTACATTGCAACCGGTCTTTTTGATTTGCTTCACGATATTCAATATATAAGCTCGTTCTTCCTTGAGAACTCGGTCCATCGCGGCATAATCTGACACAATCACATTGTGGTCCATCTATGGTACAAATTACAAAGAAATAATTGGAGACTGTTTCTAAATGGTTGATTAGTCTTCATATTTAGCTTACATCTGTCTTTGGTGGAGAAATGCAGAATTGAATTAAACCAATCTTAGCTTTTTCGACACGCCTTGGTCCATTCACATTACACGATTTTTGGGTGAATATTAGTCCTTCGATAAGTTCTGTATCTTCCACAGTGCCCCCCAATTTTTTGATTACTTTGATGTTCTACAATAATAGACAGGTTTGAGTGAGATAAAATTACATCAACTAGACTATATATACTATAGTATAGTGCCTTGTAAAACATGTGTCTTACATTTAAATCAACTGCATGCTCCCTCCCTTCCTCTGTAACTTTCAATACAGCACTCACAGCAAGTGGAGCAAGAAGACTAGATTGTTGAAACACAACCTGAAAGTTCATTATAAAATATTAATGTAAAAAAGCTTGTGAACAAGTAATGGTAATCTATTGCACTATCTGTACCTTGGAATTCAGAGAGGTTGCTGCAGCCCTGATCAAGGATTTTTTGTCTGCCAAATCTACTGGTATTGACATATTTGCCAATATTTTCACAGCTTCAGAAGCTGCTTTCTGGAAAGCATCACTGATTAGTGTAGGATGTATACTCTTTTGCAGTAAACGTTCAGCAGCTTCCAAAAGAGATCCAGCCACCACTACAACACTGGTTGTTCCATCTCCAGCTTCTATATCTTGTGCTTTAGATAATTCTACAAGCTACATAAACAGAAAATTTGTCTAGTCATGAATGACATCAACAACCTCATGGTTCTTATCACAGTAATAATTACCATTTTTGCAGCAGGATGTATTACATTCATCTCTTTCAAGATAGTAGCACCATCATTTGTAATTGTAACTTCACCATTTCCAGCTTGTATCTGTTAATAGAAAATTGGAAATGATCAAAATTTAAGAGAATTCAAAATCTACCTATGCTGATGGATTACATTAATATTAATTTATATATTTAAATTCTCATATCAGTATAGCAAGGTCCATGCAGATATACTTTATATCTAAATTCTCTATGTAGCTACTAGCTACACAGGCTTACCATTTTGTCCATTCCTCTAGGACCCAAACTGGTGCGAATCGCGTCGCTGACCGCTGAAATTCGTTAAAAACGCACGTTGTCATTATTTCTTAATCAACGAGCAAAGGTTTATTTTTTTAAACAAAGGGTATATGTCATTGTTTTTTGTTTCGGCAATGAGTGTGCGAATTATAGAATTTATCATGAATAATTTTGTTCAAATAATTGACGAGGATCAAAGAAGGCAGCGGCCCACCAAGAGCATTACTATATAAGGGAATATATCGGTGACGCATTCATCGTCGTTTACAGCGAGGTCGAAGATGAAGATTTTGTGAAAAAAATATAATGAATAAAAGAATGAGTAGAGATGCTTAGAATGGTGTTAATTCTGCTCACCTTTAGCAGCATTTATATTGCTACTTCGAATGTCGGTTGGTTTACTTTTGTCTTTGTAGGCTTGTCCATGGCCACTTCTTCCATCGCCGCTTGCCGAAATTGCAGTCATGCTCGATAACTAACGTTATTAACCAACGGTATTAGAAACGATTTCGAAATTTCTCTCTTCCACTGACAACGATCTTAATTTTCTCGGGTCTTAAGTACTTTAAGGGCAGTTTCTTCAACCGGTTTCAATTATGTTTCGCACGGCTATCAGCACCAATCGTGAATTCGGGCAGAACAGGGCAGAGCAGGGCAGAACAGGGCAGAATAGAGAACGCACGAGAAACGAAACACGCGAGTAATTCGGAGTAACCGGCGGTCAGGGATGATAGAGGAAAGCTAGGAGCGGTTTCGAGTAGTAAAAAAACTCTCTAATCTTCCTTGACTGTCCGAGTAATTCAATGATGTCTAGTGCTAACCAACCGTATACCTGTAAACCCTAAGAAATCAAGCATTTCCATTTCTTTCCCATTATTTCATCCTGCCTTTTTCTTGCAGGTTTACGGATCACGCATTATGATAGATATTAAAAGGTCCGTAGCCTTCCGAATAAAACGCGCGATGAAGATGAAGAGAGAGTCGAAAATAACGCCGCTGTAGGGAATTCGAATTTGAGTAAGTTGATATCCCTGGAATTATTAGACCGCGCTCGGCATCGCTAACAATAAGTTTCACGTCACATCATGAAAACACGATGTTCAACGAACGATTTAGTGCTCTCTCGATCTTGATGGTCTGGTTTATTGAGTTTTTGCGGAAATAATGGTTCCATGAATCTCTAAAAGGGATCAGAAATACGTTGAAAAAGAATACGAAACGGAAAAATGGCGACGAAACACTGCACGTCGTGTCGCTTGTGCGTGAAACTTCTTGACAAGTGTCATGTATTTTACAGTGTGCGGAACAATTTTAATGACTCAGTGGAACGTTGTTAAACGAAAGAGGTAAAACTGGCAGAGCTATGCGAATGTCTTCGTGGGATAGATCTACGAAGAAGAAATCTCTCACTCGCACCTTCTCTCACACAGGTGAGTAAGAATAATGCCAAACCCTGGATATTCATCATTCGTCATGTATGATTTTCACAGAGAAATCTCTTTACGCATATGCCTTACGCGGCATATTTTTTGCGGGCGTTATCCATTTTTATTTAACGACGTGCGCGCGCGCGCGCGCGCGCGCGATCTCCAAGCTGAAATTGTTTTCTTCCAGTTGAAAATGTCTACAGAATATAGTAGAAACGTTCTCAGAATGGTCGTCGCTCAGATTTGCCAGACTATTGGCTGGCATTCGATTAATTCCACTCCTTTAGAATTCATGGTGGACCTCATGCAAGAATATATCTTGCGCATTTCCAAACTCACTCATCAGTACTCAGAGATTTGTAAGTACATAAGTTTGTGGCCATTTGTAACATGTGTCATCCATTGACACTATTATATTACATTGACTATTACAGTGGGAAGAACAGAAGCAAATCTGGATGATGTAGGACTAGCATTCCACCATATGAATATAGATATACAAGAACTTGCAGAGTATGTCAAAAATGTGGATTCTGTTCCCTGTCCTATCTCAGTACCTAAGTTTCCTGTCAGGCGAGAAAATCATCTAAATTTTTTAAAGCCAGGAAGCCGTGAAGTTGTTACAAGACCAGTACATATTCATGAGCATTTACCTGCTATGTATCCTGGTACAGAAGGTAAATCACAGCTGTGCTTGTTTAAAAATTACATTAATTTGACTGTTGATCATGTTCTTAAACTGTTTCATTTTATGTTTCACAGAGGAATATATACCAGAAAAGACAGAGCCAGCATTAGTAAATGGCACCTGTGATGTACCATCCAGCAATGGGACATCTAACAGTAATTCAACAAATGCATCGCCCCTGAGAGTGTCACCCCAAGTAGTGTTTAAACGTCCCGGAGATCCAGTCTCTTTTGAAAGTCCTATCGTGAAGCGTGCAAAAGTGTTGGAGGAGGGAAGACCGTTACGCGAGATACACAGCGTTATGATGACTACATCGGGTTTTCTGTCGCCCGCTCGTGAAGGAAAATTGCCGGAAGCGCGAACACCTCATCAAGCCCGCCCGGAATCACCGCAACCAAGCAGCTATCCAATGGTTCCACCTGAATTAAAGTACGAAAAGAAACCGAAGAAACTTTTGAAGAAGGGACCCGACGATCGTAAGATCGACAAGGAGAACAAGAAGAAAAATCGTGCCAAAGAATTATTCAAGCCGGACAAAGTGGATGATAGCAAAGTAAAGAAATTGGCCGGAATGAAGGAGTTGGCCAAGTTGAAACCTCTTAAACCAGGAGGTGGGAAGACACAGGTTACACTACCTGGGCCTTCTAGTAGACCGCCGACTCCCAAAGTCTCTTCGCCGAAAGCAAGTGGGAGTCCAAAGTCTTCAAAAATGTTCACTCCAAAAACAAAGTTGGAGAAACCAATCGAGGTAATTTCCGGCTGTACGGCAGCTGGGCCCACCGAACGGAAAGAGGATAATATCGATAAACTGCCATCAGAGCCGGATCGGCAAAAGTTAAACATCTTCAAGAAAATTTCGAAACCGCGGGAAGATAAAGATAAAGATAAAGATAAAGATAAAGATAAAGATAAAGATAAAGATAAAGAGACAACAGAGCAGCAGCATAAGCATAAGGAGTTAGGTTCTAGGGAAAGCTCGCCGGGACTGATAATGGACGGAAATCTCGAGAAGAATAGAAATGAAAGCATCGAGAGTAAGCGAGAAGAGAAGAAACCTCCGCATACTCCGGATGTACGTCTTCAGGCTGATGGAGATCTTGCGGATCTTCAAAGTCCCGGATCGGACGTTTATATGTTCGATGATATGTCACCACCAGGAACTCCCAGCACGCCAAAGACACCGGAATTGAATGTCCCAATGCCCATTGATCAGAAAAAGAAAAAGAAGGAGAAGACGAATAAGAAGAAGGAGCCAAAATTGAGAAGTCCTAAGCATTGTGTCAGTCCAAAGAAGGTAGGAAATTTTTTTAGGTGTTCATTCCAATTAATCTCGCACATGTGCGTGACTTGTCACAGTCACATAACTTTCCCGAGAGGATGCTGAAAGATATCGGCGATGCGATTACCATTTTTCAGACAAAGATCGTCAACGATGCAGCGGAAGTGGACATACTAGACCGACCAAAAACTCCACAGGCACCCGAACCACCGACACATAGAGAACCAAATCTTCCACCGACGCTTCCTTTCCCTTTCTTTCCAAGTTTCCCTCCAGCGCCTGGCTTAATACCTCATCCTATGTTCCCCAGATTTCCGTTGGCTCTCGGTAGGCCAGGACCCGGCCCTCATCCAGCAATGCCAAATTTGCCTCTCCCTCCTCGGTTCATGAACCCACCAAACAAAACCGAAGAGTTTCCACTCTCAAAAATGAAACCGTTCGAACGCGAGAAGCCGCTGACCCCATCCTCCACGGACACGATCACCACCGCAGTGAGCAAGCACGAAAAGACCGAGAAGGAGAAGGTGGATAGGTTGTCAAAGCCAGTTAAACCAGAGAAAGAAGCGATTTCGCAGATTCCTGCAAGTATCGTTGCACCGTCATTACCACCATCCGCATCCGTACCGCCCGTAGCTTTCCCTGCACCGCCAGTACCCGCTGTTGTAGCCGCTGTTGTACCACCTTTACCATCGAAACCCTTCAAATTCGAGAAGTCTGAGAAAATTGACAAGGTACTTTCTCTCTTCGCTGCGAGAATTCCTTTCTGTATTATATTATATTATATTATATTATATTATATCTCTACTTGGTAGCAAGTAGATTCTGTTCATACATGTGGGTGTACCGATTGTACTTGCAGAAGTCAAAGGAACACAAGAAAGAGAAGAAGGAGAAACTAAAGAAGAAAAAAGAGAAGAAGGAAAAGCACAAGGACAAGGGGGAAAAGGTGAAGGAGAAGAAGGAGAAGGGTGAGAAGAAGGAGAAAGTCGAGAAGATCAAAGAAAAGAAAGAGAAGAAGGATAAGAAAAAGGATAAGGATATAAGCAGGAAGAAAACGGTAGTTATCTTAATTGACCGGAATAAAATTCTGAATAAATCAGTGTTTAATATACGTATGGATTATATTTTAATCGCAGAAGGAAGAGAAGAATACAGAGGGTGTCCCAAAAATAACGTTACGCTTGGGTACTGCTTCACCCAGGCCGCCGACACCTGAGAGTACGCCTATGAAAAAAATGTAAGTTCGCAAAAATCTACTCTCTTCTTCGACTTCTCGAGAGAGAGAGATATATATACCGCTGTCTATTGAGCTCGTGTCATTTTCTTCCGACTTGGCTTGTAGAACGATAAAAACGTTGCTAAAGAAACCAGAGGAGGATGTGAAACGAGAACCGAGTCCGGAATTAGCAAAGATCTCAGCATTGGTAACGCGGCCACCGAAGCAGAAGTCGGCAAGTAAGAAAACAGAGGAGGCAGCATTAGATGGAGGTCCTGCTCTTCCTACAGACACTTTCTCTGCCAATCTTACTAGCGTGCCACTCTCAACAGTTCCTCGAGCAAAGAAATCTCTCTTCAAAGCCCTACCTCAGAGAGAGCCGACTCCTCTCTCACACTTTGATCCTCCTCCCAAGATCCCGACCCCTCTTGTGACGCCACAGCAACCACCGTATTATTTTGTAAGTACGATTTTCATCATATTTTGCACTTCAAGAAAGATTGCATTCTACGGATATATCTCAAAGAAATTAAAGTCTTTCTTCTCTTTGCGTCTCTCTATTGTCGATTCACCGATTAAATATTTCAGCTCGGGGCGACAGTGAAATCAAAAGTCAACTTAATTCATCTATTTACAGTCGAGAAATGTCCACATCTGGTATTATCGTATATTGGCTCGCGTCATGTCGACTTTATTTTGCTTCGAATTAGCAACAACATTTTATTTTCCTTGAAGTTGAAGATTATCATACAGCGATTAACCCAACCCATCGATACTGCTTAGCGTGATCACCTCATTTCTTATCCAACTGGTCCAATATTCTCAAACTCTTATTCATACATTTCCTCTGGCCCACTCATACGCACCACTTTCTCTCTTCTCCTGCCCCTCTTTCTTCCTCTCTTCCTCTCTTCCTCTCTTCCTCTCTTCCTCTCTTTCTCTCTTTCTCTCTCTGCATTCATGACTTGCGGTGACGGTACATACATTTCCTGATTTGGCCTGCTTCTGTTACAATGTTATGTTGTTTCAAATGTAACTCTAGAATATTTGTACATTTTTACATTCTTACATTCTTACATTCTTACATTCTTACATTCTTACATTTTTACATTGTGATCTATCATGTACTATGTGTACTTTGTGTTGTGTACTGGTGTTATCCAGTTAGCCGAACTGACACGAATTTTGAGTTGTGGATCGAGGACTTAACGTTTCTGATTACTTGAGCCATCAGTTTTTTTCAAAGTAACAGGGGCATCGTCAGCAAGAACGTATGATCATAATGTCGTCGCACTTGTCTCTTCTTGAAGAAAGTGTTTCGTGTTAGATAGAGGGATCTGTGTATTGCTGTGTATCAGCAATGCGTCTTACACCGACGAAACAATGGATGCTGTAGAACCGGTTCCACGTAGTCCTGCAGATTTAATAGTCTTGTCGTATGCCTCAACTGAAATTCGATTGTTCTCTCGCGAACCTTATCCTATTTCCCTGTCAAGATTCCCCGTCGGTTTTCCCGATTTGGTGGTAAAATGTGCACGCTTTGAATTCGTGTTGTGTGACTGCATACTTATTGAAACGAGACTATCTGAACGAATCGGCATCTGAAAAAGACAGTTTCATTTCTAGCGTAAGTTTTGAGTAGCTTCTTAAAGGGTTAGCGAGTTCGTGAAAGAGTAGTTGTACGCATGCACCTTTTTAAGTTAGAAAGTTGAAATGTTAGAAATGTGAAAGGCCACCGTATTGGGAGAAATTACGTTCGATGATATCGAGTGTCGCGAGAGAACGAGCTATAAGGCTCGAGACGATCGTGGTTGGTGCAGTAAAGTAAAGCGTTCTTCTTAGAATTCTTGTGCACATAACTTTCTTTGATGCATGCGATTTGCACGTTCTGATTAAGAGTAGTATGCGACCCGGTTAGGTTTATATAACGTGTACGGTTTTAACGGCACAGAGGTGAAAGCAGATGCAGATGCAGATGCTAAAAAGGACGATACTAAGGAAGAGAAAGAAAAAGAAAAAGAAAACGGGAGGATCGCTTTCCCTAGGGAAGCAGCAACCACTACCGTGGTGAGTACATTCTCATATTAATCGCGTTCTTCCATTCTTTAACAAATATCAACACCTTTATAAACGTCTACCCACCTCGTCGACGAGCCTACTTCAGACCTTGCTCTTTAGAATATTAAACGCTAGATAATACAACGATAGTGCCACAATGTATCAAAATGGCAACACGCATGCTGATAATTCTAAGTGCTCGCCGGCCTTTCGTAATCGAATTATGCTCCCGGTTAAGTCCGCTATCTCGTCTCGTCTCGTCTCGTTTCGTTTCGTTTCGTTTCGTTTCGTTTCGTTTCGTTTCCACTATACTGATCCGCTGATCTACCGCTATTTTGATGGATGATCAGACTCTTCGGAATGCCGACACTAATTCTTCAGACGAAATGATTGTCGCGTACATACTACGAGTGCTTGGTAACGAAAGAAGAGACAAGTCCATCATCTTCGTATCACCTTCCCCTCATCATTTTCACGATCCCTTTGAAGAAATAGGCCAGCCACCGTTCGCGAACCTCGTGAAAGAACGTGAAAGAACGTGAAAGAAATATATAAAAAAAACTAAGAGTGCTATGCACCAATCGTTCTATGAAATATCAAGACTTGATAGTATTTCATCGGAATTACGAGAGATGGGTTGGGTTATCTTTAGAAAGTAGGAAAAGTCGGTTCACAATTTTATCGTGGCATGAGTCTTCCAGGACCAAGGAGGACGGCAGGTTTGGATATGTCCCGCTTGCGGCAACCAGGATGATGGATCGCCCATGGTCGGTTGCGACGATTGCGATGCATGGTATCACTGGTAAATATCACCTTAAATATCACTTATTTCCTTATTTACCTATTCTGAAAACGTCTGTGATATTATACAATTATTTACAATGATTTACAATGATTTACAATGATTTACTTCTTTTTCTCACGATACAGGGTGTGCGTTGGCATGCAAGTTCCACCCGCGGACAATGAAAATTGGTATTGTCGTTTTTGTATAGCAAAGAAGCAGGAACTTCAGCATGATAAGAAGAAGAAGAAACGGAAGAAGAAGGTGAAAGTGACCGCCTAGTATAAGCTAACCGGGTCCTGCGTAAGACCCGGTATAGCCATTCAAGCCCCTACCAAAGTTAAGAAGAACAGCTCAAAAATCGTCGCGAAAATTAGCGCGAAAATAGCTGCGAAAATCGCCGCCGCCGCCAACAACTCTATAAAGGGGAAAAATGTGGCGAAGCCCGAGGGAAAAGCACAAATGAAATTGCTTAAGGGAAAGCCCATCACGAGCAAAGGGAAACCTCCAAAGAGCGTAGTTAAGGTGAAGGCTGTTAAAAAGAAAAGTAAGAAGCTGAAGGATAGTGCGATCCAACTGAATTAAGAGCTACATTGCTACAGTGCTACAGTGCTACAGTGCTACAGTGCTACTTTTGATCATTAACTCCTTCCTCACTGCTAGTCGCTTGTTACGGAGGTGGAGGAGAAGATGGTAAAGATGGGCAGTAGGAAGGATAAGGAGAAGAATGAGGACGAGAAACAAGTGCAACTGACACTGTCTCTTTAAGCACCTGAAAATAAAGATATCTTCTCTACATTATACCAGTAGAATCGCCAGTAGAATCATGCCTGTCGAGGTAAGATTTTGATAAACGAGATAGGAAGATTTGGCTGTTGAGTGGTTAGAACAATCAATCGTTTGTAATATTGCAAAGTCGCGATGCATCTCGCGATGAACGCTGTTGCGACTCATCGAAATTGTATATTTCTGTTTTGTATATATTATGCCCACTGAACTGAGGAATAGATGATTACGCGAAAGGGTTGTTATGTCGAGATTGCTATTTGTTTGGCTTATTTCGCCATCTGATCGAAAACAATTACAGGAGACTTGCCATTCTGATAAACATTTGTATATACATGTACGTTACACTGGAATGAAACAGTAACACTGTTAGACAGTAACACAGTAATACGTGTTATGGGTTTCAATATAAAATGGTGTACTACATTCGGCGATATTCCTATCACATTTTGTTGTGAGGCGATGCATTCTAAGTACAAGGGAAATGGAATTATCGGTTCAATGTAACCGATAAACAAATCTCTGATTCTTGATAAGAATTCGGGGTATACATTCGGATTGGGAAAAAAAAAATTCGTTTAATCAGATTCATTCGATCGATGTATATATTAAAATTACAAATAGATTTCACAGTAATAATAGTGTTGCCAGGCGAATTGAAAATCGGTGGTTCGATTTGCAATTGTATAAATCATCGCGTGTTTCTTAACATCTAGAATTATTTACAAATATAATTTTCTTATAATACATATAATGTAATACATGTACAAAATTTCGTACCACTCAATTAGATTTGCGGACATAACAATAGAAAACGTGGAAATAAATATACTCAGTAGATCCTTGCAAGAGAATTTGATCATTGATCATGATTTTGATTTATGCTTCTTCCTCTTGCATTAATCTAATGCCCATCACACTAATCTGATTAACACATATCGAGCTTGCTTTTTGTTGGTGGAGCATTTAGACCGCCAATGTCTCCTGATTCTAGTTGCTTTAGAAGCCTGAAAAGAGCAGCTGCTTCCCTGATACGGCTAAACTCTATACAGAAAGCTTGAACTTCGATGAATAATTCTTGGACGTTTATGATTTTGTTTCTTATTAGAGACTGCAAAAATACACAGACTAAACGCACAAGACGATTTTGCATATAACGGTCTTTTATAGTCTCGCAGGTTGAAATGCAGTTACTGATATATAGATGAACGAATTCAGTCGGTAGGTCGACGGTAGTCGTTAATCGATTAACCACTTCCATGGAGTGCAGGGACATTTCCATGTTGACCAAGACACTGAAATATTCCGTTATCTGACTGGACTGCATTAGTTTCAACAGGACCTCAATAGCAATTAATGGGTTATTCTCAACCAAATCTGGCAGTTTCCCTGGTGTTAAACCTATATGATAAACCAGCTTTGGATCTCTGTCCAATTCGTTTACCAAGTGTTGCTGTTGCTGCAGCGTCAAAGCACTTTTGAATGCTTTACCCATCAATCTACGTGCCTCTGCTCCAGCACAGTTAGATACACACATATTAGCGTCATATTCGATTGTAAATTGCGAGGGTTCGGTAACATTGAACCAGGACAGTTCATCAATTGAGTGATAAATAGGTGGTGCTAGCCTTAGAAACTCTGGCTGGTAACTCTGGTTAGTGAGTGGTGGGTCCCCAACTGTCAGGCTTTCCACAATATTCTTTATGGTGTTCTTATCCACCTCAGATGTTTTAGAGTGATCAATGTCAGGCAAAATTACTGGGTTTCCACATTTCCCAGTTGCTGGAAACTCTGAATGCCGTTCAGTAAGCTGTGCCTGCAGACTGGTTAGGTCTGCTCCTGCAGACTGGTTAGGTGGTGTCAAAAAATACAGTTCGTCTACGATATGTCGCGGTGATTTCTTGGCGATATCCTTTCCCTTATAACTTAGTAGACTAACTAATAGATTCTTCTCGTATTGTGATAAAACAGGAACCAAGTGTCCCGAGAAATTGGTCTTTGGTATACCATTAGCCGTATGGCTATCTTCTTGATGTTTCAAAATTTCAAAGAAAACAGCGGCAAAGGGGGTAGATGCCAGAGCATCCCCTCTGTAGAGATCGAATAGCAAACCTACCGCTATGATCCGCGGAATCTGTTTTGGCAAAAGGTCTGCGTGCTGAAGGAGAAGGACCAGTGTCATTCCTATTTCGAACCGATCCTCCTTTGGAAAGGTCTGATGCATTTGATTGCACAGACTCTCCAGGCTATTATCAAGATTCTCCTCATCGAGAATCTCAAGTAGCTTTCCTAGCTCCTTCGGAGTTAACATCGTTGCATCGATATTAAAAACTGACGACTGTTACACTCCAATTCACGATAATTCTCCTTACATTTCCTCTTCGTCTTTCGATTGCTTAGCCTTCCGAGGGTAACCTCCGGTACGCGGGATCCGAAGTACAGCATGGTGACATTTTCCCCTCCACTTCCTGAACTAATGTATATTTATATATATATATATATAAATATCAATCTGCATCCGGTGTGCCTGAAATTTCCCTCTTTCTTCTTCGGTAAAATGTAGTTTAAGCTTGGTGCCGTACAACTTGAGAAATATTTATTTGCTCTTCGTATTCCGTTTCATTGATTTCATCCAAGAATGCAACCCCATGCCCCAACCCCCACTGATCATGTAAGAAGTAATATATAAGTAATTAATGGTTAGTTATTTACTTAATAATTGCAATTCCTATTTACATGAGAAATTGGTAGAAAAACGATATTTTCCTTTTGTCAATGTTATCCTTTACGCAGTGGAATTTTGCAAGATAGGATTTAAATAGCAGCTATTAGCTCGGTTGCTATTGTAGAATAATTCTAATTCCAATTCTCTATAATTATTACCGATTGCCAGGTCTTCTTGCCGGTTGCCGGTTGCCGGTTGTATTTTTAGGACTAAAAATGCATAAAAATGTAAAAAAACAGCTATTTTATGTGTTTTGTGGGTAACGTCACCAGTGACACGAAAATCATTACCGAGCCTTGGACTCGATAACTCTGGAATTACAGTTTGGCTTGCGTGCTTGGTCTATGTACTTATATCCCGTCCGTGGCTCCGTCACGTATATGTCACCGTCTATTGGGTGAGTTGACGATAAGAAAAATATTTTACGTGACAGTTTGAAATTATTATTCCTATCTTGATTCATTCCTATAAATAAGAGTACATATCCATGAATGCGAATTTAATGTAACGAAATCCAATCCTGTTGGCATCGGATGTGTTTATCCAGGTGTATTGTGATTCAATGAGTTTACTTTGTGATTAGTTGTGGGTGGTCAGTGTTACTGAATTGTGTCGTTCCCCCTGTTGCAGGAGAATCGTAGGACTGATTTAAAAGATATCAAGGATGGTTTGCGAAAAATGTGAAAAGAAACTCGGCAGAGTAATTACTCCGGATCCATGGAAAAGTGGTGCGAGGAATACCGTCGAGAGCGGGGGACGAAAAGTAGGAGAGAATAAAGCGCTTTCCGCGGGAAAGGCACGATTTAATCCGTACACAGCCAAATTCGAAATATGTAGAATATGTAGGCAAAAGGTCCATCAAGTGGGTTCCCATTATTGCCAATCGTGTGCCTACAAAAAAGCTATTTGCGCTATGTGCGGAAAGAAACTGATGAGCACGAAGAATTATAAGCAATCTGCCACTTGAATGTTGAATGTCTTTTATTAATATTATTATTATCGAACCACTAAAGGAGACTTTACTTTGACGCTACACGGATTCCCTCTGATATTTCTTCTGTTTCAAATACATAAAGAATCTTCGTCTTCACCTATATCACAGTCCTCAATCTTCGTTTTTATTCATTACCCGCGAGACCTGTCGCAAATTGTAAGTTCCCGTTCTATACTATACTATACTATACTATATCTATATATAAACTACATAACATTAAGGCACGTGGGGAGTGTATAGAAAGTGTATGGGGCTGTGTGAGTGAGGCAATTGAGCAGCTGATACTTATTGCCTGTCTCTCGATTGATTAAATTCTTTCTTGTACTTTGTACTGTTTGCTTGTGGCTTTTGCCTCATATAAGTTTTAAGACTAACGACCTTAGCCTCGTGCAAGTAGTTTCGCTTTTTATCGAAGTTTTAAGACTGACCCTTGATCACTTACATATCTCTTCTTCAGAAACCACTTGTTTTTACTAAAATTTCTGTCGAAAATGTCGGAAAACGTGAGTCCCGTGAAATATTTTTTGAGCGGAGGATTCGGTGGAGTCTGTACGGTCATCATCGGACACCCTTTAGATACGATAAAAGTAAGGTTATAAAATTCCTCGTGTTACTTTAATTTTCTCATTGATGCTATTCTTTAGTATCGCAGCCGAATTGCGAATGACGTTTATCCTGTATAACATAAGTTCTCGTCCCTTAGGTCCGATTACAAACGATGCCTGCGCCTGCAGTTAACGAATCTCCCCTGTATACAGGGATGCTGGATTGTTCGAAGAAAACAATACAGAAAGAAGGAGTTCGAGGTCTATATAAGGGTACTTGTCCACATCCAAGTTTATATCTTTCTCTCCCTTGCCACATCTTTTTGCATAACATGTCTGGAATGTTAAAATCAATGTGCTATTGATCTCTGATTACGGTGGAACTTTAAATCTGATCAATTAAATTTGTGCACAGGTATGGCAGCACCATTGTTCGGCGTATCTCCGATTTTTGCCATAAGTTTCTTTGGCTTTGGTGTTGGCAAAAAACTTCTTCAGAAGACTGACAATGAAGCATTATCACCACTAGATTTGTTCTATGCGGGTGCTTTCAGCGGTGTGTTTACAACAATTATAATGGCACCTGGTGAAAGGATAAAGTGCCTCCTACAAATCCAACATTCGGATGTGAAACCAAAGTATAATGGACCTGTAGATTGTGCAAAACAGCTGTACAAGGAAGGTGGTCTTAAGAGTGTTTACAAAGGCAGCTGTGCCACACTTTTAAGAGGTATGTTAATCTTTTGCCTTTAACAATAACTTGCATAAATTTGGAAATAGTCAGAGAGTATTGACAAGTAATATTTGTGTGCTACAAAGCTTGAGCTTGTGTAGTGGTAGGATTACCAATTATTTATTGTCTTTCTTTGTCTTGTTAGAAGCAGCATGAGTGATTGAGTCAGATTTACTAACTGACAATGTTGTTACTGTTTCCATGGTTTTTTCTGAAAGAGAATTTCCTCAGATTTCTTTTTCTTGAACTCTTACACTGCAAGCCGCCTTTTCGTAATGCATGAAACACTCCCCAATTGCGCAATCTCTTTGGCGTTGCGCAACGCGGAGCGGTTTCCCGAATTCTTCCCACCTACATATATTCGACCTTTTTATTGAAGTCATTTTAATGACTTTTACATGAATACATGATTACATGATTCATACTCACCAGCTGAGGATTCCAAGTAGTCATAGAACATGTACAGTCCCATGGATTTCTATCCAATCTGATGCTGAGTAATTGCTGTTGATGCTGCCTATTTGGCAAGCGCAACATTTGAAAAAATTCCGTGGGTAGAATTGTTAGTCGATTTCCTGAAAGTACGATTTCCTTGAGATTCTTCTGTTGCTGCAAACCGAATAGTCCCGGTGGCAGAGATTCGAGTTCGTTGTCCGACAAGTCGATTCGCCCGACGCTATCGAGACCATAGAAAGCGTCCATCGAAATATTTCGAATATGACTGAAGCTCAGATCGAGATCGAGCAGATTTGTTAAATCAACGAATGCATCGAAATCTATGCTCGTGATGTTGCCACGGATTTTTAAGGTGAGCAAGGCTGGCATTCCTTGGAGCAGGAATCGCTCGAGCACAGCTATCTGTACATTATAGAGTTCTAACAATTCCAGCTGGCGCAGTCCCATAAACGAATTTTTCTGTAGATTCAGATTTGCACCAGCTCCACCGAGATACAACTTTGTCGTCGAGTTCATGATTTCAAAAGTACTGAAAAGATTGATGTATAGGTGATGTATAGGTATTCTGCAAGGGTGGAGGAATATCTCGCGTGTCAACGGAAAAGAAGAAGGCGCAAGTACCTTGGAAATACGGAATCAAGTGGATTCTCTCGGAAGTCGGCACTCTTCAGGGTTGGAAACGGTGGCAAAGATAATTCTGATAAAAAAGTCAGATTGTTCCCTGTTAAGTCGAGGTTCTCGAGTACTAGCAGGCCAGCAAGGTCCAAGCTCTTAAGCGTGAGCAATTTGTTATTCGCCAGAGACAGATATTTCAAATTCGGAGTACCATAAAAGCAAAATTCCGGGATGAATTTTAAATCATTCTTCTCCAGAGAGAGCTGTACCAGGCTGTCGAGGCCATCGAACATATGCCAGGAGAGATCCTTCAGTGAGCAGTCGTAAAGCCGCAAGTGCGCAAGGTTCCCCAATCCGGTAAAGAGGCCCACGTTTTCACTCTGACCTTCTTTGTAAATGTCATAAGGTAGTATCTCTTTATCTTCCGTTTCTCCGTTATTTTGACGACTAAGTAATATCAGTCGATGTCCTTGATTATGCATTCGCGCTTCTCTCGTTATTCTTAAAGCTCGTGCGCTTCTGACACTCTCGTCAATGGACTCGATCATTGGCTGAATTACTAAACTCGCGCGTTGCGTTGCGTTCGTTCCGCCGGGACTTAGGAGTTTCACCCGTTCCAAGTTCAAGTAGAGAAGACTTAATCCTGCCGAGAAAACAGCGTCGGCAAAGAGGACGATACCACCTCCTTTCTTCCGTCCATGAATGATCTCCTTGTTCATCGAAAACTCGTCATCTAAACCTTGTACGTCCAAAGATATTAAGTCCGTAAAACGTTCGAAGCTCGTTGACCGTAACACAATCTCACTTTCTCCCGTGCCTGATTCGAGAATCGTAAAAACCTAAAATTGTTTACACTTTTAGGAGGATCTCTCTCTTCTTCTCTCCTTCGCATTTCGCAACAAGCTCTACTTGATCCACCCACCTGTATGTCCCAGGGCAATTTGGCCAAAAGCGCATCCGGATTCTCGGTGAATACGCAGCTCGCGACCTTAAGTAATTCATCGTCCGAGGGATGACTGGTTTGGTATCCACCTGTAACTCTATCCTCAAAATAATTCCGTATGAATTGTATATGATCTTCGCTCGTTCCTCTCGATTTGCTGCTCGATTCGGCCCATCGGTGTAAAGGTAAATCGGCAAATTTTTGAACCTCGCAGGAACATCCTTGCGGACACTTTGTCTCCCAGACGCCACCGATATCTATTACTTGGCCAATAGAGCCCTTCTACAGTAGGAGAGAGAAAGAAAAGAAAGGGAGAGATGTAAAAGAGACAAAGGGCTCCGTTAACGAATGCTTTCCTCGCACTAGAATACACGAGAGCCGAGAGTCGAGAGTCGAGAGTCGAGAGCCGGTGCAAAACCCATGACTGTTTCTTTATATCCGCAAAAAATGCTTTCATTGGCAAATAGCGAAAAGTTCTCCCGCGAAATACAGTCAAAGGTTTTGCAATCGGTCGAGAAGCGCGGGTGGAATACGATTCACCACATACGAGAAGTAGAATGACAAGCAACACGGGAATATTCGTCATAATATGTCGACCTTTTGTAGAACGAAGGAAAGCGGCTCTTAAGACCTTTGATGGTACAAAGGAAACTGAATTTTGTTGACCGTTATCTATCCGCTTGCCGCGTTGCTTCCTATCAAACAGGATGCTTTCTATCTACCAACCCACATATGTACACTACTCCTTGCTATTAATTATAAATAACGCTTCCACGAGTGTGGATCTCGCGAACGGTACTGAATCTCGATCGTCCCCCAAAAATCTCTAAAACTCCGTTCGTTTGGATTCGAGATAGTAACGGAGTACCAATCTGTGTCGCAACTTCCTATCCTACTACACGCTCTTTCCCTATCCTATACCCAGGGAATAGGGAAGAATGGAATTTCCGATTGTGTGAGTGAAACCAAAAGCCGGCCTGGGAATTCCTGCCATTGCCTTTTTTCCGACAGACGTACCTGCCAGCGGAATGTATTTCATGACGTATGAATGCTTAAAAAGGTGGATGACACCAAGGGAGGGTGGAAATCTCGGTTTGCTCGCGACTATCGTTGCTGGAGGTTTCGCCGGTATAGCAAATTGGGCCATCGGAATGCCGGCCGATGTCCTAAAGAGCCGCCTTCAAACTGGTATGTACCTGGATTCCATAGCTAGGAATCCCTTTTCGAAAGCATCGCTAATCCCCCGACTTTGTTCTAATCTATACAGCACCAGAGGGTACATATAAGAAAGGAATCCGGGAGGTATTTGTAGTATTAATGAAGGAGGAGGGTCCAAAAGCACTCTACAAAGGTTTCTTACCGGTTATGCTCCGTGCTTTTCCCGCAAATGCAGCCTGCTTCCTTGGCTTCGAATTTGCTTCCAATTTCCTAAATTGGGCCGCACCTAATTTATAACACACATATACAAAACTATTAAACTACAACAAAATATGCGGCCTGCAAAAATAATTAATCGTTCCTGCGGAGAACGTACAATGTGTCAAAAACACGAAAGTATATATAGTATATGGAAGGAATTCCACCTCTGTTATGTATATATTTATGAGCAATGGGAAATCTCACAAATATAAGCCAGGGAAAAAAGTAAAGCAAATGGTAATGGAGCTTTACTTAGATTTCTGTGAAAATATCCCACTTGCCAGAGTGAACAAATAAATATGAATGGACATTCCCCACCCAACAATGAAAGTAGATCAACACTCTGGTTCATTATAAGTAAACATTTTGTAGCGCCTAAGGGATATGTATTTTTTTAAATACAATACAAATGTCATTAATCCTCTGTATCCTGCTTGTCTGTCCAGATATCTAATCAATTCGTGTATGATCAGACGGAGTAGTATTATTAACATCGCACGAGAGAATGAAGAAGATCATTACTTGACTGTTTTGCGAGTAAGAATCTGCATACGCATGTAAATATGTATATATCTACATGCATGCGAAGGAACCTAATCGGACAATTAAAAGATACGGTTGCGATTTCATCAAAAAGATGAAAAAGATGAAAAAGATGAAGAAGAAGGGTGAAGTTCAAAAGATCGAATCGTATTCAAATCGGAATCGAAACCCATCGAAGTGCGCGGCGAACTTGCGCGGTGAAGTTGCGCTGCTATCGCTGTTTGTGCGCTGGGCTCTCAACGACAGCTGATAACAATATCATTTTTGGTTCTTCAGAATTTCATTTTATTGCTGAGCGATATGTTTCTGAAAGCTGTCATTTTAATCGGCGGACCCTTGAAAGGTTTGTTTCTATATTGATAGAGTGTACTTCACTTTCTCAGCTGGCAATTATTCATTTCTATATCTTTTGTGCAACATAACCTTTGACGTTTAATAAGACAAATAAAATAATGATGCAGTCCTACGTCTTTCCATCAAAGTGTCAAGGTTCATCAGGTTCTTGTTAGGTTGTCGTTAGATGTATTGTAAGAACCAGTAAGATTCAGGGATTCCCTTTTTCAGGGACGAGATTTCGCCCACTGTCATTGGATGTACCTAAGCCGCTATTTCCAGTGGCCGGGCTACCTATGATACAGCATCATATCGAAGCATGCACTAAGGTGGCAAACCTAGGAGAAATCTTGATAATAGGCTCCTATCTTGCACAAGATTTATCCCAATTTATTCAAGAAATGACGAGCCTTTATGGCCTAACTATTCGTTATCTTCAAGAATTTACTCCGCTCGGTACAGCTGGTAGTATGTACCACTTTCGGGATCAAATCAGATCCGGAGGACCGACATACTTTTTTATAATGAACGGCGATGTTTGCGCTGATTTTCCACTCCAAGAAATCGCCGATTTCCACGCAAGAAAACAAGCCTTGCTAACGATTATGGCCACAGAGGCTACTAGGCAACAATCCCTGAATTATGGTTGTATGGTCCTTTGTAAAGAAGGCAAAGTCGCGCATTACGTGGAAAAGCCATCAACATTTGTCGCGAACCTGATCAATTGCGGGGTATACCTCGCTAGTCCAGAGATATTTCAAACGATGGCTGTCGTGTTTTACATGGGCAAACACCAGGACAATTTTATGTAGGATTCTTAGCCAACTACCTTCTTTCCATTCCCTGTTCGCTAAACTGGATGTTCTAATGAGTCCGTGAAAAAGAAGCGGCACATCGCGTATTATCCCAATTATTCGGCATAAGCGATAGAGTGGAAACGCAGTTTTCCAAAATAACGTTAGTCGATGGTGGGTCTTTCGCAGGCAACTGAACGGGAACGGCAGGGATCCGGCACACATATCCCTCGAACAGGATATATTAACGCGATTGGCAGGAGGCGGCAGGGTGTTTGCTTTGCCAGTTCTACGCTGGTGGTCTCAAGTCAAAACGGCAGGCTCGGCGATATATGCGAATCGGCACTATCTGGACCTTTATAAGAACAATAATCCCGACCGATTATCGCCGAGGAACTCGGGTCCGTGTCATATCGTAGGTGACGTCTACATTCATCCTACGGCCACCGTGCACGAGACAGCTATGGTATGCGCCGAAATTCACACACAACCTTCACTGCACTTGAATGCTTGAACGACTCAAGGATACCATTTTTTGCAGTTGGGTCCAAACGTTAGCATAGGACCTAACGCAGTAATCGGTCATGGCGTAAGAATACGGGAATCTATTGTGCTTGACAATGCACAAATCCAAGCTCATTCTATCGTTTTGTACAGTATTGTTGGAAGACGCAGTTACGTAGGAGAGTGGGCCCGCGTCGAAGGTACACCTTGTGATCCTAATCCCAACAAACCATTTGCTAAAATGGAAAATCTACCGTTGTTCAACACAAATGGCAAACTCAATCCGTCTATCAGCATTCTAGGTAATTATTGTTATTTCAAAACAATTACAAAACTTTTCTTAAGATCGCCACAGCTGCTTCTTTGTGTCGCAGGTACGAGTGTCTGTTTAGCATCCGAGAAGATCCTCCTTAATTGTATAGTTTTACCGCATAAAGAACTTGTAAACAATTTTAAGAATGAGATAATTCTATGACATAATAAGTATATACAGAAGAAAGAGAGTGCTATGCAAACCTAAAGATTCAACGGTTTGCAAGAAGAACGTGTTTTAACATGTGCTTCCCTCAATTTTCGTTTCATTGAAAAAGCGTTTGGGAACTAAGAATGGACAAAGCGTAATAATTAAGCAATTGAGGTGCGGTCGGACACAAGGGCGGGGGTATGAGAGGCAAGAATGAAAAAACAGGTATTTGCACAAACATTCGCATTTTTTTTTACTAAAATGATTTTAATGTACAAAGAAAGGTTTCGAACATGTGTGTTTTATTAATTTTGTTGTAATATAATATATTGTATATCTGTATATGTGCATCCCTTATCCCAAGTTATAACGCTATATTACAACCTACATTTTAATATTCCATTGAGTTAGAAATTATCCAGTTCAATAGTACAAATTCGAAAATATGGAAATATTGACAGACCAGATTTTTTGACCAGAAAAAATTCTTAATCCACTTCTTTCGACCAGAAATCGTCCTAGAATATGTTTATACATCACCCACCATCGATTTGGGTCGTCTAGAATTGATTTTGGCGACTTTCAATTTTTGAGAATTTTTGAAGGTATACCCCTTCACCTTTTTGCGATTTCGAAATGACCCATTTTTGGCTCAAAAAAATTTTTTAACCACTTCTTTCGACCCAAAATCGTCCTAGAATATGTTTATACATCATATACCATCGATTTGGGTAGTTTAGAAGTGATTTTGGCGACTTTGAAATTTTGACAATTTTTGAAGGTATACCCCTTCACATTTTTTCGATTTCGAAATGACCCAGTTTTGGCTCAACAAAATTTTTTAACCACTTCTTCCGACCCAAAATCAACATAGAATATGTTTATACATCATATACCATCGATTTGGGTGGTCTAGAATTTATTTTGGCGACTTTCAATTTTTCAGAATTTTTGAAGGTATACCCCTTCACCTTTTTGCGATTTCGAAATGACCCATTTTTGGCTCAAAAAAATTTTTTAACCACTTCTTCCGACCCAAAATCAACGTAGAATATGTTTATACATCATATACCATCGATTTGGGTAGTTTAGAAGTGATTTTGGCGACTTTGAAATTTTGACAATTTTTGAAGGTATACCCCTTCACATTTTTTCGATTTCGAAATGACCCATTTTTGGCTCAACAAAATTTTTTAACCACTTCTTCCGACCCAAAATCAACGTAGAATATGTTTATACATCATATACCATCGATTTGGGTGGTCTAGAATTTATTTTGGCGACTTTCAATTTTTGAGAATTTTTGAAGGTATACCCCTTCACCTTTTTGCGATTTCGAAATGACCCATTTTTGGCTCAAAAAAATTTTTTAACCACTTCTTCCGACCCAAAATCAACGTAGAATATGTTTATACATCATGTACCATCGATTTGGGTAGTTTAGAAGTGATTTTGGCGACTTTGAAATTTTGACAATTTTTGAAGGTATACCCCTTCACCTTTTTGCGATTTCGAAATGACCCATTTTTGGCTCAAAAAAATTTTTTAACCACTTCTTCCGACCCAAAATCAACGTAGAATATGTTTATACATCATATACCATCGATTTGGGTAGTTTAGAAGTGATTTTGGCGACTTTGAAATTTTGACAATTTTTGAAGGTATACCCCTTCACATTTTTTCGATTTCGAAATGACCCATTTTTGGCTCAAAAAAATTTTTTAACCACTTCCGACCCAAAATCAACGTAGAATATGTTTATACATCATATACCATCGATTTGGGTAGTTTAGAAGTGATTTTGGCGACTTTGAAATTTTGACAATTTTTGAAGGTATACCCCTTCACATTTTTTCGATTTCGAAATGACCCATTTTTGGCTCAACAAAATTTTTTAACCACTTCTTCCGACCCAAAATCAACGTAGAATATGTTTATACATCATATACCATCGATTTGGGTGGTCTAGAATTTATTTTGGCGACTTTCAATTTTTGAGAATTTTTGAAGGTATACCCCTTCACCTTTTTGCGATTTCGAAATGACCCATTTTTGGCTCAAAAAAATTTTTTAACCACTTCTTCCGACCCAAAATCAACGTAGAATATGTTTATACATCATGTACCATCGATTTGGGTAGTTTAGAAGTGATTTTGGCGACTTTGAAATTTTGACAATTTTTGAAGGTATACCCCTTCACATTTTTTCGATTTCGAAATGACCCAGTTTTGGCTCAACAAAATTTTTTAACCACTTCTTCCGACCCAAAATCAACATAGAATATGTTTATACATCATATACCATCGATTTGGGTGGTCTAGAATTTATTTTGGCGACTTTCAATTTTTCAGAATTTTTGAAGGTATACCCCTTCACCTTTTTGCGATTTCGAAATGACCCATTTTTGGCTCAAAAAAATTTTTTAACCACTTCTTCCGACCCAAAATCAACGTAGAATATGTTTATACATCATATACCATCGATTTGGGTAGTTTAGAAGTGATTTTGGCGACTTTAAAATTTTGACAATTTTTGAAGGTATACCCCTTCACATTTTTTCGATTTCGAAATGACCCATTTTTGGCTCAACAAAATTTTTTAACCACTTCTTCCGACCCAAAATCAACGTAGAATATGTTTATACATCATATACCATCGATTTGGGTGGTCTAGAATTTATTTTGGCGACTTTCAATTTTTGAGAATTTTTGAAGGTATACCCCTTCACCTTTTTGCGATTTCGAAATGACCCATTTTTGGCTCAAAAAAATTTTTTAACCACTTCTTCCGACCCAAAATCAACGTAGAATATGTTTATACATCATGTACCATCGATTTGGGTAGTTTAGAAGTGATTTTGGCGACTTTGAAATTTTGACAATTTTTGAAGGTATACCCCTTCACCTTTTTGCGATTTCGAAATGACCCATTTTTGGCTCAAAAAAATTTTTTAACCACTTCTTCCGACCCAAAATCAACGTAGAATATGTTTATACATCATATACCATCGATTTGGGTAGTTTAGAAGTGATTTTGGCGACTTTGAAATTTTGACAATTTTTGAAGGTATACCCCTTCACATTTTTTCGATTTCGAAATGACCCATTTTTGGCTCAAAAAAATTTTTTAACCACTTCCGACCCAAAATCAACGTAGAATATGTTTATACATCATATACCATCGATTTGGGTAGTTTAGAAGTGATTTTGGCGACTTTGAAATTTTGACAATTTTTGAAGGTATACCCCTTCACATTTTTTCGATTTCGAAATGACCCATTTTTGGCTCAACAAAATTTTTTAACCACTTCTTCCGACCCAAAATCAACGTAGAATATGTTTATACATCATATACCATCGATTTGGGTGGTCTAGAATTTATTTTGGCGACTTTCAATTTTTGAGAATTTTTGAAGGTATACCCCTTCACCTTTTTGCGATTTCGAAATGACCCATTTTTGGCTCAAAAAAATTTTTTAACCACTTCTTCCGACCCAAAATCAACGTAGAATATGTTTATACATCATGTACCATCGATTTGGGTAGTTTAGAAGTGATTTTGGCGACTTTGAAATTTTGACAATTTTTGAAGGTATACCCCTTCACATTTTTTCGATTTCGAAATGACCCAGTTTTGGCTCAACAAAATTTTTTAACCACTTCTTCCGACCCAAAATCAACATAGAATATGTTTATACATCATATACCATCGATTTGGGTGGTCTAGAATTTATTTTGGCGACTTTCAATTTTTCAGAATTTTTGAAGGTATACCCCTTCACCTTTTTGCGATTTCGAAATGACCCATTTTTGGCTCAAAAAAATTTTTTAACCACTTCTTCCGACCCAAAATCAACGTAGAATATGTTTATACATCATATACCATCGATTTGGGTAGTTTAGAAGTGATTTTGGCGACTTTGAAATTTTGACAATTTTTGAAGGTATACCCCTTCACATTTTTTCGATTTCGAAATGACCCATTTTTGGCTCAACAAAATTTTTTAACCACTTCTTCCGACCCAAAATCAACGTAGAATATGTTTATACATCATATACCATCGATTTGGGTGGTCTAGAATTTATTTTGGCGACTTTCAATTTTTCAGAATTTTTGAAGGTATACCCCTTCACCTTTTTGCGATTTCGAAATGACCCATTTTTGGCTCAAAAAAATTTTTTAACCACTTCTTCCGACCCAAAATCAACGTAGAATATGTTTATACATCATATACCATCGATTTGGGTAGTTTAGAAGTGATTTTGGCGACTTTGAAATTTTGACAATTTTTGAAGGTATACCCCTTCACATTTTTTCGATTTCGAAATGACCCATTTTTGGCTCAACAAAATTTTTTAACCACTTCTTCCGACCCAAAATCAACGTAGAATATGTTTATACATCATATACCATCGATTTGGGTGGTCTAGAATTTATTTTGGCGACTTTCAATTTTTGAGAATTTTTGAAGGTATACCCCTTCACCTTTTTGCGATTTCGAAATGACCCATTTTTGGCTCAAAAAAATTTTTTAACCACTTCTTCCGACCCAAAATCAACGTAGAATATGTTTATACATCATGTACCATCGATTTGGGTAGTTTAGAAGTGATTTTGGCGACTTTGAAATTTTGACAATTTTTGAAGGTATACCCCTTCACCTTTTTGCGATTTCGAAATGACCCATTTTTGGCTCAAAAAAATTTTTTAACCACTTCTTCCGACCCAAAATCAACGTAGAATATGTTTATACATCATATACCATCGATTTGGGTAGTTTAGAAGTGATTTTGGCGACTTTGAAATTTTGACAATTTTTGAAGGTATACCCCTTCACATTTTTTCGATTTCGAAATGACCCATTTTTGGCTCAAAAAAATTTTTTAACCACTTCCGACCCAAAATCAACGTAGAATATGTTTATACATCATATACCATCGATTTGGGTAGTTTAGAAGTGATTTTGGCGACTTTGAAATTTTGACAATTTTTGAAGGTATACCCCTTCACATTTTTTCGATTTCGAAATGACCCATTTTTGGCTCAACAAAATTTTTTAACCACTTCTTCCGACCCAAAATCAACGTAGAATATGTTTATACATCATATACCATCGATTTGGGTGGTCTAGAATTTATTTTGGCGACTTTCAATTTTTGAGAATTTTTGAAGGTATACCCCTTCACCTTTTTGCGATTTCGAAATGACCCATTTTTGGCTCAAAAAAATTTTTTAACCACTTCTTCCGACCCAAAATCAACGTAGAATATGTTTATACATCATGTACCATCGATTTGGGTAGTTTAGAAGTGATTTTGGCGACTTTGAAATTTTGACAATTTTTGAAGGTATACCCCTTCACATTTTTTCGATTTCGAAATGACCCAGTTTTGGCTCAACAAAATTTTTTAACCACTTCTTCCGACCCAAAATCAACATAGAATATGTTTATACATCATATACCATCGATTTGGGTGGTCTAGAATTTATTTTGGCGACTTTCAATTTTTCAGAATTTTTGAAGGTATACCCCTTCACCTTTTTGCGATTTCGAAATGACCCATTTTTGGCTCAAAAAAATTTTTTAACCACTTCTTCCGACCCAAAATCAACGTAGAATATGTTTATACATCATATACCATCGATTTGGGTAGTTTAGAAGTGATTTTGGCGACTTTGAAATTTTGACAATTTTTGAAGGTATACCCCTTCACATTTTTTCGATTTCGAAATGACCCATTTTTGGCTCAACAAAATTTTTTAACCACTTCTTCCGACCCAAAATCAACGTAGAATATGTTTATACATCATATACCATCGATTTGGGTGGTCTAGAATTTATTTTGGCGACTTTCAATTTTTCAGAATTTTTGAAGGTATACCCCTTCACCTTTTTGCGATTTCGAAATGACCCATTTTTGGCTCAAAAAAATTTTTTAACCACTTCTTCCGACCCAAAATCAACGTAGAATATGTTTATACATCATATACCATCGATTTGGGTAGTTTAGAAGTGATTTTGGCGACTTTGAAATTTTGACAATTTTTGAAGGTATACCCCTTCACATTTTTTCGATTTCGAAATGACCCATTTTTGGCTCAACAAAATTTTTTAACCACTTCTTCCGACCCAAAATCAACGTAGAATATGTTTATACATCATATACCATCGATATGGGTGGTCTAGAATTTATTTTGGCGACTTTCAATTTTTGAGAATTTTTGAAGGTATACCCCTTCACCTTTTTGCGATTTCGAAATGACCCATTTTTGGCTCAAAAAAATTTTTTAACCACTTCTTCCGACCCAAAATCAACGTAGAATATGTTTATACATCATGTACCATCGATTTGGGTAGTTTAGAAGTGATTTTGGCGACTTTGAAATTTTGACAATTTTTGAAGGTATACCCCTTCACATTTTTTCGATTTCGAAATGACCCATTTTTGGCTCAAAAAAATTTTTTAACCACTTCTTCCGACCCAAAATCAACGTAGAATATGTTTATACATCATATACCATCGATTTGGGTGGTCTAGAATTTATTTTGGCGACTTTCAATTTTTCAGAATTTTTGAAGGTATACCCCTTCACCTTTTTGCGATTTCGAAATGACCCATTTTTGGCTCAAAAAAATTTTTTAACCACTTCTTCCGACCCAAAATCAACGTAGAATATGTTTATACATCATGTACCATCGATTTGGGTAGTTTAGAAGTGATTTTGGCGACTTTGAAATTTTGACAATTTTTGAAGGTATACCCCTTCACATTTTTTCGATTTCGAAATGACCCATTTTTGGCTCAAAAAAATTTTTTAACCACTTCTTCCGACCCAAAATCAACGTAGAATATGTTTATACATCATATACCATCGATTTGGGTAGTTTAGAAGTGATTATGGCGACTTTGAAATTTTGACAATTTTTGAAGGTATACCCCTTCACATTTTTTCGATTTCGAAATGACCCATTTTTGGCTCAACAAAATTTTTTAACCACTTCTTCCGACCCAAAATCAACGTAGAATATGTTTATACATCATATACCATCGATTTGGGTGGTCTAGAATTGATTTTGGCGACTTTCAATTTTTGAGAATTTTTGAAGGTATACCCCTTCACCTTTTTGCGATTTCGAAATGACCCATTTTTGGCTCAAAAAAATTTTTTAACCACTTCTTCCGACCCAAAATCAACGTAGAATATGTTTATACATCACCCACCATCGATTTGGGTCGTTTAGAAGTGATTTTGGCGACATTGAAATTTTGAGAATTTTTGAAGGTATACCCCTTCACATTTTTGCGCTTTTGCGTCGACCCATTTTTTGGCCGGAAAAATTTTTAAACCACTTTTTTCGACCCAAAATCATCCTAGAATATGTTTATACATCATCTAGCATCGATTTGCGCCATTTAGGAGTAAAATTGGCAACTTTGATTTTTTTACGATTTTTGTTGATCTGATCGAATTGATGTGGTCCTATGTACCGGTAGATGGTGCATCAAGCGTACGAGATGAATAATAAAGATGGTGGTCGGTGTTCTGTTATCGTAAGTTATCAACGGTGCAAGGATGAGTGCAACGTTCGATAGCTTGTCTGAATCAACAGGTATTTTGACTGAAGAGTAACCTGTTGACTCCATCCCGTGGCCTGACTATGTCAAAAATGCGGTGACACGTTTCGAAAGAAAATTGTGGCTCCACGTTGTTGCAGTCCAACAAAGCGACGAATACTCTCGCGAGAAAGAAGTTTGTCAAGCCAACATCAACATCCACCGACAAACAGAAGAGGGAGAGGGTGCATGCTTGTAAGGTTCTGAGGCCTAATTGAAAATCCGGATGAGTCTCATTTTTCAGAATGTTCGTTTAGCGAGGTGTTTGGAATGTGGTAAGTAAACTCATTGCCTCCCCTAGATTGCGCCACTTTTTTACCACTTTGCTTTCATTCTCTCTCCTTCTCTCTTACACACACCCTTTCCTCTCTCTTTCTCTCCTCCTCGTCTTTTTAAAATACAGCTAATTGTTTAGGTTTTTTTGGTTAATTAGAAATTGTAAATGAATCTTCCTGTATACCACCAATAGAGAACTGATTGGACGAAATGCACTCCTTGAACTCCGAGTTGGAGAAGGGCGCACAGCAAATCCAAATGGACAAGAAAAGTCAATTATGGCCCAACATCCACAGACACAACATCAACATGAATTTTTGCCATTATGTGATGTACTATTCAACATAATCTCACTGGCATCATATTTTTGTGATGTTGTTTTCGATTTTGCAATGGTGTATGCCCTAGCACATCATTCCTTGGCACCCCCGGTACTCTTTCCTCTGAGCGTCGTTTTAGTGACGATGTCGCTCATTATATCTCAGGTCGGTGGAACCGGAATAAAATATTATATTGTAAAGATGTCTCTGGTATCTCATACCTGGTATTATTTAATGATTTTTCTCGATAACAGATCATCAGCGTGCGGTGGTATCTTTGGGGTGCGAGAGGGAAGTTAATTCGTCGTGAAATATCCGACCGCGATGTTTCTGGGGAAAAGAAGAGTAGCGCAACCTGGACTGTTTGGTGTGTCCTGTTGTTGCATGCGACTCAACTTGGTGTGCTCTGGCGATATTTCAAACTATTCATTCCAGTCAACTTAATTTATGTGAAGCATGAGGTGAATTTCAGGGATCATGCATATCCAGAATTCCTGGAGGATTTAATGAACGATCATATCCTATCAATTTTCACGCTTTTTCTTAGGTAAGGGAGCTTTGTGTTTTACGGCTGGTACATGCGTTCTGCGAGGCTGCACCTATGTTGCTCCTTCAGTTGTACCTCTTGTCCGTGGGACTAGTTGATACCGAGGCAAACTTTGATAGTAGAAGCAGAGAGTTTGTTGATCCAAGAGCAAGCGATAAACTGGCAAAGTTAACTGCGGTATCGGCTGGACTATCGCTTTGGAGTGTTTGTTGGGCTGTAGCTAGCTTCAGTAAAGGAGCTGCCCGGCTCCGAAATTTAGAGCGGTTGGTGCTTACCTGGCTGGGTGTCCTAGCCCAGCTGGCCTGGCGTTTAGGAACTGTCAGTGCCAGGGTTGGGACTCTTGTCACGTATGCCTCGCTCTATGGTGGACAATGGTTGCTCATTGTAATGGCTCTTCACTGGTTGTCCATGTTACTGTGGCTGCTTCTTACACCAGATGGACTCTTCCATGGCGGCGAGCACCTGTCCTTTCTCAGGAAAACTTCCCTAGCATCCCTCCTCGCGTTTGTCTACATATTTGCTTATGTAAACTTGCATGAAACGAATCATCGGCAAAAGATGGTAAAACCTTAGTCGTTCACTAATTGGCTCGTCATTCGCTCATTCGCTCATTCGCTCATTGTTAGTAATACGCTTGTCCTTTGCTTCATATTATTTGTAGGTGATATTTTATACTGTCATGTTCTTGGAGAACAGTCTTCTGATCGGCGTGTGGATAGTTGGTGTTAATCGGACCGTCCTTGAATATCAGAGTCATCCACGGCCTACAACTTTGGTGTCGACTCTCTTAGCTTTATTTTTAGGTGGTATGCTCTTTATGGGTCTTTATTATAGGTAAATATGGTCATATATCTTTTCGAGGCATAAACATATGAGAGTACAGATGATGTAGAGATGTGGGTTTCTAGGTTCTTTCACGTACGAAGATTACGTTACGAGGCTGGTGGAAGAATGACCAGAACGAATCTCGCGGCCTTATCGGATCAGGTAAATTGCAAGATGCAATATTACCTTGCGGGTTATTGTGAGTTGTTATAAGGCCGTTGTTATAATTGCAGGAAAATATGGACGGCAAGCACTTAGGTTACAACGTAAACAAAGAAAATGCGAATACAAATATGCATTTGAATATAGGTAGAACAAAGTTAAGTAATACTGGTATACCGGGTGTGTTCAATTGCCGCTTCGCGAGTCCTGCCGTAGTAAATCCCAATCGCAAGAAGAAAAAGCCGTCCACTTTCGTGCCCCCGCCGGCAGCACAGTCTCAGTCTCAGTCTCAGTCTCAGTCTCAGGCCACAAGTACTGTAGCTAATACTGTCAATGTTGTTGAAGATGCAAAGCAGTGGCTCGGTGGAAACAATGGCACTCGACAGTTGATACCCTTTTGGAAAAAAGCCATTCCGTCTGCTGGAATATTGCAGGTAAAGTCTCCTGATTTGTGTCACAAATCTGTGCAAATATACTTTATACAAATAGTCTTTAACTAAGACTATTCTTTCGATTACTTGGAGTAGAATGATCACGCAAACGAGCAAATGAAAAGAATGGACGCTGGAATTGGTGGTTCTCTGAGTGTCAGTCTAATCAGAGAGAAACTCCGTGAGAAAAGGCAGCAGCAATTGCGAGAGCTACGAGCCATTCAGGAAGAAATAAAAGAAGGGAAATTGTTTCCTCCGCCATCTGCTTCGGCATCTTCGTTCACCACGTCGGGCGGCTCGAATCAGCAACCGCCGCCGAACACAAAACTTCACACTTCTCCGAGTTCCCCGCTATTTGCAGGTGCATCAACGCCGCACGACCTATCGGGAGGGACGATGCTTTCCTCGTGGCCTCCGGTCAAGATGCACTGCTTAATTCCGCCAGCTCCTACTACATCTTCCTCGAGTCACTGCCCTACTATCCATCCTTCGAATTCATGGAGAACAACGCAGAGCGATAGAGCAGACACTCCGGAGATTCTCTTGGCGCCGCGGTGTCTTCCTCATCATTATCCACATTGGTCCCAGTCTGGCCAGCACGAAGGACTACGAATAAGTCAAAACGCCTGCGAAGAAAGCTCGAAGGGCGAACCCGAAATTGAGGGTGAGGTCAGCGACATGGAAGGCAGTCAAGTTCTACTTCCTAGAAGTTACACACTGCCTCGTGAATTTAAGTACAATCGTCCTAATAACATTGCAAAGGGATTAGAAAAGCGAGCAGCGGGGAACAAGTTCGCAGCCTCGCGTTTCTATTTAGCCTCCACGAATAGTTCCGATGGTACGCATCTGTTTCTCCTCCTAAAACTCCACGAACATATCACGGAAATATCTTTACTATCTCTTCTACCTTTTCTACCTTTTCTACCTTTTCTACGTAAGCTGATAACATGTTTGTGCAGGGGATGTAGATAGCGCGAACAATGAGGATGAAACCGATTCGAAGTTGCGGTTTCGAGCGAAAAATGATCATGGACACAACAGCTACGGCGAAGTACAGCGAAGACGGTACGGCTGCTTTGAAATTAACACGAAGAACGAGCTTTCAAATTCAAATTATATCGCGACTGCTTTCGCTTCCAACAACGCTTATTTAAATAACTTCTACGGTCTTCCACGATCGAGTCAACTGTTCAGGAGCAGAGTGAAACACGAGACGAAGCTTTAAACGATTTCCGAGCAAACGTTTGTATGTTTTCTTTTACACGTATATTTCCTGTATAGCGAAATATGACGCTGGTACATGCCAATCATTTTCTTCAGCAGTCTAGCAAAGGAAGAGGAAAAGAACCATCATCCTCTTCTTCTTCTTCTCATTAGCCTATTTATTTAAATATCAACGTACCCACTAATAATATCAAATTCTTGTCAGCCCTCCTTTTTTATAGCGATTAGTGCCTTACACGGTAGTTGCATTTCACATGAAAATAACGATCAGTACTACTTTTACATAATAGACTCGATACATTTCACGAGAATTCCGGGATTACCGCCGGGATTGACTCGGGAAGGAAACGGTATTTCACAGATTAATAAGGTACACCACATGGGTAAAAAGGAGATTTTTAATATTAAATATTTTATCTAATCGTTATAAATATTTAATAGTACATTAAAAATATATACGAAACGTTTCGGTGTAAGTGGTGAAGCGAATGAAAAAAATGCACTAACGCTTTGAAAAAATACAGTGATTCGGTGATTGGCGAATATCGCAGAGAGACTAACAAGATAATGATGACGATGAGATTCCTGTACGACGATCTCCAACGATTATTAATAATATGGAGGTGGAGGCGACAAATGATATAAATATGTGTGAAAGTGCATCGATCACGAAAAATAAGATACATACATATAATACAAGGTTGGCACGACACGGAAACACATGTGCTCACATATTTCTAGATACTTGCGGATTTGCGTTTCTTTCCAACCCCGTTGAGAAACCCACCATAATGTATAGCGATAACATTCTATAACATTCTATTCTGCTCGGGCTTTTTTCAGTCTTTTTATACAGTGAATTCGGAAACTTCATAAACATCAAAAGTGTTTGGTCGATCGGGGGCCGGCTACATTATTTGGTCATAGGATTTCGGTATACGTCGAGAACGCATGCAAGACCTCACGCTCGACTTTCGACTGTTGTATCTCGTTCCTCGTTTCTCGTTTCTCGTTTCTCGTTTCTCGTCTATCGTCTTCTACGATACTTATATGGACGAGAACGAGCGATAAGAACACGTCAATGTTCTAACGTTCTATGTTCCGTTAGTGTTGTAAGTGTACGAGTCTCCCGAAGAGACTCCCGACCCAGGGAGGGTTCAATAATCGTTGCTAATGCCTGCTAGTAGAAATCATTTCCAGTCATTCATCCGAAAGCAAGCGAAATTGTTTCTTAAAAATTCGGTTCCCACTCATGGTTCTCGGCCCTCCCCTATATTTTGTCGAATCGTGAAATGCCATGAATGCCCGCGAATTGTAGAAACGCAAGTTTGCGAATTCAGTCGATTCTTCCGTACGACGGTACGACGTCTTTCTCTATCCAGAAATCGCAATTCGGATAGTCGCGTTCTGGCAGGGCATCCTGGTTAACGATGAGTACTCGCTTGACACCTTCTTGATCTGCCTGCGCAACATCTCCATGCCAAACATAGCGATTGAAGAGTTGTTGCACCGCCGAAACATGTCTCTTTTCTTCGGGTCTATTTGCCGCGTATGAGCCGAGAATAGCAGCGGCGTCACTATCCGGATCAGCAAAGTTTCCGCCGCGAGGTTGAGTGGCTACGTAAAATGGAATGTTGCTCTTCATCCGCGCCACCGTTAAAAGAGGACAGATCACACGAATATCTGATATCATCCTTGATAGGCCCTCCAGGCTTGAATTATATCGCCTATGGAAATGCGAGAAATTGAAGGATAATTGTGAAAATGATGAAGACTTAAAGACTGAAAAGAAAGAAGTTAATTAACTTACCTAAGAGCTTCCTCTGCCAAACCTGTGGTCCCAAGTAACGACTCCTTTACGATTTTGTCAACTTGTGTGGAGTTTAATGTGATATTCGAGGCCAGATACTTATAAGGAATACCCGAGTGAGCAGTACTGCCCATCACCACTTTCACGGTAAATTCATTTCGGGCCCAAATTTGGCCGACCGGTTCTTGGAGTATGACACCGTCAAGAACGAGCCACTCGTGTCGTTTTTCTGGAGAAGTAACTTCCCGATTTTCCGGAAGACCAACATTTCCGACGTGCCAGGATTCGGGAACAGAGTCCATTAGTTCTTCGGCCGTTTTACTCCGTAAGCAAGCGGCGTCGCGGCACGAAATGGAATTTAGAAATGGTTCGCTTAATTTTTCCGAGGTTGTAAGATTTCTGCCAGGGAAAATGGCACTTCCACTGGATATCCAGACTTTGGAAAACAAGCCTTTTGCTTTGCGAGTACCGACTAAGCTTGTAACCAGAGTACCCCCGGCCCTGTGACCCCAAACAGTCACCGATTTTTTATTACCGCCAAAATTTTCGATGTTAAGCTGAACCCATTGGAGAGCCGCTACGATATCCGAAAGTCCGTAATTCCCTGATGTCGGAAGATGCGTCACTTTCGAAAGAGGTTCTGCCGCCAGAAATCCGAAGACTCCCAGTCTAAAAATCAACGGATAAACCATAAACATTATATTTTCTTTCTGAAAGAGGAAGTGGATTTCCAATGGTTTTGGACTTACCTGAAATTGGGTCTGACAAACACCATGTCGCGGACACGTGCCAGCTTCGCCGAAGGCTGCATTACGCCTGGCGATGCTCCGGTTAGGGTTTCGGCGCCGATTAAAACAACCACTGGTAAAGGCGAATCATATCTAACTTCCGGGGTAAAAACGTCCAAGTAAAGACAATCTTCGGCACCCTCAACACGACCTGAAGCATCGCGTTGCCAGCATACATCCGTCGAATTGTGTGCCAAATAAGTTCCTGTCCAACAATACTCTATTCTCTTTAGCGACTCAGCTGGCTGCCAACGACGATTCTCGGTGGGTGGAAGGGCATAAGGTATTCCCCGAAATGCCAAACCACCATCCTCCAGTACTCCTTGCACCAGACCACAGGAAGTAACGGCTTCAACGTATTTCCCGTCCTTCAATTGCTGCGTCAAGTTCTTTCTGGGCCCGATGCAGGCCACGCAGATAATAATCAATACAGATAACAGAATGCAGAGCGTCGCCACTGAAAAATCGGTAAACTCAATCGTTATTCTGATCTTCAAGCATCTCAAGTATGTCTTGAGTGCACACGAATAAGATGGAGCTAACGAATTTACCCAAAACGAAGAGGTTTCTTCTTGCGACTGACACGCACATGACGAGAAAATTTTGTTTCGGTGAGCCGATGTTGTCAGGCGTATCTCCGTCGAGACGAATAGTTTCCATGCCATCTTCATCCCGAGCAGGATTTTTTTCAGCTGTACCGCCATCGTCTAAAGTCTCGACACTCGCTAGCCCAGCAGCCCCGGTAGTTCCCAATTCTAGATGATTTTCCTGAAAAATCACCCATTTCAAAGTAGAATTTTATAAATGCCTCCTGCTGCCTCCTGCTGCCTGGTTTTACTTTTAGAAACTTTGAAATGTAGCAACCTTATTCCTTTTTCTAGGAAAAACGGATGCCAGTGGCAACCTTATGGCATCCAAAATTCCCTTTCGACCTTCCTTGTCCTTCGCGTTCCGCCCCGGTGCACTTCCTTTTTCCGGCGACCTGCTGCATTGCTCATTATCTTTGCCATTTTCGGCAGTTTCCTCGCCATCAACAGGTTCAGTTGGCAGTTTACATTCATCCTCCTGAAATTTCAATGTAAAACTTCTTTGTAACATTACAGTGCCAGCATGATTTTGCTCTTGCTGACAGTCAATTTTCAATTGCAAAGATAGGAGCTGTTATTTAAAACTGGCAGATCGATATTGCCAGGTGTGTCGATCGGGGTTTACGTCATCCGTTGTTGATACAATAATAAAAAGAAGCCGTTACGGTGCTATGAACACCCCTATGTTGAATATGCTATCCTGCCTTGGGAACTTTTGTTCTTTGAAGCGTCATAAACAAATGTGAAGCGGTTGGTCGGCCGGTTGGTCGGTTGGTCCCCTCTCTCATTAAAGGTATTCTAAGTACCTACAGTTTGGTCATTGCCCGTTTCTATAGTAATTCACCTGTATTTAAACCTGTGTTTACCTTGCATGGTTCCTTGCTCCTGGTGCGACAGAAACCAGGCATCTTTATGCCACCAATCGGAATCTTTTTCTTTGGCTTGTTCTCCTCAGATCCCGATTCGGTCATTGCCGCACCACCTGTATGTTTGCTGTTTTCAGCGTTCAGCATTTTCTCCCTCTCTTCTTCCGCGATTTCTTTCTTGTCGATACTCTGGTCTTGATCCATCTGGCTCATAGTACCTCACTGAAAAATATGCAATGTTTCTTGGAAATCAACGTCGTTAATTCTTTGTTTGTTGCATATACCTCCAGAACTTAGTATCGGTTGCATTTTGTTCATTTTTCATATTTCTGGCATAAAGTCGGTATTCTTTCAAGAAGTCTCTCAAGCAGAAAGGAAGAAAGAGAGAACAAACGAACAAGGGGAAAGGAGAGAGAGAGAGAGAGAGAGAGAGAGGGGGGGGGGTAATATTAACAGAAACTTGGTTGGTTTATCTCGGTAGCGCTAATTACTCCTGCTACGACCCTTCTTACCCTTCTTACCCTTCTTACCCTTTCTCCCTCACCCTCACCCTCTCTTTCTCTTTCTCTTTTAGTTTACCATCGCGCTGTGCATGAGCTGTTAAATCAATACGCGTTCCGGTTTGCGGTTTTAATCTAGCAGATGGAAAAATCGACTGACTGCCGATTTATTTCGAACTGGGAAAGGTTTGCCCATCGATTTCCAGTCGAGAAATATGCAAAATACAAAATGCACGTGAAATAATACGTAGGAGTACGCCCTTTTAATTTCGACATATCGTGAGAGGGCATGGTGAGAGAAAGAAAAATCAAAGAATATTTAATAGTAATATATCAGGATGGATCACCCGGTAAAAAAAGAGTAAGAGCAGCTGGCGTCGGGGTGCGTCGTGACGCCGTAGACGCCGGGACGGCGGGATGGCGGGTTGGCGGGTTGGCGAGACATAAACTGATCGATTGCCCGGGAGGCATTGCTCCCCCGGTTATATTACTAGAACGAAGCAATTGTGATCGCGACGCTACATGAACATTTTTTTATTTTTCCCAACTCGCGTACATGTTATACGTTCCTTGAATACTCGAAAGCTTCGAATGGATAAATAATATCCCTTCAATTATACCGTGTCAATTTGGCCAAACAGTGCTTTACACACACGAGCAATAGCTACTCTAAAATGTATTCTTTGTTTACTCATTGTTTTTCTGCTTTTTCTGCTTTTTCTACGCTCATGATAATTACTCGCTTACCGTATAATTTCTGGCCAACCTGAACTCGAGTGCATGGACGCTTGGTCCCTTCTCTCAGCCTTTCACGCTCTCTCCCCCGTGCCTACATCTACATCTACCTTTTCTCTCTTTCTCTCTTTCTCTCTTTTTGCCGCCTTGAGAATACCATAATTTTTCTTTTATTTTTCGACTATCATAACGCACTTCCACGTTTCGTTCTATTTGAAATCAGTCTACGAATCGTTCTTCCTTCCTAACTCTTTGGATTTTGGGCCCATATCAAAAATATATCAGATGTAAACACTCACGTTTCTCATACAGCACCGAGTGACGCCGCCGAATATTTTGCGGAATAATCTTCCTATTTGTCGTGTCAAAGGTTGTTTTAAATACGAAAAGATTATTCGGAACGATTGTCTACTGATCCATTCACAGTGATCCTGTGAGCCTGTAAAGATCGATAAAGATTTCCGCAGAAAAACTCTTGAAACGCGTTACTAACAATAAGATGTCACTCGTAAAGACGCGAAACGCGTGCCCTGTTTGACTGCCGTTTTACGACTCCGCTGCTTGCCCCCTACTCCACCTGCGCGAAAAGAAGCGAACCCCCTTTTCTACCAATAGCGTATGCTCTTCTTTAAGCTCTTGATTTCATTGGTTGTATTCGACTAATTCTTCGACCCTCGACGCCCGCTAAATTTATCCAGAATTAGTGTTTACAGAAATCTCTGTCCGTCTATGCTTTTGAAAATATCATCTGCTTTCCTTCGTTAAATCTTTTTTACTCAGCATTATATTTGGATTCCTACTGGGGTACAACGTAATTGATTCGTTTCAAGAAATTTTTAAACCGACCCGTACCCGCATTGGACGCCTGATTCCGAGCGGTTAATACGAACGGAGGGTTTGGAAAAATGTTGTCTGCGTCGTGTACCCCCCGATTGGTCGATGAAGCCTGCTCCCAATTCGTCTGCATGCTTCATAGATAATCGACATTTTTCAAAATAAATTCCTTTCGAATCGAAGACCTAGATATGATAGAAGGAAAATAAAACGTGGAATCATTTCGTTCAAGGGAGGGTCGATAATGCGCACGCGCTCATCTTCCCGCGCATCCCCGACAGCAGTGGTTCTCAGTTGAGAGAAAATACGACAGGAAGGCCAAACAAGGAACGGCAGAGCTTCTCGGTGCCGATGGAATTGGATGGAATTGGATGGAATCGGCGAAATGGCGAACATGTTGTGTAAGAGGCAGTGCACTGACATGACAACAAGTACTTTTTTTTATTGATAGATTTAGAATGTGACCGATTCTAGGAGTGTATCTTGATAGTAAGGGCAGTGCAACTTCTCGGGTGAGTGCAGGAAGCATTTCCATCCCCAGAAGTTAATTGGGCTGCGTACTGTCGACCGAGCCGCTCCATGGGATCTCTTGTGACAAACCAGAGTTCAGCTAGCGTGCAGGTTATGTGAAACTACGTAGGAATTACGTTCGCCTGTTCGCGTTGATATCAACCGTTCAGGATGGGCCAGGGCACGGAAACCTGCACCGACAGACCTACGGAAGTCAGCGTCATTCGTTTCGTTTCCAGGAATCGCACTGTCGAGGAAATTACTCCCAAAAAGGTACTCCTCTCGCGGCCATTTAATTGAGTTCAACGACCTCTTAGTCAAAACAAATCGCGGTACTTACGCACGATCTTCTTCACTTTTTGATTCTCCACTTGTTTATTTGTTCAATTCGCAATTATTATAAGTAATAATTATATATCCTTTTTAATTCTTCCCGATTTTTCTTGGTCCTCATACATACACGCTTACGCGTAGCTAACTTAAGTATTAAATATTCTCGTACCTACAGGAAATCTATACGTGTAAGCAAAGAGGTTGTGGCAAGATATTCACAAATCAAGATGAATATAAAACACACGAAGCTCTTGAGGCATTGAAAATTCGATTTATGTAAGCAGTCATGTTTTGTGAACTAGATTAACTAGATTTCAGTTACATTATTAGAATTTGCCGCAGTAACAAAGTCCGTCCGGTTCTCGTTTGTCTAGTTGTCGTGAACCAGGCTGTGGGGAGGAGCTGTCTGACCCTGGAAGTATGTGGCGTCACTATCAAGAGTGGCACAATAACGAGACCAATGTATTTATATGCCCTTATACGAATTGCGGTTCCTTCCATGCTACTAGTACTAATCTTGAAGAGCATATCGAGACTTCCCACCGGCAACCACCAGTTTTGTCGACCGAGCCTGAAGTCATATGCTTTGAAGGTCCAGAAAATTCTATGGACGAGGATCCTTTGCAGAACACAGACAATATGTATGAGAAACCTAGTAGACCAATTAAGATGGCTTTACAACACCAACAACAGTACGAGTCTAATACTAAGAAGAGGACACAAATCAAAAACAAAGAATTAGTTCGGGAACCGGGAAAGCGAATTAACGAGAACACTATGAGTAAAGAAGAATGTGCTGAATATTCGGAATATTCGGAATATTCGGGCAAGAATACGAAGGAAACCTTGATCGAAACGATTAATTTCCCCATTAACGAAAGTCTCTTGATTAACGCGGAAAATTTTCTATCCAAGTACGAGGATCACCCCAATGCATGTGTCGATCCAGATACTGACCCGCTTAGCATCGACCCACTGAACGATTCGATAGCCGAGCCGAAATTCCGACCCGATGACTCTAAAGATGATCGTTCACCCGAGAGAGAGCAACTACTCTATATAAAAGGCAACGTCGACGATGCCGACGACGATGATGATGACGACGAAGAGGACGAAGACTACGATGACGTTACCAATACTGTCTGCCCAAAGGCTGAAGTGAAAGGTCAAGAACACAGCGTTGATCTGGATAAGTTTGAGAGGATTTATGGGAACAATTCTGAGTACGAAGTATCTCAGAACGGAGAGTCCCTAACGGTTGTAGAGAACAGTAAGTTGGAAAGTAGTTTGGAAAATACAAATAGCAACTGCTCAGATGATGAGGAATATACACCGAAAAAACAGCGTATGTCCCGCTACAAGCATGACATGTACGAGTGTGGTGTTAATAGTTGCGGAAAAAGGTATAAGTACATATCCCATTATCGTCATCATCAAGGTACTCACAAGAAGCTAGTAGCTAATACAGTGAATTCGTACGCAAGCAATAAAACTCCAATCAGAGGAAAGCAAGGGAAAGCATCAACAGTCAGTTTTTTTCTGTAAGTTGAACTATTGTGAACTATTGTGAACTATTGTTCACCTATTGTGCGCCTATTGTGCGCCTATTGTGCGCGAATACTCGATAAAACTCTGGGGCACTTTAGTCGTGCATCCGAGGAAAGCAAGTCTTTTACAGCTTCTGAATATTTCACGAGCAGATGCAAAATTCCGGGTTGTGGTGCGCAACTAAATAATGTAACTGGCCTGTGGAAACACTATCAGGTCAATCACGCTAATTCGAAACTACCATTGGTGCAGGCCACTAAGAACGAAGAAGCGTTTCGGTGAGCGATATCTTGAACCTTCTTATTGGGCTCGTTTGAAATGAATCAAACACAAGGCGGCAGGGGTGGCGGTGAGGACAGCAACGACGGCGTTGGTGGCTGATGCTGAGGCGACGGCGGCTATCGCTATCACATTTCCTTTTTTTAGTTGTTCGAATTCAACCAAGAATTATAACATTACAGATAGTAAAACGTTTCAGATGCAAGTTCCCTGGCTGCGAGATAGAATTTAACACGTCGATGAAGTTGTACAAGCACTACAATGACGTTCACTTCAACGAGTCAGCCAATAGCACTAGCGAAGACGCAAATGCAAGCGCAAATGCAAGCGCAAACGCAAAGACTGCCAATGGAAGTAGTTTTCATTATGTTAAACTATTCAAGGATGATACTACTGTCCAGCAAGCGAACTTTAAGACTGAGTTGAAAACAAAGCATAACGTTAACGTAAATGATTATACTATGAAAAACGTCGATGGCCAGAGATTGTCGGCAATCTTGAAGAAGGAAGGTGGGCGTTGATTCTCGACGAAGTAGTGTCTTCAATTGCAATGCTAAATGTCGAATCGTTAACGCGACGAATTGGAGTACTTTGCTGATCTCTAGTTAGGCTAATACTTATCTTGTGTCCTCTCATAAATGGATCTGCTTTATTCGCAGCAGCCTCCATTCTCTCGTATCTTACTTCGATGCGTTTTCAACGCGTATCCGTCGCGTTACAGTTTTCCATTCCAATTCCAATTCGAATACTGCCAATCCGACGACATCCTGTAAAATGGCGTCTTCGCAAAACAAGAAAGGGGGCGCGTGGGCGGGAGCTTGTCACAGAAAATGATCAGACCATCCAGGAAGTAGTTAGACGGTCATCGGGGCAAACGCTCAAGTTTTAATTAAGAGGTCAGTTCGGCCAGGAGAGATTTACTACTTGAATCACGCAAGGTACTCCGAACTTTCCATAGTGATTTTTACCATTTTGTATTATTCTATCGTTTTGATGTATCTCCTAAAACTATATAAAGCGAAGCTATAGTAACTAAATACTAGATATCGTAGAGCTACAAGTATTACGTAGCAGTTTGAATTGTATGTTGCTGTACCTTGAGAAATAAAGTGCAACGCTCGGTGAATGAGATCTCAAGGAGATACTTAATGAAGAGCAGTGTCGAAAGGATAGCATGCACCCCGAACAACGACGCACAGTAGTTGCTGTGCCCAGGATGTTGCTGAGGATTTATTTTGCAAGTTTCTTTGTCTGTTCGGCAGTCGCGCGTAAGCCTAATTTTCTTTTGATAATCGTCGATGACTTGAGAACATCGTTAGGCTGTTATGGAGATTTGAATGCCCAAACTCCAAACATAGACCGACTAGCCAAGGAGGGTGCGATATTTTCACAAGCATATTCTCAGGTAGAAAACCAAAAGTGCCGGTCACGGGATAATATTCAAATGCACTGATTGTAAATCTTGCTCGTTTTCCTAGCAAGCGTTGTGTGCTCCAAGTAGGAACTCATTTTTAACTAGCAGAAGGCCGGATACGCTTCATCTGTACGACTTTTATAGTTATTGGCGAGATAATATCGGGAATTTTACGACGTTACCCCAACATCTGAAAGAACACGGATACGTTACCAAGTCGGTGGGAAAGATTTTTCACCCAGGTGATTTTAATTTCAATGATCTCGTTTTAATTTCAATTATCGTTTCGTTATGCTTTTGTTGGATTCTGTTTTTTTTTTTTTTTTTTTTTTTTTTTCAGGAATCAGTTCAAACGGAAGCGACGATAGCCCTTACTCCTGGTCTGAGAAACCATTTCATTCATACACAAACAAGTACAAGAATGCTCGAGTCTGCCAATCGAACTCTAGTTCATTGCCGTCACGAAATCTCGTTAAGTCTTATTACATCTCGATTACCTCTACAAATTGAGGCGCGATCCTCGTTGGTGTGGAATCATTGGTTTATTGTGAAATTATAAACATTGTTCTAGGTGTGCCCTGTTAATCTTCTGAACATGCCAAATGGCACTTTGCCAGACATAGAGATAGTAGACGAAGCAGCGCGTTTTTTGCGAGACCATGCTAGTAATCCAGATCCTTTTCTTCTTGCAGTAGGCTTTCAAAAGCCGCATATACCTCTTAAATATCCCGAGAAATATCAAAGTACATCAGTCAAATATTTCAAATATTTCACACACTGTTCCATTATTTTTCGTGTTTCGTGTTTCGTGTTTCGTTTATATTAATGCGGGATCGCGTTGCAGAGAATCATCCAATAGAGAAATTCCAACTCCCCGTTCCGTACAGTTGGCCTGAAAATGTTAGTGCAGTTGCTTACAATCCATGGATGGATCTTAGAAAGAGAGAGGATGTGGAATCGCTGCATTTGAAGTTTCCATGGGAAAAAATACCAGGTAGAAAAATTGTAAAATTCTACCCTGGATACCCTTCCAGTCAATATATATATATATATGAGTTCTTGGTTTGCAGTTAGTTTTGGAAAAGAGATAATGCAGTCATACTATGCTGCAGTGACATACATAGATGATTTGATTGGCAAGCTTATTAATTATTTGGAGGCTTATTCTTTCCGGGAAAATACCGTGATACTGCTGACCTCCGATCACGGTAAGGACCCCTCTGAATGTAAATTTCGATTTGCGCGAGATGGTTTCTCCTTAAAGAGTTTGTTTAACGAGTTTTCCGACGGTTTTTCGTGGTCGAAAATCATTGTGCAGGTTGGTCATTGGGAGAGCACGCGGTTTGGGGAAAATACAGTAACTTCGACGTTGCCGTAAAAGTACCGCTCGTAATATCGTTGCCGACACTCGTCACGAAAACTTGGCCCATGACGCGTCCACAGAAGAGTCCAGTAGTTGTAGATGCGATCGTCGAACTAGTCGACATTTTTCCCACAATCGCCGATCTTGCTGGCATTCCTATACCGATCTGTACAGAGGAAACAACTGTTGCTACTTGTAGCGAGGGTATTTCCTTTGTGCCTCCATTAAGGGTTGCTAGGAACAAGCTAAAGGTAAATGGATAGAATAGCGTGGTCCTTACGAACAGCATCAGCATCAGTAAACTCGGTAGATTTATTCAAGTACGAATGGTACGAATTGGTTGGTAGTGTATAGCTTGGAAGAAAGCGGCTTTCAGTCAGTACCCAAGACCAGGACTTAAACCTACGTGGAATCCAAACAGTGACGAACCACGTCTCGAGGAAATTAATATAATGGGCTACACGCTGAAAACCCCTCGGTATCGTTATACTGCTTGGTTACATTTTCTCCCGGATAGCTGCAAATCTGATTGGACTACAGTGTACGCAGAAGAGCTCTACGATCACGAATTAGATGCCGCGGAAACTCGAAATTTAGCTACTTTCGAGAAATACAGCTTGATTAAAAGCAGCCTTCGAGTATCCTTGATAGAAGGTTGGACGCAAGCCTTGCCAGCAAATTTCACACAACCGTTGTCGTTTACTTTGTAAAATCAAAGCTGACGAACTCCTTTCGGCAACAGTCCTATTTTCTATATTCCTATTATTTCGCGGGAGGTGGGAAGTCGGAGGTCAATGTGAGGAGCAACATTTTATTAAAATTATTAGGTTCAATAAGATCTATTGTTTGGTTGATACACCGTATAAACAAGGTACATTAATACTGTTCGAATAGGATAAAACTAATGACAGAACAGAAATTTTTAATTACCATAAGCTTCAACTTCAAATTCATTACAAAGCTATTACTATTTCATTGGGTATTAATAAAAACCCCTCTCACGTAAGGTTTTCACGGAAAGATTTTTACGTTAATTCTGATAATAAACTGATATCACTTCGTCCTTCAGTTTGGTTTATCAGCTTTTGGTCACACTTGTCGTCTTCGTCCACTGCTGTCTTTTGTGCGACATTCGACGCTAAGAACTCCAGATTCCCAATACAATTTTCATAGAGATTCACGGTGCGTAGAACCTTTTACATCTAAACACACATGACATCCCAATTAAGATGCTTTTTCTTATGATAATAATATGCGTATAAAATATGCAAACTTACTTCTATAATAACGTCCCGGTCGTCGTCGTCATCGATGTTTATAGAATGTGGTGGCGCAGCTCTCTCTCCTTGTACATTGTTCTGTCGAAGATTAAGAATATAATTATAGTAAAAATATTGCTAGATTGACAATACTTACTTGGAACGGTCTAGAAGAGTTGGGTGTCAGTTCATTGGTCATGAGCGAGTACAAGTTTCTTAAGTAATCCGTTGTCAGAGTCGCCCTGGCATCTTGCGGATTATTGAGATGCTATAAAACGCGCAAAGCCATAGATTCATAGAAAATCTTCGACAGTTGCTTCGACAGGATAATGTGCTCTTACATCTTGATTAAACCTGTGTTGATTATAGATGTCTTGGATGGTAGGACCGTTTCTACCCCTTGCCATCGGTAAGGCTCTTGCCGCTGCTTGATTCATTAAGAAGACTTTATTCTGAGTCATAGCTTGTGCTACGTTCAGTCGTACTACACCAACAGGCCCACTACCACTAGGATTATTCATTTGTGCTGCAATCATTTCATTCCTGGCAGCCTGTCCCTTCTTTTCTTCTTCGTACTCCAACCAAGCTTGTTTTCTTTCTTCCTCGTTTAATTCCTCATCCACCTGAAAATTCTCGTTTTCTTTTATTTATATCCACGGTTTAATATAACAGACGATGCCTCACCTTATTCTCCAACAAAGAATCGTGTGTATGAAAGGAATCGATGTACTCGTTATATTTTAGAAGAATCTCAGCTAAGAGACGATCCTTGGGCAAGTTGAACGATTTCTTAATGCCACAAAGAACAGGCTCAAACCGATATAATTCAGTCAAGTCGTTATTTGTGTAATGACGCTCAATTTGTTGCTCGTCGACTACTCTACAGGCGAGTGAGAGCTTAGTCACTTGTCGGTTGTAAATCTTCACTTCCATAGTACCAGCCGCGAGAAGTCGATAGATGTAGCATGGTTTTAGTTGCCCAAATCTGAAATTAATGGCAAGAGAAATTAGTTTAGTTAGGAACCGAAAGGTTCAATAAGATTTATGTCGAGGAAGAAGTGTACCGATAGACTCGGAAAATACTTTGAACGTCATGGCTCGGATTCCAACTCGTATCGAATAGAATCACTCGATTTGCCCCTGTTAAGTTGATACCCAGGCCACCAGCTTTCGTAGATAATAAAAATAAGCGAGCTCTCTTATTAGATGGCCTATTAAATAAGCGGCACCAAGTATTTCTGTTTGCCGCGGAAGTCTGGCCGTCCAAACGGAAATAATCTACGTTCTGAATCCATCGGCAATTGAAGCCTAGAAGATTTTCCGATTTCCTTCCCGTCCGAGTATCCTTGTCGATTTTCTCGAGAAAACTCTCGATCACGGTCAACGATACCAGAGATTGGGAAAAGACGAGTCTGTGTCATGAAATAATGAACAATTAAAGCTGAAAACTCCATCTCCATCTCCATCTCCAGCTGAGAGTACGGGGAAATTGCGGTGATTATTCAATACGTACACTTTGTCTCCAACTTCCCCGCATTCTTTCAAAATTCCAAAGAGGATCAATAACTTTGGGGAAATGATTAAATTTTCATAGTCACTCGGTTGGAGGAATTGTGTCCACCACTTTTCTTCTACAGGGGTTTCTTGCTGGTCACTGTTGGACGGTCCCCCGTACTTACGTCCTACTCGGTGTAAGAGAGAGAGGGAGAGGGAGAGGGAGATGCACTTAACAATTTGCTAGCGTAGAATTAGATATCGTAGAAAATGTCTGCTCACCTTCATCACTAGCATTATTTTTACCGGTTGCAGAATCTTCTGATTCACTACTACCATCAACTATGAAGTCTCGGAGGGAATTCTCAGAATCTGTTGATCCTTTGTCGTTGTTTTTTTCATTTTCTTTGTCGGCGTTTATTTGCAAGGCCAAAGGGTGAGTCCATATTCTCTGCAGTGCATTAAAATCAGCGAACATCGATCCCCCTGGTACACGCATACGTCTATAAAAGTAATGATCTTGATAGAATACATCTCAAGTAACTGATTGAAATGAGAATCATGAGAATCATGAGAATCATGAGATTGATTGCCAAGATTGAATTGTAACGATAAAATGTAATCCCAAAATATTCACCTAGAGTAATTTGCTAAATAGTGCTCGTATAGTTTCTGTTGGACTTCGGAGAGTGTTGTATAAATGACGTATTCGTGTTTCGTGGGTAAAAAAGGCACCAGCACGTTGTAGCCAAATCTTTGCACGGTGCCCTTTAACATTTTATGCAAAACATAAGCACGTTTTTTCATGAGCTGGACGTCATATTTTGTAGAATCGTCGAACTGGCCGTTCGTGATGGGATTGACGAATCTGTTGGAGAACTCAGTTTTGGTACCTAATAAGTTTGGTTTTACAAACTGAACCATACAATGATCTGCTCGGACAAAAATGAAATAGATCTAAGGTGATTATCGAGTCGCGAACTTGCGGTTTCTTTAAAGGGAGCAAAATAATAAAGATACTCACATTCGGTTAGGTTGTTTTGCAAAGGTGTACCAGTCAGTATGATTCGTCGTAGCGTCCTAATTCCTCTCATTGTTTTACTTAAGCTGGTGTCCTCGTTCTTTAATAAATGTCCCTCGTCACAGATTACAACGTCTGGTCCAGGATGTAGCAAGCATGCCTGTATTCGTTCTGTCAGGAATTTTGATTTGAGCTTTCTCCCGGCAAGATTGCGGAACATTTGGTACGATATAATTAGCACTCCGCCTGATTCATGCCAATTTTGTAGTACGTGCATTCTGTCTCGATTGTTCTTGAACCTGGATAAATTAGTAAAATATAGCCATCATTCCCTCAGCAGTTAGCTACGGTTCCGTTAATCGCGAGGAAATGCGAGGAAATGTGAGAAAACGAGGGGAAACGAGGGGAAACGAGGGGAAACGAGAGATAGACTCACTTCGCAGTCATCTCGAAAATTTCAATATCCGTATAATTATCGACATCTTCTAGCCATTTGTGGAATTCATTAACCCAATTTAGAATCGTCCCCATAGGACATACGATCATAATCCTCCGCATGTCAGTTTCCCTGTGTGACAGTAGAGTATGCACCAAGGTAACCGACTGCAGTGTCTTGCCAAGACCCATGCAATGTGCAAGTATGCACCCACTGCCAGGACTATCTTTTATGCGTTGAAGGGACTCAAAACACGAATCCCATATGAACCGAAGACCTTGAATTTGGTGGGTTTTTAGATGTTTTACTAAGTTCTCATGGACGACGATCAGTTCTTTCTTGGTCTCAAGGTCGAAGTCCAATACAAATCTCCCTGTTTCAGTAAGCTGAGGTTCGCACACGTCTTTGTACTATGGGGACAAAAAAAGAGGATTTATGCTTATTGCGATTGCATTGTGATTTGTTAGAAATGCTTCTAGTATCCTTCAAAGTATCCTTCAAAGTATCCTTCAAAGTATCCTTCAAAGTATCCTTCAAAGTTTACGGCCTGACCCATGTTACGCGCCAGTGATAAACTGCAGATGTATTTTACTGTTAGAGGAGAGCGCTACTGGAATGCATAAGTGTAATTAATGCAACCATCGACAAGTGTTAGAAAAATTCAAAGTTTACCAATTTCTGTCTTTCCGCGATTCTTTTCAGTCTATCTTCCTCCGTGCGAGCCGCCTCTCTAGTATCTGCCGCAACCGATTGACCTTTCATGACCTTTCTTATATTTTTCCTCCCCTTTTTACCACCTGACTGCGGAGACGCAAAAAGATCTTCGTCGCTTTGGCAGCTGTTATCTTCGCTGCTGTCCGTTACTTTCCTAATACGCTTTCGCTTTGGCTTTACTCTGCAAGACGAGATTGCAACACATTAGATCGGTCAATTTAATATTAGTGTACCACCAGTAGTATGATTGTATTTTGCGCGTGCCTCTCCACAACGGAGGAATCGCTCTCAGAAGAAGCGTTTGTATGCTTGCGATCATTATCAGCGTCCAGATCGGTGTCTTTGTCCGATTCAGACTCCGCCGATCCTGCGCTGCCGGAACTGTTTTTCGAATTCCCGTCAGAATCTGACAGCAGTATTCTTCTACGATTCACCTTCTTCCGCCTGCGCTTTTTTAGCTCGCACTCGGAGTCATCCCTGGGAATGAGTAGCGGCTATTTTTCCTTTCAAATGAGACGAGCACATCTTGCGAACTATTCGAAAGCCGAAAGAAATTCAAAGAAAACTCACTCCGCATCTTCATTTTCTAGATTCTCTTTCCTCCTAGACTTCTCTGTGTCAACACCCTTGTAATGCGTATCCCATGGATTATTTGACAATAGCAAGTTTTTCCTCCATCCATTGTATTCTGCATCTTTGTTTTCCTGTTACACCGAGTATGACACGGAAGAGAATTCTCATTAGCATTAACTGTATGCGTGCAAATATGCGTGCATTGTTATTTATTAATTTGTTATTTATACCTTCTCGTCGTCATCGGTTTCTTCTTTCTTTGTAACTTCATTCTTATTCTTATTCTTCTTCTTATCCAAACTTCTTGTGTTTTGCGTCTTTTTAATTGGCCTCACTTCGTCCTCCTCGGAACTGATATCTACCACCTCTTTCTGTCCACCTATCAATTTCAAGTCAAATAAAGAACTTGGAAATTTCAAGAGACATCGGATGAGTTTACCAGATTAATGTTTACCAGTCTCTGAGCCTGAAGATTCCATTAAAGCAGTTTTCCATATTTCATCCCCCTGCTGGATCAGTTCCTTGTTTGTTAGCACATTAGACGTACTAGCTTCTTCCCGGACACGCGAGGGGATTGCATCATCGTCCGAGCTGTCGTCAGAAGTACTTTCATTTTCTTTCGTGTCTGTCAGACTATCTGATGACCTCCTACCCTTCCCTGCAGTTGCTGACAGTTTTCTACGCATAGCAGCTTTTTTAAAATCATCCCAGATCGAGTCTTTTTCTTTACTTCTTGCCCGGCTGGTTCTTCTTTGACTTCCTTCCAGGTTGCTTAAATCGGTGAGCCTACACAGCCGAATTACCATGCAAAAGAATCGGCCGTTCATTAGCATTCCAGAAAGTGAACACACACTTATGGAAAAACAAATTTAAAGAAGCTTCTTACCTTTTAATTTCTTTGTTATCCATTCTAGACTTGGAATTCTCCAAGGCCTTTTTATATTTTTCCAGAACATTGGATTGAATTCGTTCTAGCATAACATAACAAGAACTTTGCAATTTCTCATCCTGCCGAAACAGTCGACATTTATCTTGCACAGCATTTTCAGCAGCTTTAGATTCTGACATTGATCCTGCAAGAATGCTCTTCTCAGTACCCATCTCTTTTTTTCTTCCTTTCTTGCTCTTTATAATATCCTCCTCCTGCTTGTCATCTATATCATTATCGTCATTGTCGATTGCAGATTGCCTGGTACTTTTATTGAGTTTCTGCTGGACAATTGAGTCATCTGAACTATCACTGTCCCTATCAGAGAACATCGCAATAAGTTTCTTTTTTGCTATACTATCACTTGCACAGTCATCCACATGTTCTTCCGAGGAAAGATTGTCCTCGGATGTTACATTGCAAGTGATACTTTTAGCGCTACTGCCATCAGTTTCATTAGGACTATCTCTTCTTTGACAAGAGCAAGATCTTTCCAACGAATAAGTATTATACTCTTCTTGTACTTCTGAACAATAATGATCTAGTTTCTCCTTAGTCTTGACAAGTTGGTCTAAAACACGTTGCATAAGTTTACATGTATCTTGTGATTCTTCCTTGTTCTCTCCAGTAGTTGACAACTTGAGCTTCCCCACATTCATAGCAAATTCAAAGCAAACTTGTGCTGATTCGCTGACAATGTTTGACAAGAATGTGTTGACTCGTAACTCTTTACCTAGGTAATCATAAAATCATTTGTGGTTCGATATAAATCGTTTTAATAGATTACTTGTCGTTAATCATTTGCGTTAAAAATTGATTCACTGATGCGCGCGCGCGCGCGCGTGCGATTAAATCGTCGAAAGTAATTTGACGCGAGCAATTGTGCTGCGTTAGTTGTAATTAAATATAGAGAAAAGTGAGTAAATTTTGTAATAAATATAGTTCTTTCTATATGACGATATAAAATATCGCTCGTATATTACAGGACGTACTGCTTTCAAAGAACGGAATCAGTGGACGTGCTACGCACGTCATTCCCGCTTTCGCGACAAACGATCATTTAATGATTACGAATAAGGTGCATAGTATCATATTCCCGCTTTTGAAACAAATGAACATCGCCGTGCGTAGCACGTCATTCAAGCACAAGATTTTAACAAGCGGAGTGTATTAAACTGACCGTTTCGCTCGTCCTGGCCATTTTGACAGCAATCTTCGCCACAGTTACGAGCCTTCTTGGCCGGTTTGTCCATGCTTTCCTATAAGAAAAACCTTTGTATTTAACTCATGCAAGGGATTTTCAAATATTTTAATGTTCTACTATCGCTACAGGGCATTATAAATGCGCTACAGGGTTTCCGAGAAATGGTCGAAATGGTCGAAATGGTCGAAATGAGACCAAGCAAAACGTATAAACGATATTGCTAGCTCTTGATATTAGACTGTGTTGTCCAGTGCTAAAGGAGCCATATATTGATAATTAATCGTGATATATCTGTGCTGACACTATAACTTAACTTATATTATTGTACACTTTGATTAAGGGTTAGAATCGTATTTGTCAAACTTTAAATCAGATATCTGAAGAGAGAACATTAACATTTTAACATTAAACTTACAAGGGTCGTGCTGTTTGATTAACATAGCTATATGGTTGCAACCACCCCGTTGAATGGAATAAATTACCGTTGAATAGAACTTTTAGAAAAATGATCAGCAGACCCGCCAAATTACGCTTCCACCGGGTATTTAAACGGATTAGATTCGATTTTATTTGATTCCTTCAAGCACATCAAATAAACTTCCCAAAAACCATCGAATTTCTGACGTCACGACCAAGCGGCTTATGCAGTATATACAGTGTCGTTAAAATTTCGCTTCTCCCCGCCATAATGTAATCGCATAGTTTGAAGAACTTTTTTAATGAGATCCTCGCTTTCTTGAATAAATTCGCCTGTTTTTAAAGTGACGACTGCCACAAACGACGTGAGAATAAACAGATCATGCAATATACTTTCGTGCTGCATCCAATGTTATCGGCCACTTTAGGATTTAGATCGCGATGCTCTTTCTCGTGAGAATTAATATTAAATTTACCGACAGCAACTAGATTTAATAGGACCTGCTCTGCGCAGAATCAAATATATATATAGTTGTATATACAGATCTGGTGGATAGAAGAGACATGCGGTTACAATGATTGCAGGTATCATTCGGTCTTCTTTTTGTCGAATTTTAAGAAATGTCGAGCCCGTGAACATCGCTAGACGACAATATACAAGATGGGTTAATCGAACACCCATCGCAATCGTAAACGAGAATGAACTTTTCGATTCCGATGAGGTCACAATTGCGAAGCCGAGTACCGAGCATGGACGCCGAAAGAAAAATCAAGAAGAAATTAAGAAGAAAACATCACGGGACGACGCTGAACCCGAAGGCATTCCAACGAAAAAGTGGTCAAACATTACGATTCTCAAGGACAACGATTCACTCATAACGTAGGATTTTTCTAGTCCATTTGTCCGACATTATAAATCTGCTCCTAAGAGAGAGACTGTGGTTAAGTCGACTTTGCTTTCAAATTATATTTCTTCAAGGTCCCTGATGACTAAAGTTAAGTCTCGGAAGTCAAGGGCAAAGAACAAGGTAGTTCTACTGGAGGGACAGAGGTTAATTAAGGATGGTATCCTGGCTGGAGTGTTACCCAGTTTAATAATATTCAGTAGAGAATCTGATTTGGATGGTTTGGAGATTCCAAGAAGTACACAGCTCTACAAGATTCCATACAAGAGAATGCAGCTGTGGTCCAATTTGACAACTTGTCCTGGAGTGATGGGTAAGCAACAAAGCAAGCAACAGTACAAGCTGTACTAGTATGACATCAATTGACAAATTCATCATTCAACTGACATTGCTCTCATGCAATCTGTTGTATCTGGATCCAGGTTTATTTCCAACTCCTGAACTTGACAAGCATCCACTATCAAAGGATGCAATGCCACTTACCATTGTCTGTGATAATGTCAGAGAGCCTGGAAATATGGGATCTATTCTAAGAGTAGCAGCAGGTGTTGGGTGTGAGAAATTAATTTTATTGAAAGGTATGCACCTTGCGTGAACATGATTCACACAGTCCATGGGTAGCTATAATTATGTTTGTGTTTAGGCTGTGTTGATCTTTGGGATGCAAAAGTAACACGTTCTGCTGCTGGAGCTCACTTTCGCATGCCCATTCATCACGACGTGATGCCCGAAGATATACCAAGATTAGTAAATCCAGATGGAAGCTTTTATATAACTGATAGTAACTGGGCAGATGCATCCTCCGATGAATACACCTCCAAGCAGGCAGCTGATGTGATTTCATCCGGGGCTGACTGCGTTAGTAACGAAGAAAATCTGACTGCTAAGAAACACTACATAGATATAAACAACCTACCTAGTTCTTCAAAGGTCCAGTCATTGATGGTTAGGGAATTTACAAATGATTTACCCGTTGAACCTTATTATTCGGTAGATTTTACAAATGAGGAAACAATATTGATTGTGCCTGGTGAAACGCAAGGTCTCAGCATACATACATGTGACTTATTGAAAGATAAATCATGCACTCGGGTGAATATTCCTCTTATGAATGGGGTGGACAGTTTGAATGTAGCTTCAGCTCTTGGTATAGTGGTCTTTGAGATTAAGAGGCAAATTATCGAAAAACTTAGACGATTCAAATAAAATTACTTTTATTAATTACTTCGTTACATTGAATGAAAGTGATTATTCTGACAATTTTCTATGGGATAGTGGAAGGTTACACATGCTGCCTACAGCAATCCTTCCGATGGTCTTTAAAATGAGCACTCTTAGGTCACAGTTCATCGGTGGGCGGTCTAGCTGCGAGAGGACGAGCTGAAAAAAGGTGCATGTGCACACAAGTTTTGAGATCGTTCTATAGTAAATCATTTTGAATGTTGATAGTAATTCTTACTTGCACAGCTATGGGGCTGCAATTTAATATCGTCAATAGCAAATCCACCATTACTAGCGGTACCTTTCAAGATCAAACGATAAGGTACTCGGCTGTGCATGGTTACTTGCGCCGGTGTCCAGGATGGTCTTGGATGATTAAACCCCTTTGCCGTCAATGACCAAAGCTAGAAGAGGCAGAGCATGAGGAGATACGGCTAACGGAGTAACGGAGTAAGAATCAGCTAACGATGCACTCTTGTGAAGAGTAAATCTTACAGGTCGTTCCTCCTCATTTCCGTTCTCGTCGTCATCGACGGACTCGGGCCGGTCAGTGTTGTTCTCAGCAGGAACTTTAAGGAGTTCCAGAGTGGTTGACTCTTCGACTCCGAACGCAGCGAACCAAAAACTAAAGCACATATCATCTTCATCGGGTAATGTTTGGATGACCGGTGATTTCAATCGAACCTCGATGGAATTTTGACTCGCCGTAAAGATGTCGAAGAAGACAAAGTCGCCACTCGCGCCAAAGGTCTTGTCCAGAAGCTGGGCAGGCCGATGAGCGAGAAACGCTAGTTGCCATGTTACGACACGATCTTTATAAGCCGAAGTAATATTCTCCCAACCGCATAATCCTCTTTCGAAGCTGCAATCTTCCGGTCTTACAAACGCGCTTGCCGGTTTTACTGAAAAGCAATCGGTCTTACTAATCATCTCACTAATCATGTCACTAATCATGTCACTGATTAATGTCTAAGAGCGATGCTTGTAGTTTGCGTACTGACCCGTGCAATTACCAGTGAAAAATGCAATGTCGTCGATACCGATGCTGCCGGTCGCTCTGTTTGGACCCCAGGTACCTTCGAATACGATCTGAAAATCCTTTGCTTCGTTCACGCTAACTTGCGCATATGACCAACCTGGGCCCTGATCATTGTACAGTTGCCAGATCGACTTGGAAGTTGTCACGGAAGTTTCTCTGATAGATTGAACGGAAACGCGAAGAACTCCTTACCAAGAAAATGAACGGAAATGTAATAAGCGCACCGAATTTCGCAAGAGAGACGGCGGGGGACAGGAGACGAAGCGATGCGTGATCGACGAACCTAAGCTAGGTCCGGCAGAGTCAATGAATGGTTCGAACATGAAGTACCAAAAAGTCAAGCACAGGGGTTCGTCCAAGGTGTTTATTGGCCGGCTGACCAACTGTGCGGTACCACCGCTAGATGATCGTGGCGGCCCACGTGGACGTCCGAGCCCCAGGAAATATTCGTTTCTCCGATTGCTCGTGAATCCTGTCGTGTAAGACTTTCGCTGATTTCGTGGACTCAAAGTCTGGACCGATATTCTTTCCCACTCGACGCGATCAGGATCCCTCGAATTCATCCAATCACACTCATCTAGTTCGAAGGTGCAATCTCGGGGATCCGCCGCTGCGACTTGTGGCCAAACTATCGGGATTCGGGATTCGGGATTCGGGATTCGGGACAACGTGCGAATAATTATTCGATTGCAGATATTAAGATTGTTTAACTGTCAGTGAGACTACATACCGGGGCAGACACCCTGAGAGAACGAAATGTCGTCAATGGCGATATCTCCGGTGCCAGGATTTCCGACGGATGCTTCGAAGATTAATTGATATTCGTGGACCGAGGCGATCGTGACTTCGGCAGCGAACCAAGCGTTTCCAGCATTTCCAGCATTTCCAGCATTTCCAGTTAGTCCCCAAATTTCTCGAAGCGGCGCATCCAAATTGCGAAGATGACGCAAGTATAGCTTGAGAGTTCCGATTCCAAATCCAAACATGTGAAACCAAAAGTGCATGCATGTCGGGCCATCCGTGCTAGTCCCGGGAAAACTACTACTAAGAAGTCTCGCCGTGTCTCCCGGTCGACGTGGAAATCCGGAGTCGATATACGTGTATCCTCCAGGCATTGACCGTTCGCTGGAGCTGTCGATTGTTGGGCCCGTTGCTGGATTACTGCTGCCGCGGCTCTACGAGTGCATCTGTCTGGAGTTAGGGGTCTTAGAGCCTTAATGCTCAAAGGCTCAAATGCTCAAAGGCTGAGTCGCGATTTCCGAGACCGCACGTTACTCACGATGGTCCAGTCAAAGTCATCCTCCGCGTCATTGTTCCACTCACAAAATCCACCCGCGAAATTACAGGCACCAACGCAGGATGTTCCTGGCTGTAGATCTATATCGTCTGTGGCGATGTAACCGCGGTAAAGACGCAATGGATCGGCCGTCTCGACGGGAAACCCCTCGATAATTAGCTAACGAATTAAGAGGACACGTAAAATCAGTTTTTGCGAAGTCAAACCCGCACCTACCGAATGCAAGTCCGGGAAAGTGTAAAGTATTTGCGCCTGCTGCCAAACCCCGAGAACATAATATTGCGCGTTCCAAAGAACGCGCTCCTCCAAGAGATCCCGCGGTTGGCAGGACGTTGTCGTTCTGTTCTCCCCCGGAATCTCTTCGACATCTTGATCCTTTTTCACGGAGTACTCATCGATGCCCACGTGAAGCAGAATTCTTAGTCCAGCAACGCTTAAACCGTCGATCGAGTATTTCAATAGGATACAGGTACCTGAAACTCCTGTACTTCCTAATTGCGGGCTATGCATTCGTGCTCCGGGACTTCTTAATTTAAGATCCTTCGTTGGCAACTGCGAGGTATCTAAGAAACCGTACCTGACGAGTAGATTGTAGATAGAGCAGCCGCACTTTGCACATCTTCTTGAGAATCTAAGAGGATGTTGGACACTCACCCTCCATCCATAGTGCCGGATGTGAAGTCCGATGGCGGTCCGCCTATCCAGTTAGTACCCAACCCGGTACCTGGCATCCAGTCAAGTGCCCCGTTACCATTTTGCCATTCACAGAGCGATTGCGTAGGATAAATTCCAAAGTCGCAAAACACTTCGTCTATCGAAGTCGTCGGCGCCGGTGCCGGTATCGTTACTGGTATCGTTACTGGTACCGTTACTTTGCCCGGGTACCTTTGAAGAGATCAAACGAATCAACGCGATTTAACTGGAATTCCTAAACTCTCGGTCTATCGGTCTATCGGTCTATCGGTCTATCGGTCGCTTTAGCCGTACCTCTGCGCCAGGGTCCACGGATTTTCCGGACTACGTCGGATACTAGGAGTCGTGGCAGAAGAAAGTAGGATAGTTCCAGTGGGAAGGATATTAGGTTTGCGAGACCAATGCCAATTCGGCTCGATACGCTCAACTTCTAAGTCGAGAGGTTCGCGATCGCGATGCCGATCAGGATCGGGATCGGGATCAGGATCAGGATCTGGATTAGAAAGAGGTACGAGTTTTTGGGTAGTATTGTAGATCTCAACCAAGTCTCCCTGTTCGCCAGGAATCGGTTCAGTGACATCAGTGAAACGGGACGCGGTTTGCGACGACCACCAGAGACGGAAACTGATCGACAGAAAAAGGTATACACTCGAAGGAAAATGCATTGCGGGCACTTTAGTTTTGCCACGAATTATAAATTCGAGGAGGATGAGCTCGTTCGGACAGACTGCCGTTTTCGTAACGAGCCGTTTCGTAAACTGAAATCTCTTTCCGGAAATAAAGTGCGAACGCTCCGTAATTCCGTAATTCCGGGCACCGCGCTTCCGGTCGTTACGCTTCCATTGAAAAGGTTATTGGTTCGACAATGAAGTTTCATCGAGGCGGAGCGAAACGAACAAGTATAATAAAAGGTAGTGCGTGCTGTGCCACCTTTTTTCCAATATATTTCGATTATATTCGAGGATTAGGAAGGAGGATGAAATAAGAGATTTGACGTTTGAATTCAAAATTACATTTTATTGTTATCTTAATACGGACTAGTATATTGTTACCATATACACATTCAATAGCTCACTTATAATTTGTAACTTATGATACACTCACAAACATTGATAGAGACAGTCACGATAATCTTGTAGCGTGTTTCATGACCGGGCAAGCTACGGCTCAAGCTCTATTTACGTAGAAGATATATTTCTCCTTGAAACGATTGCGAATGGATGAGTTCTCGATAGCTCATCGATTATCGCGGTAAGTTTCGTTTGCGCGGTACTTTATCGTGACCTTCCCGTGGTCACTTCGATTTACAACTTCTCTTTATTTCACGGCTCAGACCCACATTTCAATTTAGCGACTCTCCTACATCCTCCAATCTCCTACATGGTATCTTTTGTGCGATCTTGAAACGTCCAAAGTAGCATGTTGTAGCATGTACTGTTCGTTCTTTTCGAAAAAGATGGAAAAATGCCGGTGTTACATCTGTTTTGCCTCTCTAATGTAAGCGAGTCGCTTAAATGTAGTTGCAAATTCGTGTTGTTGTCGAAACCTTTCTCGGTTTCGTCGATATTAGTGGCAGGTCGAAGGGGAATTATGTTTTCGATTAGTTCTCGATGCAGTTGACCAAGAATACATGAAAAGGCAACTGTCGAAGTGTCGAAGTGTCGAAGTGTCGAAGAAATGCAAAGAGAAAGAAGGGGCGAACAGTTTGTTCGCGGATATAGTTATTAAAATTTCATTAGAAACTTTCAGTCGGGGGTGGCTCGTGAGGCTGGCTTTCTGAGTATTTTATTTGTGTTTGCTTGCGTTAGCAAATACGATATTTATATTCGTTCATTTTATTCTTAGCGTAATGACTAGATAAGTTTCAGCCACCAAATGAATAACGTGTTCTTTGATCCCATATATTATATTCGTACCAGTGTGTTGCTGATGAAATATATGGACGAAAATTTCCCTGCCAAAGTGCATGCCGATGACGTGCAGGTTCCTTCCATCTTCTTCTTCTTCTTCGATAATTTCATTTCCCGTCAACTCTCTTCCTGGTAAGCGATATGTCCAGTTTTTGATACGAATATCTAGACTACCATGATAGGAAAGTAGTACTCGTCGAATTGCCATTAGCGAGATGTAATGTGTCTCTTTAAACAGGTACCGATCAAATATATGAAGCTTCGATTTAGACAGAGTTTACACAGAATCCGGAGAATCCATACGTTTCCGCGCTTTTGTCACAATGTACTTTGGCATTGAAATTTGATCAACCTCTGCTCAGGAATCTGAACAATTGCACCGTCGCATATTGATTGGTATTCAAAGCAGAATAGCTCGAAAGTGAGAAATTTTCAGCAAAAATAGGTGAAACTTAGTGTTAGTAGGAGAGGCGCGATATCCACATGGAAGATCATTTTCTTGCCCTGTCCTTGCCAGTTCTATCTCTGTTGGTTTGATCTCTCGTCCTGCTTGTTAGAGCGCGATACATTTGAGGCACATAAAGGGAAATATTTTCTTCTAGCCGCAAAAAAATCCACTTCCGTGTAATTACCGCGCGCGATACTTATCACGAGACTTATGCATTCAAAGTACTCTAGTATAAGTAGTAAGTTTGAGTAGAAACGTATGGGTTTCGGTGGTTCTACACCATCACCCGAGCATCGCGGAGCTTATTAACAATAAAAAAGGTATTGAACGAATTGTATAGTGTTGTTTGTCGAGGATGTTGGGAACGCGCAAACGATCACCGGATCACCGGATCACCGGATCACCGGATCACCGGATCACCGCGTTTCACTACCTCCTCAACTATCTAATATACAGTAGTTCCAGCCCTGCTTTTAATCGTCGAGCTAACAGTTTTGTGCTATTTATAATTGTGTGCACTGCACTCTTTTTTTCCTTCTTTGTTCTGTATTCTCTTATCCCATGCGATTCTCTATGCTGCGCCTTCTTCTTTAGAAACGAATTTTTGGAAGCATGGTACCTCCTAGTATCCGCCGGATACTGAAAGTAGTAGAAACGCAACTCATACCTTCCAAGACTCTCCACGTTTTACATTTTCTGTAAGTCGCCAAATGTTACTTGAACCATCACGAAATACGTGAAATACGTGAAATACGCGAAACGTATTCTTTACCGTGACCATGTATCAAAAGTAAAAAGTAAGCACAGTCGGCTTTTGCAAGAATTTTTAAGAAGTCGCACGTAATCTCATTTCACAAATATCCCTGCAACGTCGACATAGAGAATCTCATTGATTTTGTTACGCGTGTACGTGTGTATGTGTGTACGCGTATGGTGTTTGTCCCCTGGGTAAGAGTTTAAACTCTGTGGGAGTGTGGAAGTGTACTTTATAATGTTTACTTTGTTGCTGGAGCGTAAGCGCGATGAGTTCGATAGAATCGATTACCGAAAGTGCGTTTACGTGTCGTCGGTTAGTCCTTGGTTTCTTGGCAAAGCAGGAGCTGGCGATTATACGATAACTCTTGGACGATATTCGAAACACAAAGCGATTTGCTTGGGATAAACCTGTACAGAGTAAAATAGTAAAGTAGTGGAGTTAATACGGGGGTGGCGGATGGCGGATGGCGGATGGCGGATGGCGGATGTATTGTCTGTTCACTACGCGTCAGCCAGGCGACCGAACGTTTATATATACACCGGTGATTCCTGACCAGTCAGTAACCTAAACATCGACGTTGGCATGGTCTTCATCAGGATCTAAAAGAGAGAATGTTTGTGGTGATGTCTTCTTTGTCCGTCTTCGGTCTTTTAGTTTAGATTTACACGTGATTTACGCAGTGATTTACGCAGTGATTTACACGTACCTCGCCTACCGACGTCGCGAGAAGATTAACGATCTTCTCGTGTGGTACCGCGACCACGCTCTGATTGTTAATTTCGATAATTCTATGGCCGACTCGGACACCGCCTCTCTCGGCGATTCCACCCCTGAGTAGACTGCATATCACTCCGTTCTGTACACTAAATCCTAATTGATACTTGGTGTCGGGTCTTTTGATCTTGACCTCGACGACTGGTGCGCATGGTACCACCGTTAGTTTCACGACCGTCTGGTTTTTCGAATTCTTGATATAAGTCTGACAGGTGGAGAGAGGTAAGCCGACCAAAGAGATACCATTTATGGCGATTATTTGGTCGCCGATGTTGAGTTGACCGCAACGCGCGGCCGCACCGGGCGTTGCCAGATTCGCGATTACTACCGTTGGTAGCATCGAACCCCATCCGGATTCCACAATGACGACACCTAAGATCTCGCCCTTTGCTTTCGGCACCACCACCTGAAACCATCCCGAAACCATCCCGAAACCCCCCCTTTATTATTCTGCCTTTTGTTTTCTAGCCTTTCTAGCCTTTCTAGCCTTTCTACTAGCTTTCACTTACCTCTTTCTGCATTTCCTTCTTGGCAAACATTTGCAACTCGTCCCCGAATATCTCTTGGGAATTCAGTACCTCCTGGTAATCCATTTCTTTGACGAAACTATGATCTTCGATGCCGTTTGCCTTCAAGAATTCCATATAAGCAACTTGAAAAGCTTGGCCGATGCTTTGTGCGATAAACTGAGCTTCCTCGCTCTCGAACACGTGACATATCATCTTCGGAGTACGATTGATCTTCGGGGCCTCTTCCATCTCGTGGGGCACAAAACGTCGACGAGCCATCAACACCACCAGGTCCCCGATGTCAGCTATATAGGATATAGTTCTCAGGGCATGGTCCATCATGATTTCTTTCAAGTCCGTGTTGAGGACCATTATTTTTTCCGTCGAGATGAATAGGTCGACTTCCGTGCTCGGCTGGGTCTCGCCATCCGGTGCCTAGATCCGTTTTATTGTAAAACATCAATAAATCGACTCTTTCGAAGAATCGAAGAATAATCACTCCTCAAAATGGAATGATATGATATGATATATGTGCAGATACACCTGTACCTCGAAGAGCAGGTATCTCGAAGATGGATAGCATACGTACCAATGCCTGTACTCGTTCGAGTGACGGAAGCGCAGCGTGTTTGGGAAAAAAGAGAAACAGAGAAAATGGCCGATTAATTAACTATGCGAGAATGGAACTGGACTACATAGACATGAAATGGTGAAGAACATGAGGGAGTGTGATAAAGACCGAGCGAGCGAGCACGTATCGTCCATCGATGGGCGACATCAGGGATACGTTTAATCGCGATTGCCCTCAGAGAGGAAGAGCACCACGATCGTTCCCTCGAGTTTTCTTTTTCTTCGACATTTGACAATTTCCCGCTATCAACCTGAGAGTTTACTCGAGAGACCTCGCGGAGGCTTTCGCGTTAGATTGCTTTTCTCGCTAAACTGTTTGCGATCTCGATTACCAAAATTTCTTACGTGCGAACGCAAAAGCTCTCGTATCCCGAAAGAAGCCCATAAAGAGTACGGATAGGAAAGGTGGAGAGGTCAACACAAATGTGCTTGTTTAGAAGACAAACTGAGGAATGCGTGAATAAAAGGAGGAAAAGGAGGAAAATGAGGAAGGAGAGAAGTACGACAGTTGTTTGGGGCATAAATCGGATGAGCGCAGGCAGGCAGCAAGCGAGGGGGCTGGCAGGCAGGCTGGGTTACTGTCCAATGCGAATCAGTCCCGTGTTCTGCGACGGGGTGACGAGGTCTGAGTCTGGGTCCGGATCAAGTCAAGAGGGAACTAGAAATTGAATGAAATTGAATGAAACTGAATGAAACTGAATGAAACTGAACGAAACTGAATGAAACTGAATGAAATTTGGAGGATAAAGAAGTGAAGGGGACACGTCGAAGAATGGTTTGCGTCTGTAAGGTCGCGTAAGAAGCAAGCGCTAATAGTAAAGGAGATATTAATAATGAGATAAAGAGATCAAGGTCAGACCTTGATCTTAGTGACGGCCTCTTCGACCATGTGATTTTTAAGGCGTTTACGCCTTTTACGGCCCCCTTCCTCTTCGATCTCGACCGAGCCCAGAAAGTGTAGCCTGAAAACGGTGGTTGGCCCCAAGGAGCCACTGATCGGGGCCAGTTTCGTACTCGGTTGGGTCCCTATCGTCTGCGACTCGGACTGGCCCCCACCAGAAGCACTGCCTATAAGTTCTTCGCTCGAGTCGCACTCGTCCTCCTCTAGGCTCCCTTGCGAGGCAACGCTGCAGCGACCGTACCCGTGCGGCCCCCCATAGTTTAAGAGCGTACCCTGCATCTGCACTGGCCCATCCTTCCGCGTAACGCAAAACAAACAAACAAAGGCACTTGCCAGTCACATCGCCACGTACCACCGACCGAACGAACCACCTACACTTCTTTCTTTTTGCTTTCTTCTTACTGTTCTTGCGCTTTGACGAGTACCGATTATCGTTTAACCGCCTACCACCTACCACCTACCACTTGCAACCTGCCCTCCACCATTCCTTGGAATCATAACACGTTTGGAAGGACATTCGTTAAATATCATATTCAGAGATTGACAGAGATTAGGGGCAGGTGCTCGGTAGAGGATGCCGAAGAAAATCAAGTAGCGCGATAACACGGCAAACGGTGCATCGCACGAAACAATAATTGCCTCGATGAATAGACACGCACGCCTTTGTAATCATTAAAAGTGCAACCTAGAAAATAGCAGCGAAAGCTAGGGAAAGCCGGTGGAAGCCGATGGAAGCCGATGAAAGCCCATGAAAGCTTGGACAAGCTTGGACAAGCGAAGGAAAGCCAGAGGAAGCGTGTTTAAGTGGTTGCACGTCGAGACATCGTCGTGTCTAAGAGCCGGATAACGATCCCGACACCTAGCTGGGAGATGAAATGAAGGAATTACTTGTTGGAAACAAATATCTTGATATCCTAAAAGTTATGAGAAGATTTCGGAAAACTTGATGTACGAGGAATACGCCGGCACATCCGCTACATTATCCAGCTCTTGGACTTGGATGGATTTAGAAATCGCATTGATATGAGTCCCGAGTGTTCAGTGGTGGATAATATCGTGACGTTGTGACAGTCCTAGAAACAGTATCGCTAATGTCAAGGCGCGAGACATTAGTTTAAACTTTCAACATTAATTTAAGTATCCTGTTCGATTAACTATCAGATCAATCAAGGAACAATGTCAGTGTCCGTGGAAGCGACGTGGAAGCGACGTGGAAGCGACGTGGAAGCGCTTTCCTTGCACTTACTAGAGTTACGAGAAGAAACGACTCCGATCGAGAATGGCGCATCGACAGGAATGCAAAGACATCATAATCCTATTTAATTATGAAAATATTCATCGGTCAGAATAGTTTGAACTTACGAGTCAGCAGAGATAGATACCGCGGGTCTAATCTCTGCGCCCGTTTATCGATATTATCGATATTATCGATATTATCGCAATATTTTCGATCGCTATTTTGAAGAGTTACCGGTCTACCAAATAAGTACCGTGAAAATCGGCGCTCATCAAAGTATCTTTGGTCTCGGAGGAAGAAACTCTCAGGTTCGATTTCTCGTATATCTTGCGTATCCGGGTCGCTCGCGTGCAATTATTCCGAGAAGATTTCAGTGAACAATTTCAGTGAACAATTTCAGTGAACAATTTCAGTGAACTAAGAAAGGGATGTCGTTCCTAGGTAAACCATGAAATCACAAATGAATCCGCTAGGACACAGTTATTAGGTTGCACTGGATTGCGGGTGACATCAGTCGCGACCCGCTGTTTCTGGTACTGCAAAAGAGTGAACAAAACGAGAACTCTTCCTCGCGAACCGAGAATCTACTTGGAAACCTGTGCGCCGACGATCCCCGGCAGCTTTGTATTCCTAGAAACGTGCGTAACCCGAAAGAGAGGGGGTCGTAGAGGGGGTTAATTCGCCGAAATAAGATCTAAGAGGGATACTTAAAAGAATCGCGATACGGATTTTGTACCTTTATCCTGGAAACGGCTTCCTCCGCTTGACACATACGCGTCGATTTTGTTGGTTGTCCTTCGCATACTAGCTGTGTGGATCCCAGGTATCTCGCCCGGAAAAGAACACCCTCGATCAGCACTGATGGATCGTCCAACAGAGCTGAAATGCCCAGAGAAACGAACCACTTAGAGGTATTACCCTCGACATTCTTAACGTTATTCAAGCAGCCGAAACTCGCCAAGTATTCAGGCGAACAGTGTCTGATTCGAATTGACGGAACAACTACAAGATCCGGCAAACTTGCTCCATTTTTCAAAGGAGCACGTTTTACTTCGTAATCCATATTTCCCGCATTGGCTTCCTACTAACTCTTTTTGCTTTCCTTTCGCCCTCTTAACCCTCTTAACCCTCTTAACCCTCTCTCTCTGTCTCTTAAGAACACGAAGAAAATGGATCACCGAAACGATGCATTTCAGCTAAATAGTACTCTACTATCGTACAACATTATTTCCAGCCGTTCAGGTGTAATCGCCGATTAAAATCTTCCGATAAGTTTCGTGTAGTACAAACACTAAAATCCTTTCGTGAGAGCACTGACCGGCTTGAAGAGAAAGAATGTGAGAGATACCGAGAAAAAGAGAGAGGGTTGAGAGCGAGGGAGAATAGTAGAATTGATCAATCTTACATGGAGATTACCTCGTAGATCTTATCGGATTGTTTATAGAATAATCAATTCCTGTATAGTTCACGGTAAGAGTCGGCAGGTAGTTCAGGTTGTCGAGTAACCATTGCGGGAGATAGGAGATGGTCTCTTAATTAGTAGCAGAGAGATAATGCGAATTACAAGAAGCTCAGGGCGATTGATAATCGGTCGGGTGACACCTAAATTGTTTGAACGTGTAAACGACGTGCGAAAGCAAATGCTACTTTGTGCAATACGCATTTTGATTCGTTTATAATCAGCAAAGTTTGATCTCTGCTGCCATTAGAATCAGTTAGAATTAAAGGCACCACCCGAGCGATAGAATGGGAAGCAGACAGGGTTTGGGTTGAAGACAGAAGATAGAGATGATTAGTGAGGATATTCATATTAAACTTGATCGAAAGATGTTTTACATACCGTGAATGCCAATCAATAACGCAGCAGGAAAGAAAAGAAGTGATTAATTGTTTGTTTATTAATCAAGTAGTACCGTGTTTCCGCGTTTAACCCTCGTTTTAACAAACTTCCCGGAATATTTCTTTGAATATTTCTGTCTGCGGTTCATTGCAAGTTTAGCCTACAAATAAATGAGTTTCGTTAGAGCGAGGGCCCACGAAAAACAACGTTGCGTTAGCCAAGAAGAAAAGTCAGGGTGAAGGTCGTGACCAGGACAGGGCTGAGCAAGAGGATGACGTACCAGCACTTGCATTTTAGTCATCATAACGGATGATATAGAAAATCGCGTTTGATTACCTTCTTTGTTTCTGCTCTTCTTCTTTCCTTCCTTATCCTGCGAAACACAGAAACAGTTCTCGATAGAATATCGGTAAATAATGGCAGCCGGTTACTAACATGCAATTCATAAGTTTTAACCAACAAAAAATCTGTAAAAAAGCAGTGGTCAAGGTTAACGACGACTTCTTTTCTCCATTTCTGTTTAGCGTAAGAATCTTCTCTCTTTCTATTCTCATAGTTGACCAGTTATATTTGGGGTGAGACGTTTCGCTTTAACACACGGTACTTCTTTATCTCTTCTTTTAACGATGAAAGCGTTGCTAACGAAGGTGAGAAAAAGTCGATGTCCCAAGATAATGCACCAGTAAAAGGTGATCAAATGCTTTTGCGGCTATGTCGGTCGGCTAAAAGCTAACGTATACGTCTCATGCTGCAGGTAGTACTAGTGTACCGTAAAATCACTTTCACTCTCTTTGCGAGAAGAACACGAAAATAAAACTACCAAAAATCAAAATGGCAATTCAACCAATGCAAACAGGCCAGAAGAGCAGAGGTGAAAAGAAGACTATGTAACTAGGATTACAGTATAGACTGCTATGATAAAAGCAAGCAGACAGTTGCATGTTGCTCTTGTCGTCGCCAGCGCGTCAAGGCGCGACAAGGCGCGACAAGGCGCGTCAAGCCCTCAATACTCGGGACTCAGGACAGTGTCTGACTCAAGATTCTATACAGTTTTTCCATAAACAAATCGTTTCAAGTTCTTTCTCGCGCATTTGAGCTTTCTTCATCATCCTCTCTGATGAGGCACCGAGCAGAGAGGGTCTCTTTCCGAGGTATACAGATATACAGGTATACAGATGGAAAGGAATTGAGTGCATGAAAACGAACGAAGAGAAACGAAGAGACAGTGTGAGACAGGATTCAAGAGAGCAGTTGAGAGCAGTTGAGAGCAGTTGAGAGGGCACCTTTTTCACCTTGTTGCTGGATTCCTTGAGACTCTGAGGGGACGAAGGAGAGTTTTTGGCTGGGGTCTTCTGCGGACTCGTCGTGGTTTGCGTAGGGGTGGTGGTAGTGACCTCACGTTCGGACGGTGGCGATTGTATAATGGAAACTACCGGAGGAGGCGAGATGGAAGTAGACGTGGAAGGTAAAGGTTCTGTGGGTACTAGCGTTCCTACCGGAGCAACACTGAGACTTTTAGGTGGGGTTTGCTTTGGGGTCGCGATTTTCCCACTCATTGGTGGTAACATAGTCCTAGTTTTAGGCTTTCTCCACCCCTGCGTAAAACCGAGACTTACATTAGTACAGTACTAATCTCCTTTACACCCGAACTGGGATCGGGTCATCTCACGGCAAGGTTCGTCGATATCGTCGATATCGTCGATATCGTCGATTAATACTTTTGTTTGCGCGCACGCGTCAATGTGGATTGAACTTTTCGACTTACTTTGTCATCGTAAAAACCCTGATCGTCGGTTCTTTGTTGTCCCAGCAATCGATCCGTCTCGAGGTCTGTGTCCGCTTCTTCCTCTTCTGGACCATCCTCGATTTCTGCATCGCCTTCCTCGCCTTCCTCGCCTTCCTCGCCAGCACGGCGTGCCTCCGATTCTTCGCTGTTGCTCTCCACGCAGACTCTCCGTCTGCAATCGATTATACTGCATTTTAGTTAGAAGTACTTAAGAAGAAGCCCTCTCAGGATGGCGCAGAGTCATTCACAAAGTAAAATACCTTGGTACCCAAATAGGACTGACGCTGGATTCCGGTGGATCCTCGGATGAGGATTTGGCGGGTAGAGTTTTTGTCCTTTGCAGCGCCATTCTAATATCTTTGATAGCCGCCTCGACTTCTCCACCGATCTCTAAATTGACGCTTTGCCTACCTTGCGGTGCTGGTGGCGGAGGAGTGCCCAACGGGTCTAGCCCGTCCAGCTGAAGCTCGGTCGCGTCATAGGGGCTATCCTGTTTTCCAACGAACAAATCCGGGGAGGAAGATTTTAGAGAATTCAAGATGTCTTTATTTACGGTGAGACCAAGCTCGTTGACGGCTTCGTTTTCGCTGCCTAGCATATCGTTACGCGTCCTTTGAATGATCTCTTTCTCTATCTCATTGATCTGCCGTTTCATCAGCATCACTGTGGGATTGTTGTTGTCCGTATCGCTCGCATGACCACTAGATAAGCCATCTTCCAGGACCGGCATGCTAGTGTACATTCTCAGCGAGTCCGAATTATTTCCTAAGTCACCAACCGAGCCGAGTAATCCGCTAGCCGGCATTAGCTCGTTGTCCATCATCATCAGGGAGACTTCACTGTCGAGGTCCCCACAGTTGCTGTCACAGTCGGTCGTTTCGGGGCTTAAAGTGAAATTCCGGGAATTGCCAACTTGCAGGCCGACCTCAGTTTCGCCGAGATCTTCGCTGCTACCGGTGCCTACCGAGAGATCTAAGAAATTGTTTTCGTGTTCAGCAGTCTACAAATGAAAGGAAAAGAGCTAAGTTTTAAATAGTGTACATTCAACATTCCACAATCGGTACGGGATGAATCAATGGGAAAAATATGCACTCACGTTTTGCGAGTATTCGGTTCTCTGCTTTTTCGGCGACTCGTGGACCATCACTTCTTCGGTAGTTGGTGGAACGTTGGCTAATCGTTGTCCAACGTACGCGCTTCCTCCTTGCCTTCGAAGTTCATAGTCGAGATCCTTCAGGAAAGACCATAATAAATCACCATAACAAATTCGAAATCGAAAATCGCGCGTGAATACGGATGAATTCGCGATGATGATGAATTCGCGTTTTATAGCCAGATAAGAGGCTTATACCTGGAAGGGAAAAGACTCGACGCTAGCATTTTCTTTCTCCTTCGAGGGTGGCGGACATTTGAAGAATTCCTCCAAAACTTTTCGAGTTTCGGAGAATTCGTAGAGGTAATCGAAGGTACTACCGCCTGGCGACACTAAACTGCTTATGTTATCGGGAGGCAAAGTCGACGATTTTAAACAATCTTCTTCCTCGTCTTCGATTTTCGGGGAAGGAGGTGAAGCGTTTGTTGTCTGATCGTCGGAGTGTTTGGTCACTGAACTTTCTATCACAGCCTTTTCAATAATCATTTCCGCAGAGGTTTCTTCCTTCTTGCAAGACAATAGAATATATTATTTTTAGCACACGGGGGAAGTGTGGTAGTTGCTTAAGGACAAACCTCGGTGTCGTGATTCGGTGTCGTCGGTAGTACTCTTTGCGGAAAACCAGGTCGCGGAGTCATGTACATCGAGGGTGATGATAAAAGACAGGGAAGCTGAGGATTATCGCGCACGCCGTAACGCCTTGGGCTACCGGTGTACTGTGCGATCGGCAGTTCTCCGATTACGCGCGTAACTTTGTGATTTCTTTCAGAGGATGGAGAATCTATGTCACAATCGCTCGCGGGAGCAACCATCTACGGGAATGCATGCATTACCGTTCATGAATAATGTCTTAGTAAGGAAAGGAGTAAACACACAACAAATGTTAGAAGTGCACACTTCTGACATGTATATGAAAAGAAGTGTTACCTTAAAGAAGTCGGATGTGTTACGGTGATACATTGTAGTAGGACTAGGTGTACTTCCCACGCTAGAACTTGGAGGCTCTGGAGGCATACGTCTTCTTTGAGAATCTTCAGCTTCCAAATCCAAAGTAGTGGCTGTAACTTGATTAGTGTCACTTGTTGCCAAGTCTAGTCTCAATCCCTGCCAATTCTCGTCTATGTCATCAAAAACGACGACCTCTCCGTCACTGACGATCGCCATACTTCTTGCTGGTGTAGTGTGATTAGATTGATAATCTACACAGCTTTTAGGCAGTCCATAATCCAGGTCTGTAATACTTTTTGGTATGGCATACTCTACATTATTGCTATTTAAGATCGAATCGTAATTGGTAATACGATTCCCATGGTTGCTCTTAGGAGAATCATAGTCGAGGATAGACTTAGCTGGATTACGCCGCACCGAATGTATTTCGGAGGAAAACACCGTTTCTGTGACTTCTCGATTTAAACGTTGTTTTCTGGTATCGCCACATCTACAAGAAATTCAATATTTGTATGTACAATAAGTTCAAGTAGTTCAAGTCGCAAGAAATACTCTTGAAGGGACATGCTAGTGTTTGAGGAGAATTACCGATTTCGTAATTCCCATACAGTTTGAGTGCCAGGCGATTTATTATTCTTCTTAATCGATAGTTTGTTTTCGATTTGAATATCCTCGTTATTTAAAGTATTGGATGCTGCGAGAAATCGCGATTTCCTGGCGGGAACTTTTCCTCGACTTTGCGAAAAGACCTCGCGACCACCGGCGATCTCTATAATCCTAATACGTAACCATGCACTTTATTAAGGAGAGTTGTATCCAAGAGTTCTCTAATATTTCTTATATAAATCAACGCGTGAAGATTCGAAAATGGAAGGAAAATCTGAATAATGAGCAATCTTGAAGAATGGTAAGGGGCTATTTTAATCGTTGATAGAGACATGTGAATCAGATGTATGACGTATGACGTATTCATACAAGGTTCATAAAGTACTTGAGCCCTTAGTATATTCCTACGGCTGAAACTTTACAAACGATTTTTTATTTTTCTCTCATATTATGTTCTCTTTAAACATCTATTCTGCGTTTTCAATTTTCTATCAAAGCAGCTTATAAACGTAAATTTACTGCTATGCATGACAGATCATCTAACCTCAAATCATAACAGTTGGGTAAGTCGCGTGTATGCCTATGTAAGGGGTGTGTCATGCACTTAAACATGAGTCACAGTTGATTTCCTTCTACAATCTCTATAGTCGATCCATCTAAAGTGCATTATCTTAGATTGATATGATAGGTTCAAGGATATGATACGATCTGCACGAATGAATTGTTTATTCACTGCAGAAGATGAGGTTATATGCGAACAGCTACAGGTACTTAGTAGGTGCTCCTATTTTACGTGGCTAGGTTTCTCAAAAAATATGCGAAATAATTTATAATTCTGGACAACCAATTGCCAACTTCGCTTATCGAGGATTGCAATCAACTTTGCAATGAAAATGGCAAAATGTGAGTAAAATATTCTCCAAGCTACTTCGTAGTAGTATTAGTATTAGTAGTAGTAGTTCAACCTACCTAGAGTCTCGAAGTTTGTAACTACGATCACCCTTTGCAGAGGTCAAAATGTAAACCGGGCTTTCTTCGGGACCGCTATCATCCTGTTGCGAATGTAGTTGATGTTCTGTCCCAGGTAGGTTCCCATATTGCGTAGCATCTTCGCTTCTACCAGATGCCGAGGAAGAACTTGAAGATATTGGTTTTGTGGCGATTGGAAGTTGACCCTCGCCGGCAAAACTGGCCACCACGCTCGCCGTCCTACGGGACAGCGAACCTGATTTTTTTCTGCCATACACTCGTTTTCTATACCTACGAACGCAACTTGAACCTCTTATCGAAAATCTCATAATTTCATCTCTCATTAACAAAGGCGCCTACTTCTGCGAGACCAGGATGCAGAGCACCCAAAACTATCGTATCACTTACTCTGAGCCCACTTGCCTGTCGGTGGTATCTCTTTCAAGATCGATCATGTCTCTTTTGGATATTGCAAGATTAGCGGTGAGAGAGGCAACCTCGTTCTGGCAGTAGGGACTGTCATGCGGCTGGGTGATTTGTGTGGAGGCCCCCGGGGCCGGGGGATGGCCGCCCCTAGGCCGGCATTTTGGAAAAAGTCGATTTAAATCTGCGTTCTCCAATATCAGGCTTGTCATCGCCACGTCGCGTTCATCTCTCTTAACTGCGTGTCCATTCTGAAAGTACCAAATTCCAAATCCTTCATTACAGTTCATGTATGTATGTATGTATGCATGCTTTTCTTGAAACTGCGTTTGGTGCTTATACTTTAATCTAAACTCCTTTTGACTAGCTGTATGATTGCAATATGGAATAACAGGTTGCAAGTTTGGATGTATGAAATATGGAGTATATTCTAAGCAAAAGACTCCAGGGAGTAAGTCATGTATAAGACTTTTTGCTGAATTACATTTTCGCACAATTTCGATCATCGGATACGTAAGTAAAATTAGCTAAGACCGAATTAACTTTATTTGGGGGTGTTTGATACGACTTACCCGGTATTAGCTGTACAGTGTGCGAATCGTGAGAGGCGATTTCGGACACGGGAGAAATGGGGGAGAGTAAGAGAGAGTAAGAGAGAGTAAGAGAGAGTAAGAGAGAGTAAGAAAGAGTAAGAAAGAAAGATATGTTATATCGTGATGAGTCAAGTAGTATAGAGTTTAGTTGAAACACAAACCTTGTTACAACTTTACAGGGACATGTACCCTTTAGACATTGCACCCTTTAGGTGATTCTAAAATTAGTTTCATCTAACTGCTACCCTGTTGTTCACTAAAACCTGCTACTTTCTGGAAACCAATAGATAGGAACCTAGGTAAGGCAAATCATGCCAAGTAAAAGAATAATAAGTTTGAATAAAAACAGTGAACATATATGTGTTAAATTGGCGCAATCGGTTATTCTCAAAAAATGGATATAGGAGTTTATTTTCAGATCTATTGTCGTGTCGTTGGTTGACGTAGAATGAGAAAGCGAGAAAGCGAGAAAGTAGTGGAAGGTGGCAAAGCTGGGGTGGGCGGCGAATGCGAAGTGGAGGGTCAGGCCTATGCTTCGCCGAGCGTGGAATCAATAGGGGGTCACTGGCACCAACAGATACAATCGGCGGCACATTTTGAATCTACCGTCACCGTTCCCCGTCGCGTATCTACCCTCGTTTTGTCCGTTCAATTCGTTCATTTCGCTCTCGTCTACTCTCTTCCACTTTCCTCCACTTTCCTCCACTTGCCTCCCCTCTCATCTAACTAATGCGCGATCGATCACCACATTATTGTGCATCAGTGTAACAATAGCGAGCTAAATAGTTTATTGGTTGGAAGGTGTTATGAAAATGTGGATGATCCTTTTCCCTAACTCGCAACGGTATCCTAAACTTTTCAGTCTCATCCACAGGTATCGAGGACATGCTTGTACTTGGTTCGATTATCGAAATAAGTCATTCTATGAACGTTTTCGGTATTCTACGTATATTTATCTATCACTGGACGTGTTGAATATAAGCTATCGGCAAAGGTATCGGCAAAGCTAACAAACTAGACCCACTTGCACGGGTGTAACATGCGTGCCCGCGTGCTCTGACTCGCGGCATTTAATTAAATATTTTTTTGGCAGTATATTGGGTGCCCGGATGATTAAATGTTGCCCGGGACATGTGTCTAATTGGCTATAATCGGTTAAAAACATTAGTGCTTCAACAGCAGTGCTTCTGCTCCCGCTATGAAACGAATAGTTAAGAGGAGCTTTTTTATTTGTAACACATCGTCGAGAGAGAGAGAGAGAATCGAAGAAATCAGTGCGGGGGTGCGTGTATACGGAGATTTCTGTTATTCTACGTACCCATCTTCGGGAAACCGCACTTATGCCGACGAGCTTTGCAGATTCACCGGTCGGTGTTCATATTAAGAAGGAGGTCATCCCTATGCTACTGCACTCCAAAATCCAATTTTTATGTACCTACGCGAGAAATGTGTGTCCCCGTTTATTCGAATTGATTGGCATCCACGATGCTATTATTTTTCGAATCCAAGGAATTCGAAGGGTAGGTCGATCGAATGAATCACTGTCTACGCGTGTACAATCAAATAAACGTACCTACACCGAGGAATTAAGAACGAGGAACGGAAGCTTTCTAACGCGACTGAATAGATTCGCGAAATATTAAAAATCTCACGTCAACTGCACTGGCATAGAAATGAAACTTGGACCCTATCGTTTAATGGTCTTCACGCTCGACAGTAGTGGACGAACGAATGGGTGGCAAGTAGCAAGTATGCAAACTCTATGCAAATACATTTCCTTACGAACAAATGTAGGCAGACACAGGATAAATCAGGAGGAAACGTTAAGATGTGTTGCAAAAAAAAAAGATGAGTAACGAAGGGGTAGGAGGCAGTTTGGAAAGCGGAAGAGGAGGAAAAAAAGAAGAAGAACAAGAACAAGAAGAATGTAAGGAAAGGTAAGGAAAGGCAAGGCAAGGCAAGGCAAGGCAAGGCAAGGCAAGGGAAGGTAAGGAAAGGAAAGAGTCTTTTGGTGGTAGATAAAGGGAGGGCAGGTAGAGCCGCATCGTCAGGCTTGACTCAAGAAAGGCGCAATCGATCCAACGTGTTAACACGTATCTCTGGCCATATCGTGGAAGCCAGCCGTCTGAGCGGTGCGTATGCCACCCTTACCCCTCTTAGTTTTCATTACCTTTTTAGCGAGAGATTCAAGGCATACACTGTTCTTTTACACTGTGTTGTTAAGGCACGTTACACCACTGGTCGGTTCCTCGAGCAGAAAAACCTGGTCTCACGGTAGAATCGGAAGGACCAAGCTTCACGACAACGCGATATAACTACGGCTTTTCCACAAAGGGTGGCCGGCCACACAGCGAATAGATGGCGTCCGTCTTCTTGCACGCCACCCCTATCCTCGAAACTTCCATTCTACCACCGCTGCGCTGTTTGCCCCTGATTCTCCAACCCTCTTTCCAGTCCTCTGCACATCCTACTTCCTATGCTCTAGGTATTTTTCTTCACCAAGGATTACTACACTATTTCTAACATACATCGCCTTGCCTTTCCATTCGGAGTATTTCAAACGATATGGAATTTTCCAGTGAAAATAGGAACCATTCGTTCGTTCTATAATATCTTTCCTGGATTGATGTACCTAAAGACTGTTCGTAAGCTCGCAAAATCACCAGGCCAATCATTGATTTCTCTTCCAAGCAGCAACATCGGTGGTTGGAAAATACGAGAATTGTGGACGAAAGGACATCGATATTTAGGAGCGTGTGGGACAGAGTGGTGTAATAGGGCGGTAAGCAATGATAAATGCGTATCGTCCATCCATTTCAATGCGCTACGTGTAATTGCATATTAACATTACAATAAGTTATTTAAGAGTATTAAACAGTGCACTGCATTAACGATCAATCAATAGCGCTCCGGTTTAATAAACCAACTAAAACTTGTAATTGGTGCAATCAGAGGTTCTTATGATTCGAGGAGCGTGTTCTTACCGATTTCAGATAAAGTCCTCTGTGCACTTTCTTTAATCATTGCACCGCTTCCTTCCCGTGTCGGTGATTGGTGCACTTACTATGAAATCCCTTCCTCTTTACACGGGCTGTATGCCAATTTAAAAAATCTCGTTTCTCTCGAGAAGTCCAACGAGAAGTCAATTCCAAGTGGTCCGGTCGTATCGGTCCGTTATAATCACATATTTGTTTGCCTGCACAAATTTTGTTCTTAATTATATTATTGCATATAATTTAATATATAGAATGTGGAAGTATTCGCGAACTTCCTCGCGAACTTCCTCGCGAACTTCCTCGCGAACTTTCCTGAGAGTTGGTTAGTTATTTCGTAATAAAGAGTGCGAGTTTATAGGATGGGAAAGAAATGAAGTTTAAATATTCTTCGCGAACTTACCTAGTAAATTTGTTCTTCGGAGTCCGTTTTATCGTTGAAAAATGTATATTTAACCGGTTTTCACCGTAACTAAATCCACCCTCGAGCAGATATCGGCGAACCGGTCTAAAACGCATCTCGAAAAACTCCGAGTTGTGAGTATTTAGCGGCTGCTCTGCCCCCGCTCCGCCTCCTCCAACTGGGAACCAAGCGGGCGGCCCTACTCTTCAGCGGGCAGAAGCACCTGTTGCGCCTACCTGTTTCTCCATTTCTCTGCGCTGCTCCGCCGTCAGTGCCGCCGTCAGTGTCGCGCGTGCCGTCACCGTGTTTACTACGTTCACGTTATCCTTTATTTATACTTTTCCTCTTCGTCGTACTATTCCTTCTTTACCTGTTTCTCGGACGAAAGAGATCATAACTAGCCGCGGAGAATGCGTTCAGAAGGCGGATAATTCCCCTTCGGAAGAAGGAGAAAATGCTCCATGGATACTGGAAAGAGTGAAAGTTGAGTAGTGCAAGGGGATATCGAAAATGCAGAGAACGCAAGGAATGCACGAGAAGAGATATTAAGTGTGTGAGAGTGTGTGTGTGTGTGTGTGGGTGTGTGTCTGTGTCTGTGCCTGTGTCGTCCTGTGTGCATGCGTGCGCTCGTACGCGCGCGAGTGTACATATTTTGATATATATGTGCGTGCGTGTTGTACGGTTGTACTGATGTGATTCGATGGAGAAAGAGGCACAGGATACTTGTCTTGGGGTGGGAAGCTTGGCAGGGGCTGTCATTGGTACCTTCTTCACGACGATTCTTCTACTTTCTGTTGCCGTTCTGCTGCTCAGGCAATGGCGCAGACACAAGGGTCAGTATGTCTCCACCAAGAATATTTTCAAATTAGTTACGTTTATTTATTAACAGCGCAATCATTTCTTACGCAATCAACTGGATTTTACCCCTACTCGTGAATTCGTATATCGCTTGGTCCCTTCATCATTTTCCTTGACTCCTTGACTCCTTGATATCGGAATGCCGGATTCTAGCGCAGACTATTCTATGATTCGCTTGTCCTATACTCTTATTGCGTCACAGACAACGTACGTACATGTATGTCGCGACACAAAAGGCGTGACCTTCGAATTCCAAGAGGATACGCTAAAACTCTCATTCGCCAAGTTCGCGGTACCCACGGACTCGCGTTTATAGTTTGCACCGCCAAGGTGCTGTTCACCCCTTCCTCTCATTCTCTTTCGACCTCTATCTCCTCCTCTCTTCCTCTCTTCCTCTCTTCACATCTCCTTACATGTCCGACAATAAGAGGAAATGCATTCCGCGATAGCATTAGCTTCCATAGCGTGACGCGTGTTTTCGTTACGCCACGTGAATGGAACGCGCAATAGATTTGGAACACTGAATAAAATGGCCGTTCACGTTGGCTAGATGATCGAATGATTTTTGCAAAATAGAATAATCGATAAGGATCCAAATCGTGGTTTGCTGGACCACTAGCACAGCATCCTTTCATCGTTTTCGTGGATCACATGGAAAGGGGGACATTTAAATAAGTCCTTGAAACTTCTTCATCCGTAAAAGCGATTCACTTATACGGTAGATTGCCTTCACTTATACGTGGAGATGTTTGATGATTCGTATCTCTCTAAGAAACATAAAGAGTAAACGATGACAATCATGCTCCTCAGAGGTACATATATATTGTATTGGAATGCCGACTTGAAAACAAATAATCGGGTTCAAGAATAGCGGAGAAGATGCGTTCGGATCCCGGGTCTTTAAGATAATTCCAGTAATCGAAAGTCGTATTTAGATTGATTCTAATTGAAAATGTCGCTAGGAGTGTCGCTCCGTGTGGAGATTTCTTGGATGGCAAGGAAACCTGCAAAACCGGCGATGAAGACTTTTAGAAAGTTCGGCATCGGTTCTCCTACGGCAGGTCATCGAGTACGGTAACACGGTAACACGGTATCCGCGGAGACGTAGAGGTTCATACGTTCATACGTTCTTTTCCAAATACAATAAAGTGTATTCCTTAAAGAATTGTAGAGGCATCAATATCACGTAGAAATTTACGCAGAAACGAATGAAGAGTGGAATGGAGAAACATAGGTGCGCTTGTAGCCGACTTGAGCCACCTTTTTACGGATGCCACGCCTTACATTTCTGCATAATCACAACTGTTGTCATTCTACTTGCCGTTCTACCACGGCATCCCGCTTTCGACTCCCGCTTTTGCGCTTCGCTCTTTTTTTTATTGCGCCAACGATCCTTCTAATTTTCATCTATACATCGGTGATTATGGTATCTATACGTAGGTGACCTTGCAAATTGACCTTTTATCTTTGCCAGAGCTCCACAAAGACTCTAGTCAAAACTCGAAATGAGATTGTCTGAGAGAGAGAGAGAGAGAGGGGGGGGGGGGAGGTTTATATACTTATATACTAGGTATATCGTTTGTACGGATAACAACCGACCTAGTCGTGTGGTTAATCCAGTTATTATGCATTAATTATAGAAATAGTACGTAATGGGCCGCTTACCCGATAGATTTGTTGGATATTGCCACGTTTATTGCGGTGTACGTGAAAGTATAAGAGTATAAATACGAACCCCTTTCCTACTATCAGATCATTTTCATCAGCTCGCAAGAAGGTACCACTAAGTCCTTTTATTCGTATAAAAAATACTCGATAATCATTCTTCGTTGAAGGCGCCCGATCTATCCTTCCGTAGAAATTGCCGCTGTTTATTTCCGCTTCAACCAGGACTTCCGTTATCGTAACGCGGGACATGGTCGGAATTAAAATTGCATCGTGATTCGCATTGATCACTCGCACTTGATCATTTTCGAAGCATATTTGGTAGGAACCAATGGGTAAACGCTCGAAAAAAATTCCACTGCTAATAGTAGATGTAACAAGTTTTATATACATAGAATTAGTCTGTCCTTGGCGATCGATATAAAACAGATTTTTGTGTTATTATTATTATTATTAATGCTACTTAACTATATCAACTGTTAGTTCGTCGTCTTGGTTTCTTGCGAACTGTTGTTCTGCCGAAAATTGTCATCGCGCACTTTAGAACCGAAAGAGAGAGATGCTATGCCTATGAGTTCGACGCCAATGTTCACATACCATAAGCGCCAAGGTGAGCTACCTAGCAAGCCGTCTTTCTCTTATCTTGCATTATGAACTCTCTGCTTTTCTCTTCGTTCTTCCTCATCTTCCTCGATCTTTTCCCATCGTCTTTTATCGTCCTCCATTCCATTTTTGATTCCGTTCTTGATTCCGTTCTTGATTCCGTTCTTGATTCCGTTCTTGATTCCGTTCTCTCACCGACCGAATCGAACCAGGGTTGTTCCGCTTCCGGTTCATCTAAATCCTGTATATTTACATCGTGAATCAGCTAATTTCAGGACAAACAGAACATCGGATTTTATTTGCCAAACGATTTCCAGCACGTCTGCTTTCGCGCGGGTTTTTTCTCACACCGGATAGTCGAGTCGAATAGAAAGTACGGAATGGTCGAACGACTAACGGGGCGGGATGGTTTAAGGCGGTAATTTGAAAAACTTGCGGCTCTCGAGCTTGCACCGCTCTTGGATAGAGCGCGCTTCAGTTTGAAAGAACAGTTCAAGTCCAGTTGCATCGATGCGATTTGTTCGAACGAAAATGCAGGTTGAATTTGCAATATTTAATTACAGGGAAACATTTGGTGCTCGTGACCGATCCGGAAATCGTCGAGGATGCATACGCGTTCGACAATCCTTGCTTCAAAGATGCCACACCCTCGAATACTCGAGCACTGGACAGACCAGTCCAACGTACTGTCGGCACTCTGGAACCTCCAGGGAAAGATCCTCCTAGATGGTCGACGTCTTGGGCTTCCTTAGCACTAAGTTCGGCAAATCGCAATGACAAGCGAAGGACGCTGGATGACTCCTGCCTCGGCGTAAGTCTTCCTTTAAAGAATTGTTCACCTTGTTCCCATTTTGTTTGTCTAATTGATTTTCTATTTACGACTTGTATAATCAGCCTAAGGCTACGAGGATAAGTCTGGTCAGTCTCAGGAGTCACGACTTTACGGGATTAGGATTCAATGTTTGTGGTAACATGAGGGAGGGAATATTTGTGAAGGACCTTCTTCACAGGGGTCCTGCCTCTGAATCAGGGCGAATCCATCCTGGTTGGTACCATTCTCTAGATATTACTTTCTACTGGCAAATAACATTGCACAGTACAGATGTTCATTTATGGTTTCTATCATTTTATCTGATGGCAGGTGATCGTATTGCCAGTATAAGGATAAGTTTCCGAAACATGGTTTACGAGGATGCCCTGACTATTCTTAGTTATGCCTCCCCATACGATGTGGAACTGGAGGTTGAGAGTGGTGGAGCTGGCTCAAAACCAACAACATTGTTGAAGAAAAGCGTAGGACCCAGTCCAAATAGGATCTGTCACCCACTTTATAGAAGCCAATCTATTCCAGAATTTTCACAAACTCGTAAGGCTGCTGCTAAAAGGTTGTTTATAGCCGACCCCAATGAGTCCATTGGCTCGAATTATTCGACTATGAACTCGACTCTCAGATCCTCAAAATCAACACCTGGTACTCAAACTCTTGAAAGGCACCATGAGGAAGCCACTAATGCTAAAAGCAATCACCATCACAGGTTTGGCATCAAAGTCTTGCCTGTCCTTGATGGCACTGTACACAGAGCTGAGAATCAGAACGAACATAATACCAATCTTGAGAGACGAAACTCGCGGAAAATGGAAACGGAAAAGAAACAGTTCTCAGCGGGCGTGCTCCGGCAGGTTTCATCTAAACCGAGGGATGATAACGTTGACGGAATCATCAACGGAAACACTCTTAAGAATTTGCAAGGCCAAAATCTTGGATCCAATGCAATAGAAACATACGAGATGAACCTAAACAATGATGTAAATATTCCTTCGGTTGTGCCGACAGAAGTTCACAATGCGGCGATGGCTGCTCAGAGAAATCGGAGGAATAGCACAGAGTTATTAAACAATAGGGACGGTGTTCCAACGGACGGAACAAAGAGCCCTCAGAAGGGCAAAAGAAAGGCACCTGCACCTCCGAAGGCAAACAGCAAAGAGGATAAAACTGTGGTTTATCCTCTTCCAAAACGAGATTCCTCGTTGATAGTTGGATTGGATTGCGAGGCCGGTAAAGATGATATAATCGACAGCATCGCCGACTACGTTAAGGTTTTATTACTGCTATTTCATTATGCTGCATTCATCGTTCACAGTTCTGGTGTCAGATTCCTAATCTTCTATGTCTGATCCTTTCAGTATTCCCATCTTGACTCACAGATTTCCGAGGATGATGCCGTAGGCGTTGCTGATTCGCGTGTTACAAAAGATGAGATGCAGCAGCAGCAGCAGCAGCAGCAACAGCAACAGCAACAGCAACAGCACCAGCAGAACCAGGTTGGTGCAAGAGATTCCGAGTCCGACACCGATAGCGAAGTACAAAACAGTTTCACAACGATCGAGCTAAATCCGGCGGATATTACGATTCACCGAACACCGGTACCCGCACCCGCACCCGCACCCGCACCCGCACCGGAATCCAAAAGAGACGGTCGTGTAGAGGAAGAACAGGAAGAAGACGATGAGGATGACATGTATAGAAAAGCCGCGAGTCTCGGTGATCTTTCTAAGTACGAGTGCAAAACGTCGAGCACACTCGAAAGAGCTCAGAGCCTAGATATGACTGATACCTGCTCAAAAAAACGCAAAGCTCCGTTACCCCCCGAGGATATAAACGAGTCCACGGAAGACTTGACGAAACTTGATCAGTTAGACTCGTTCGATCGGCGTAAGCTCAAAAAATCAAATCAATGGGGAACTTTGGAGGACGCCTTTTCCAAGAAAAAGGTGAATGAAGAGGAGTGGTTGCAGAAGTGCGCCAGCGAGGGCCAAGAAGAAGGTGTCATATTAAAGAAACCAAGAATGAGAAAGGGAAGCGATGGTGCTCTCGAACGATCTAAATCCGCTATAGAGATCACCGCGAAAAACGAGTCTCTCGAAGTAATGAGCGAAGCCGTCAATGACGGAACGAGTATCGAACTTTATAATCTTCCGTTGAGCAAGAAACTCAGCCACGAGTTTCTACGCGCAGAAAGGATGTTCGATCCCGAAGAGGATAATTCTTTGGCAAGAATTGTGAACGATGGCAACATCGTCAAGAGTCCAACCCTCGAAGAGATGGAGTTAGACTTTAGGCAGGCAAAGCCCTTCGATGATGAGCCGGTGCAATCTCCCGCGAACGACCAAGATACACCCATCAACGAGGAGTTTAGTCGAGCATTGCGATACTTTGAGATGCACTCGAATACAAATTTGCCAGTCCACACTAGAGTAAATTTATCGGCGATCTCGTACGCGGGCAAAGAACCGGTTGTCGAGAAGCCGATGTTGAAGATGCACGTAGAAAAGGGTTGCCGGGCTTGCGGAAAAAGGAAAGACGAGCATTGCGCGGCACACATCTGCGAAGGTGATAATGGGATAAATCGAGTTGGCGAGCAACCACATCTTGAGAGGAAGTTCCCACACCGGTCGGAAAGTAGAATCACGATTAATAAAGTTATTGAGCGCGAGGATGATGAGGATGAGATAGAATATGAATTTGGTTCAGCCGTAACGGTAAGTAGTAAATGCCTCTCTGAAAGAGAGGATCTCCGGGATATGAACAACGTGAGCGTGTCCAGCGGCGAGAATAGCGAAGACAGTGGTTTGGTCGGCGAATCCATTGATTACAGTCATCAGGAGTTAGAGAATAGGCCGCCTCTGCCAACTACACCTATGCCTCAAAAATCGACATACGTAACGGAAATCAAAGTTTCAACTACTGGCGAATCTAACGAGCTCCAATCCCAAGATCGTGATAGCCAGAACGAGGAAGTAATCTGTGTAGTAGCTAAGGAGGAGAAAAAACCAACCGATACCCATCTGACACCTAATGGAAAAAGCGTCTATGGAAAGAAACCACCAGTACCTCCTAGAAAATATGATGTCGTTCGAGCCAACAAAGATGAACCCAAAAAGGAGGTTTTTCCGTGCCTTTCTGAGGTGAAATTGAGCGAATTGAGCGAATTGAGCGAATTGACCGTATTGGGCAGTTCGAGAGAACCCTCGGTCCTTCCAGATTCAGCTGAAGAAACAAAGAAAGAAGTAGGACAAAATAAATTCGAAGAATGGATATTTTTGGGAGAGAGGGAACAGAATCGATGGCCCCGAAGCTCGACACAGCTTGATACGGTTACGAACATCCTCCTCTCTTCCAGGGATGCAGATGCATCTCATCAATCTTCTTTATGATCTTCTTTATGATCTTCTTTATGATCTTCTTTATGACGTCGTTTAAATCTATATTTCTTCGGCAGCTTTCAGCGTTTGGTTTTGCTAACAAGAAGTATAAGTCCTCGTGGATGACTCTAATGTACGATAATATACAGCATCCGATATCCAGTATCTTAAGGTATAAAAGTATAAAAGTATAAAAGTATAAAAGTATTATCCAACGCTGAATGTTTTAAGTTGAGTTTATATAAACCGAGGATTACCAACATGCTGTTGGCATTCGAGAATCGTTGATAAATGTAAAGCATAACAAAGTAATTATAGTATGTTAGTAGTAACATTATCCTTATATTTTGTAATCCTTTCTTATGGTTTCCATTTTAATATCAGAACAGGTTTTACAGAGCAGTAGGAACTCTTTTGATTGATTGCAATTCAATTTTATTCTTCATTAAGATCGCATGAAAGTAAGGCCATTTAATTTGGATTACTGACTTTTGAACATTGCATTTAAATAATGAAAACGTTCACATGCTCACAGGAAATGTTTTTTACCATACATCCGACTTCGAGCTAGGTCTTCCATCTTATTCTTAGTATCTGACCAACGTAAGTACTTTATTAATGTTAATGACGTGTTAATGACGTATGGAGTTGAAGATAATCGAAAATGGTGGTAATACAAGTATAAACATCAAGACGCTATGGTATTTCGGGGTTTTAGGAATTTTAGAAATACTTGTGCTCCATGATTCTCTTGCCTGTCGAGGGGATTCAGGGTACGACCGAGATTTAAATACACTCGTGCAATAAGCGGCACAATGTACGGACAAAGAATTAATTGCTCTGCTTTTGGACGACGAGCAGGATCTTTTCGTAACATTTTCGATATTAGATTGACAACGGCTGGTGAGGTGTCCTCCGGAAGTGGCTGTGGCCCATCATTTTGGACGGTTCTAATAATCTCCTCTAAACTCTAAGGATGATAAACTCTAAGGTCACTCGGGAGAGCTGCCCAAATCATATTATTTCGGTAATTATTAATAATAAAGGTTTACCGTAGCTGGATAGGGAAGATTTTTCGTAACCATTTGATAGAGAATTACGCCCATACTCCATATATCACACTTGAAATCATAAGTCTGTCCGACGTGCATTTCGGGAGCCATGTAATAGTAAGAGCCTGCTTTACATCTTGTTAATAGCTCTCTCCATCTACGGCGTGTCATTAATATTAAGACCTGAATTTCATCTTCAAATAATCCTCACTTACTCTCGAAGATTCTTGGAAACGCCGAAATCACCAATTTTAACGATATCTCCAGAACTGCCTGTCAACATTATATTCTCTGGTTTTAAGTCTCTGTGAAGAATCTTCTGAAAATGTATGTGGTGCACTCCAAGGATGATTTGCGAGAACAAGTAGAGAGCGTCCTGTTTTTGATTTTTAAAAGAAATCGAATCAAACGAGAGAAATAGAGTTGGGAATGAAGAGGGAATGAAGAGGGAATGAAGAGGGAATGAAGAGCGAATGAAGAGCGAATGAAGAGCGAATGAAGAGCGAATGAAGAGCGTCGTTATCCTACTTGCTCTTTGAGTGGCACTTGACGAGCATCTAATAAGTCTTTAAGGGTACATCGGGTTGCGTATTCCATGAAAATGTAACTGCAATCGTTTTCCATCCATGCCCCGTGATATTCGACGATATTTGGATGCCTGGTTTTCTGTAAGCTTCGGACTTCCGCTTCAACGATCTTTTCGTGTGAAAGGAACGAGTGTTTTGCAATTACAAACGGTTTTGATTCTCTTTACGTTCGTTTTTATACCTTGAAGGATAATGCATTCTCGGAGTTCAAATGCTGTTCCTTGACAACGAACGGCTTGGAGTCCCGCTTTCTTCGAACGAGATAAACGGACCTGAAATACACGCTGGAGATGAAAGCACAGATTTAAACGCAAAGAACGGTTTCTTTTGTGCCGAACGAATTCTACCCAAAACTTCCTTTGCCCAACTTCGTCTCCAAAACGTAATCGTTCATTCTACTCGACATTCTAAAGCGCGAAATAAACTTTCATCTTCCACGTACAAAAATCTATTCCACCTGGTCACGGCTGGTCACGGCTGGTCACGGCTGGTCACAGCCGGTCACAGCCGGTCACTGGGTTCTGTTTGTTTCCCTTTTTTCATCGGTATTGTTCTTCGTCCGTTTTTTCTAACTGATCAGATTTTGGTCTGGGTTAGGTCTGGCTTAAGTTACATGGATGGAAGAAAGGAAAGTTGCTCGGGAAAGAAATAGTCCATGTTAATAGTCGTGTAATAGTACTTTTATTTGATTTTTTACAAATAACGCAATGAAGATTTTTCTAAAGCATTTAGACATATCGTGGTATCGCATGAAGAAGAGACATCACGCTCGATGATGATAATAAAAGTCGCGGCCGAGCAAATTAAAGACAGATACAGATCGTGAAGGGGTTCCGGCTAACAGTAGTATACGATAATTATTTCGATGAGTCAATTGAATGGACTGCGATACACGATTCTGTTATTCTTCCGCCGTGACTCTGAAATAGAAAAAAAGACGGAGTGATCTATGCGGCACATCTTCCGGAAATGGGTACACGCCACTGAAATACACGTGGCTCGTGATCGGAACAAACCGAGTCTTTCAATTTCGGGGTCACTAAATTCAAATGTACATCTTTGTCCGATATCGTATCAAAGTTTCCTGGTAATCGGCCGAGGCCGTTCCCCCGTTCCCCCGTTCCCCCGTTCCCCCTTTACCACGTCCCCGTCCCCGTCCCCGCCCCCAAGTTCCCACGTGGAAAATTAACTGTTACTGGAATCTAGGACGTTGTTACTCTTGGTTCCGGGATTCGCAGAGATCCGCGACTGCTTCAAACTGTCGAGGTATTCTTGTTGAGACGCGGCCAGCACTTGCGAGAGAATATCGCTGTCCTCCCAGTCAGTTAAACCAAACACTTCGGGCGGAAGACGATTGAAGAGCGAAATATCAGGTGAAGCGTGAGTCTCCTTACTACTGCCTGGCATAGGTTCTTGCGGGATAATCTTCCCCTCGAAATCCGTCGTTAAATGAGATATACTACTTCCTTGAGAAGATTGATGCTGGGGCGATCTTTTCGTGTACCTTACCGTATCGTTCACCTGAAAGGATGACTTTCATTATTTTTCTAAACTTGTAAACTGTTAGCCCTTTAACCTTTAACCTTTAACCTTTAACATGCATGGACACAGTCTTTTACGAGACGAACCTTTGGTGAATTACGCAAGGTATCTTGGCTAGTTTGAGTGGTAGTCGGCGACGAAGTATGACTACGTTGCTGGCCGCGACCTCCGTGAGGATGAAAGTGGGCATGACTGTGTTGCGCGCTAGTCACTGTACTCGTGCTACTGCTACTTGCTGACCGCTTCATTTGTCAAAGTATCCAGCCAGTCTTTTAGATTAATCACCATTGTCAAATCGAGAGTGAGTTGTGCTAATACTTACAGCTTTTCGCATTTCATTGTCCCGCAACCACTGCAAGTAACTCTCTCGGGCAACTTGTTCTTCTATCGCCTCGTTGGTCGCTTCCCAATCGGTGGCTTTGATCTTGTCCTCGAGCATTGTCTGAAAGCGCGGGTTTCTTTTAGAGTTTCTTTTATCAGACAGGGTTTCCGCACACGTTATTACTTTAACGAATGTGCCGCTTACCTGCTCGATGTGTAGCTCTTCACTCTGACGAACCGCATCCGATATTAGTTCGCGATCGGCCGCGCCAGGATTAAAGGAAGGTAGGCCAAGACCGACACCAATTGTTGCTTTATATGGGTCTACTATGCTGTTATAGTGACTACCACGTTGATAGGATAAACGTATCGGTTCATTGTCGCTTTCAACCATCGTGTGGAAAATGTTGATTGGTTCTGCATATGTTTAAGAAGAGTTCAAGCTAAGATAGTAAAATCTATCGCGAATGTGATCGTAAGTCGAATGGAACAACACATACCAGTACTATAACAATACAGTTGTATGCTACGATTATACATTTCGGACATTGCTTGCATTTCTATGTGATTGCCGTGAACGTACTCCTGCCTCTTTCTATCTACGTATGTGCTAAAATCTTCCGCTACGAAGTGAGAAAAAAACTCTTGATTGGAAGCCTAGGGAAGCATTTGCAAAACTGATGAATCTGGATCGAGACGTTATCTGTGATTTCCTTCGCGCCGTTTACTCACGATATAATCCATACAGTGCTTTCGTACTACGCCATGCATTTCCTGATCGCCATAAACTTGATCCGCTACGGCCCGGAAAAGGCATGCACCATCCTCGCCCATTTTCTTAATGATAAAACCCATCTTCCTCATTCGCTTTTCGAACCATCGGTCCCGCTGAATGTATTAAAGTCGTCGTATCAAATTAATCCCAAATCAGAAATCCAGAAATCCAGAAATCCAGAAATTCAGAAATTCAGAAATTCATTGAATATTGAAGATAATCATTGAAATTCCATTCGCCGGAAACGAACCTCTTGCCATTCGGCCAGTGTAAGATTATTTCCCGTTCGTCCAGTGTACTCGTCTCCGCTATTATATCCATTTGCTTGTTCGTGCTCGAGGTTGGCCGCAGTTCCGCCGATCGCCATCCTATTGTTAGTTATCACGGCAGGGTCCGTGGCTAAACAAACCAAGGATTCTTTTGAGCTGGTACGGACATCGGAATCACCGCGTTCGCGAGTTGTTAGATAAGAAGAGCCTGCCGCGAATGGATCACCTTGCAGGCCACTGCACGAAGCTGCTGGTGGAGTGGCCTGTCTCTCTCGTTCTCTCTCCCTGTCTCTCTCCCTCTCGCGACCCCTGTCCCTCTCACGGTCACGTTTCGACCGTGAACTTCTCCCAATGCAGCCACTGAAAGCAGCGATTTTGCGATCGTTTCCAACTCTTCATTCGTCAAAACCATTACTGTACGCAAATGCCAGATTTAATCCCAAGGCGCACCTGTGTGGACTTGCTCTTTGTCTATGTCGTTTCCCATGACTAGGCCCGCTCCCATCTTCGAAATGTTTATCCTCTCGACGATCGACGCCTGCCTATGGTACAAGGAAGATGTTTTTAAATTACATATATTACATATATTACATATATTTCATAGATTCATAGACAACTCAATTGTCCTGGTATCGGTATGTTTCTTACCTCGTAAGAACTTCCAGTAAGAACTATGGAGCCAGACCCGTGATCTGTTTGAACGCCATGGAGATCCACTGCAAATCCATTTGCTCCTCGTACCTATTACATTGCCTGTATAATCTATGATTCGAAACTTATTCATGAACGTGAACTGAAAACATTGGGTGAGTGCCCAACAATGACAGGCCCACCAAAGTTGTATCGCGCGCGTGTTGCACGCGCGGTGGGATTTATTACTAAGAAAAGTAAAGAGGAGTTTCAGAGTACACGGGGAATGTATGGTAGACTAGAATTGTTTACCTGATACGGACTATTGGGTAAAGCGATAGAAGCAGAGCTGTGCTCATTTTGAACTCCGTGAACATCGACATCTGAACTACCATTTCCTTCGCGCCTATCTTTCGGAGCATTTGACTTCTTCTTGGAGAGGATCGTCATCTTGCGTAACCGATTTTCCGATTAAACGTTTATGGTATACTCCAATGATGAAGATTTCCAGATCCAGCGGAACGGACTGCTCATCAACGAGTACTCGGTCAAGTTGGCCTTCAAAGTTACGGCCACTGGGCGTCGAACTACTTAAAGTGTCTCCTTGTAAGCACGATCGTTACGCGACTATTTATTATTTCCCCGGGTACGTTAAACGTATCGTATTTTCCGCTAGATCCACAAAAACGAGGAAATCAGCTAGCCGACCGTTCGTAATCCTGGTCAGGACGATATCACGACTACTGAAAATCGCGACATGGTGCCCCAACGATCAATCGCGACGTTAATATCTCTTCTTTCGAATGTTTTCTACATCAGCCATGTTTTTTCCTTCACAGCACTCGACACACACTATACGTCCAAAAACCAGGATGTACACCCTCCACGAATAAAACTGAGATACTGGGGAATTCTCGGGAAGGGAAGTTCACCCCATGCACTTCAAATCTGGGGACAAGTTGCACCTCCAAAGAACGACAATTATTATTATCTATTATGTGATCCAGTATTAATCATTTATTTTTATTATGCAATTTACTTTACATTTTATTTGTTAGTAACGTAGAATAAGTTTGTTTTATATACTTCCTCCGAATATCACTAATTTAACATTATATTTCATAATAAATTAATGATATTCGAATAGTACAATAAAATATTATTATTATTATTATTATTAGATTATTATTATAATGATTACAAAAATACGATATTTGTATAATATTTTATACAAAATCTGTAAGTCTGTACATCAACGTTTTGAGTATATAATAAATGAATAAAACGTATTTCGCACGCTTGTTATTTCACCCTGAAAATCATAAGATTCCTTTGCTTTTCCATCTATGCAACATTCAGAAATTTCTTCGACGTTTCCAAGAAATGACGTCAAATTCCAGGAATTGTGCGAATCGAATACCTCCTCGCACATCATGTTCTCCTGATACATCTCCTCGATTTTACGCCAAAATTTCAGGATTCTCGAAAACTTCGCGGGTTCGGAGAAATGACGTCAAATTCCAGGAATTGTGCGAATCGAATACCTCCTCGCACATCATGTTCTCCTGTTACATCTCCTCGATTTTTCGGCAAAATTTCAGAATTCTCGAAAATTTCCCGGGTTCCGAGAAATGACGTCAATTTCCAGGAATCGTGCGAATACGAATACCTCCTCGCACATCATGTTCTCCTGATACATTTCCTCGATTTTACGGCAAAATTTCAGGATTCTCGAAAATTTCGCGGGTTCCGAGAAATGACGTCAAATTCCAGGAATTGTGCGAATCGAATACCTCCTCGCACATCATGTTCTCCTGATACATCTCCTCGATTTTTCGGCAAAATTTCAGAATTTCAGAAGAACTTTCCGGTTCCTAGAAATGACGTCAAATTCCAGGAATCGTGCGAATACGAATACCTCCTCGCACATCATGTTCTCCTGATACATTTCCTCGATTTTTCGGCAAAATTTTAGAATTTCAGAAGAACTTTCCGGTTCCAAGAAATGACGTCAAATTCCAGGAATTCTGCGAATCGAATACCTCCTCGCACATCATGTTCTCCTGATACATCTCCTCGATTTTTCGGCAAAATTTCAGAATTTCAGAAGAACTTTCCGGTTCCAAGAAATGACGTCCAATTCCAGGAATCGTGCGAATACGAATACCTCCTCGCACATCATGTTCTCCTGATACATTTCCTCGATTTTTCGGCAAAAGTTTAGTATTTCAGAAGAACTTTCCGGTTCCAAGAAATGACGTCAAATTCCTGGAATTGTGCGAATCGAATACCTCCTTGCACATCATGTTCTCCTGATACATTTTCTCGATTTTACGAAGTTTGCGGAATTTTAGGAAGTTTGCGGATGACTTACGCTCTAATTTAAGGAACTTAAAAGTGTAATAATAAAAGAAACGACAAATTGACGGCCATATAAACATTTATTTGGTGCTCATAAATGTACATACAAACATATAGATATAATATACATATAACATTACAATGTTTAATTAATGATAGTTTAATTATGATTTTTAGAATGTCTTAATATTCTAAAGATATTATAACTTATTCTATCTTATATTAGATACACTGCAGTTTAATTGCTTAAACTAAGTAATTAACGCAATTGTAGAGCGAGAACTTCGGCAATTTCCTAGGTGTTCCACCAATAGCGACTACGACCTATAAAATAGAAACAAATAATATTAATACAGATGTGTCATTATAATAATAAGTTATTAGAATTAAATATGATTCTATAATCATAGCTATAATTAAAGTGTCAACAAATGTGGTGTCAGATCATGTTAAGACATAACTTAATAAATCATTTATATTTTTCCACTATAATATTATATTACTAAGTGCTTACGATCTTCAAAACTAATTTACTTGGACATAATTTTATCATAAATACATTATAAGTGGGTTACTTATCTTTCAGTTTCGGGGTCGATTTAAAACCTCGGAGTTTTTGTGTTCCATGATTGGTAGAAAATTTAGTGATCTCTAAAATCGATTGGCTATTGGCAGCAGTTGGGACCCAACTTCGGCCTGGTTGCAATAACGTTTCGCGGCCATTTTCGAATTGCTTTTGAAAGTCTGCATTGCCTTGTACACTTTCTTTTTCTATCGTTCGCTTAAGCGTAATGCAGATATTTTCCACAGTTTCTTGCTTCTTGTTTCCTCTACATATATATGCGCGCGCGCGCGTGTGTGTGTGTGTGTGTGTTATATATATTTAAAAGATTAATTATTGAGTAATTACGAGTTAAGTTATATTGCAAGTTGCAGGTTCCGCATGTTTTAAGGATGTCCTCCGCAGGTTGCTCGGTGCAAGTAAGTTCCGTCTTTTAGTCCAAGTTCAAACATAGAGATTCTTTTGCCATTTTTTTCCACAGAATTGGCAATTATTGGAGCCATAATTGATCATATTAGGAGTTCTATGCGGTGATATTAGGTATTATTGAATATCGTTGAGAAAAGATTGAAGAGTGAAGCAAAGTAATCGCGTTCCTTATCATTAACGTCACACAACTGATTGTGAGAAGGTGGTTGGCGTTGGTTGACGTTGGTTGACGTTGGTTGACGATGGTTGACGATGGTTAACGATGTCATCGAGATCCAATGGAGGAAGCATTAAAAAAAGGTCAGCTTCGTAATCAAGTATAATCCGCTATAATCCGGTAAACCTAGTACGGGACTGTCATCCGTCATCTCACCCACGACATTTCATTGAGAGTGGGCCAACCCCCGTCTCTCTTTCTCTACCCCTAAAACGCCGGTGCGGTTCTCCTCAATGGCGGAAAGTGGGGATAACCCCTTTTACCAGTCCATGCAATCAATAGCAAAGACTGCTGTTTCTACTCAATGGACTTTGCCATCTCTCTCCTCCCCCACCTCTCCTTGTCTAACCACCGCATAACCACCTCTCTTTGACGTTCTCATCCCATCCTTCTTTCCAGATGGTTTATCCCTTATTTTCCACAGCGGCGGAAGAGGCAGTGGGGGGGGGGGGGTCGCGGCGGGTTTCTCCCTATCGATTACTACGCCCTTGTCGTGCAAACCCTGTGCGGGGGGCTGCTCTATCGATCCGTATACTTGTGTTACGGTTCATTCATAAATCTTTGCTTTTCACTCCAGATTCTTGACAATTTCCTTGACGAATGAATCGCACGCAACAATTTCATGCACCTGCTAGATGCACGTTTACAGTGATTTCCCAGCTACGCAACGAACGAGGATGGACTTGGTTCTGAATAACTGAGGTCGGAGACAAATTCGAGCAAATCAAAACTGGGTACCAGGTGTTACCATGGTTAACATGTTAATTGAGAAGAGGGAACCTGTCTGCAGAGTCAGGGGCAAAAGCGACATACACGAAAAGTATCTATCTATCTATTGCAAGCGTGCGAACTAAAGATAGTGTTAATGTAATGCGTCCAGCAAGCGTCCGGCAAGCGTGCAACAAGTCGAGGAATCGACAGACTCACGAGAGAGAAACTTTTTTCTAGCGGTCCCTCGTTACTCGATGGACGACTTTCTCCCGTCTTTATCAATTCCTATCTCGGTATCTCTTCCTATTTAAGGAAACGCATAAGTAATTGCATAAGTAATTGCATTGAGTAATTGCCGAGTAACGGCAAGAAAAATGGACAGGATCATTCAGCAACGGACAAACTCCTTGCAAGAAGAAAGTACGATATCGTTGTGGATGGGAACGGGATGTACTTCGTTTGCACTGTAATTGCATCATACTACGGGAAACGATGACTTGTGAATCGCGCCAATCCAATAATTTGGGTTGAACGGTTAACGGTTAACGGTTAACGGCGCGGAGCAGAATTTGGGACTGTAATGCACGGTGGAAGAATGGTTTGGTCCGCCTGCGCAACAAGTCTCCATCCCTCTTTCTCTCTTTTACTCTTATTCTGGAACTTAAAATCGTTATAGCTGATATCACAAGCTCTTAACTTAGGAAGAACTGCTCCCGAGCATTCAATGTGCTATTTTTCTTCCTTGGATCATGCAAAATCCTCCGAAGATATATCCAATCTCAGAATTGTCAGATGAGATGGATTCCGAGGAATATTATTTCTTTGGCCTCTCCGTGTCTTCAGAAAATAAAGAGCGCGAGTGTGGAGTGTGGAGGAGGTAGGTCGGGGGTTGAAGCCGAAATTGACAGTGAGCAGGAGATTGTGGAGGATGGAAGAGGGCAGGCAGGGGTGTTCTGGAGGGCAGAGTATGCGGGGGTGGGAATGCGAGGGTTGGATCGGCGCGCGAATAACCGCCTTGACTGTATCACCTCTCAGTTGCTTCTCGGTTTCCGGACTCCGCGGACTATCAGGTTAGTGAATCCTACTGTCGTTCATTCACCAGTTTCTCTCCCTTGGCCTCCTCTCCAGACCTCCTCCTATTGCAGCCCATCCATTCATATAGTTCGTTGCTCCTCTCCTCTTCTCTCCTCTTCTCTCCTCTTCTCTCCTCTTCTCTCAGCGCCCGAAAACAGCCCCCTTTTTCTTTCATTCTTCTCTCTGCATTTTCCCCCTTTTTTTTTAGTTCTTTCACGTGGCTGGATCAGCTCCGGCAATAATTGCACGTCGGGCTATCGATCTCGATCATTCGATCATTTGATCCAAGTTTGAGCGAATGACCTCTCGCCCTCCTTTTTTTGGATCCAACCTCGATCTCTCCAATTTCTATCCGAATATTAACCAACATATGTTGATTCGTATGTGCGTCATTCGAAGATCGCGAAGATCGTTGCGCTTCAGCTCATTAAACGGTAGAAAAGCGTTTTTACTTTAGCGTAATTAAAGATAACGTAAGATTCGCCGGTTAATCCCTAAACTTTGATCTTAATAGACTTCTGGAAGAAGTTTCTCATTCCCGGTGTCTTGCAGCTTCGCATCATTCCTAGAAACTGGATAAACCGTCATCCAACTGCTTATCGATACGAGATTGGATCCGAGATTGGATCGTACTGACCTAACGAAGTGTAAGTGTAAGTGTAGGTGTACCATTAAGAGTACATATCAAAGTAATTATTAACGTATTAACACGAGCAAAATGTATATAGGGTTGCGCATGAAACGCGATCACGCGCATGCATACTGCATACACTAGATTGACTAGATACATCTAGATACATGTAGATACATGTAGATACATGTAGATACGTGTAGATACGTGTAGATACGTGTAGATACGTGTAGATACACGTAAAAAGGTATAAAGGTTGAATGAGAATTTTACGAGGATCACTGGCGGCACTGGCGGCACTGGCGGCACTGGCGCGGTCCTTGTTTCACGATTCCGTAATTGTTCGAAGAGACTATTAAATGCAATGACACCATCGATATCATTGCATAATCCCGCGTATAATCCCGCGTAAATTCTCCAATAGTAGCGTAGGACGGCCCATTCTTAATAGAATTCAAGTAATCACTTGTTGCTAATCTTTCAATGAAGGATAGAGGGTGTACAGATAGTTGGACAAGTGTATCCGCGGTTATCGAGTGGCTTCTAAATCCAATCTTCCAATAAAGTCTAATTCGAATTCGTAAGTAATAGTAAGTATTGACTCGAAATAATGTCTTTCAGAATATGTTCGCCACGGCAATATGGACCGCTTTCGTATTAGCGTACTCGAGCTATCCGTTCGTGTTGGGTATACCATACATCGATCCGATTTCGATGAAATCGGCGCAGCCTGGAAGTATCAGCGACATTGTCGAGAAACGTGTTGATTTAACCGAGCCGAGTTGCGAGGAACTGAGAGCGATGTGGAGGTACACCAAACGACAGAGTAGAGCCGCGAAGACTACCACCGGATATCCTCTTTATCCTGATCCATTTTCTTACAATGCGTGGCAAAGTTACTCGGATCGCGGGAACAAGCCTTCTCACAGTTACAGAGGTAAGCATCGATCAAAAACATGTCTTTTGGAATTTGGAGTTTAATGGAATTTGCTGTTGCTATTCTTCATATATCTACGTAGGAAGTTTCACGGGTCGCGCACGAAGTCGTGCAGCCGGTGGTGCCCCGATTTACGGAAGGATGATTCACAAAGCACCAGCGGGTAGTAGATTAAGAAATGGCATGAGACACCGCTCGAGGACCTTTGAGGATTTGGCACAACTTTATGGAACGATTAATCGTTATCCCACCTCGAATAGACGACGTCTAACTAATTTCCGCGTCGGAGGAGGTGGCGGTGGTGGTGTCGGTGATGTCGGTGGTCCCGGTGGTCCCGGTGGTCCCGGTGGTGGTGGTGGTGGTGGTGGCGGTGATAGTGCGGACGATGGTACATCGACCATCTCTCAACCACCGCAAGCCGGTAGTTTCAAACTACTGATGGATCTAATTCGTGCCGAACGCGCCCGGGAGTTACAGGTTTTTCCTTTCTGCAATTTCTCTTGAGAAAATGAAAAATCTCAAGTTGGATTGATGTAGTTTGCGCGGATTGAGCTGTTCATCTTTTACAGGAGCAACACATGGTCGAGGAAGCTGTCGCCGCGAAAACAACTTCCTTCAAAGATTCAGTGAACACCGAGGACCGAGGGCCATCCGTGCAACAGAGTAGAAAACAATATCTAAGACCGCTTCTATCTATACAAAATCCAAACAAGTTCGGTTACGAATACGGTCAGGGACGATATACATCGAACTTGCCGAATTACGGTCAAGCCTGGTCTGTGAGTAACGAAGCGATTCAATCTTTACCTTCACTCTTACTTGTACCTTAACGAGATAGATCTGCGAGAGCCTTTTTTCAGAGAAGCGAACCCCAGAACCGGGAGTACATGTTGCGTTAGACTGAAGAGGAACGGCAATAAGAAAAATAATGACGATTATTCGATGACATTCCCACGATCGACCTTGCAGCTGTTTATCTAACTAGAGTAAGTGCATACTTTTCGAGACACTCGGTATTTCGACATTTCCTCTGCGAGATACTATATAGAATATGAGTCCTATCCCTTGACCACGAATCTCGGGGAAGGCGTTCCGATGATAGATTACCGATCATACCTGTAATAATCTTGGTGAAATCTTGATGTAAAGAGGAAACCTCAGTGACGAATCATTTGCATCATTTGCATCATTTGCCATTTGAGGGAGGGGTGCGGACGCAAGACTTCTATTTTCCTAATCGAATCTACTCGAATCTACTCGAATCTACTCGAATCTACTCGGATATCGGTTCCAAGATAACTATTAAACTTACTTTTCATGCGTATTATGTCGGTACTATTTTTGAGACGAACGTCGTTGGTACTCATCCTAATAGTTCTCGGCGGAGAAGACACGGACGGATCTAAGTTCGTCTAAATTCGATTTCCCTCCGCGAACGCGAATACCCTATCAGCCAATATTTCTTCCTAATTTTCTTCTAATTAGTAACTGATTAGACTTACGCAGGATTTCCGGCCAGGTTTTCTCCGCGTTCCTTAAACTTCGACAATAAAATGGAAAGACTAATATTTTGAAGATTTTGACATTGTATATTGAGACTTAATTTAAGAGACTACAAAGCATTCTCCCTGCTAATATAAGGGGCGTACTGTTACAACTGCGTTACGTTGCATTGCGTTGCGTTGCGTCGCGCTGTGCTGCCTCGCATCGCCATTTCCGAATTGTATGAGAGACAATAATTATTTTTAAGATGTAGCTAGTACGCGCAATCAGGCTGGGAGTATTTTACCGAAACGAGACAATAAGAATATTTAGCCAGTAAGGAGAATTCTTACTTTACGCTATTTCCTGCCGATTGCACGTGCGTCTAATTCGCGTTACTCGACTCTTGGACGCTTCCGATCCGATCCTTTCTCATTTGCTCTCTTCGCCCTTCTCTCTTCGATTCAATTCGATTCAATTCGATTCAATTCGATATCGCATTCCGAACTTGCATTTATCAAACTTTACTAATTTCAAGAGCCGCAACTTTCAATATTTCATATAACGATAGATAGATAGATAGATAGATAGATAGATAGATAGATAGATATATAGATATATAGATAGACCGAGAAACGAGAAACGAGAAACGAGAAACGGAGAGAGAAAAGGAAGAGAAAAATGCCGAAGGAAGTATAGCGAAAAATAATAAAACTTTTGCGTGCGAAGACTATTAACATCCGTGCTTTTTCCGTATAAAGGAGTTCGTGAAGCGTTCAAGGATGCCGATAATCTTATCAGGACAATAACTTTAAACGTTTCTTGTAATCGTCCAAGAGATATATCATGTAGTGCAAGATCGAAGATGCTATGTGGCTTAATATCGTATTTCATGCACCGATAACTAATCAGAAAAGCGAGAACCTCTGAATTTACAAGGTTTTACTGATTTGATACCCATCGTGGTCCTAAAGTCTAAATATGTACTATGTACTATATACTATATACATATATTTGTATACATGCTGACTCTATGTTTATATAATAGAATAGTAACTGCGTGAGGTGTATCGATGCATTGGCCGAGGTTCTTAGAGAGAGATTCAGTGCCTGAAATTCAATAATAGAGACTGCTTAAAAGCACTTTGGGACGAAAGCACGAGCAGCAGCCGATATTAGCGATTTCCGATTTCCAAAGTATTTGGCAATTTCTTCTGTTCCGAGTACCCGGATCAATTATAACATCGCGTGTGAAACCAACGTCGGAGGTTCTACCTTGACGATATTGCGACTATTGCGACTATTGCGACTATTGCGACTATTGCGACTATTGCCGCTCGAGTTTTCTCTCTTCTTGATGCGTCGCGAATTTCCCGAATGCCACGAAGCCAGAATGCCACGAAGCCTCTCAGTGTGCTTATCTATTTTTCCTTACACTAATTAGTGAGGGCTTATTGCCAAGTATATGTGACAATAATAAATAATAAATAATAAATAATAAATAACAATACACATACACGTTAAGCGATATGTAATATTCTCCAATTAAAAGAAAAAAAGCATACCTACATTGTCATTCAAGATTTATGGCCCTAACTTGTCTTTATTCTTATTACTCCCAAAGGTCTTTCCTATTATGTCATCTATGCTGCATCATCTATCGCTTTGCTATCTGTAAAGGTGTCTATAGTAAAGAATTATATATCTGAAATTCGATATTTTTATTTCTCTATTATTTACATTGTGAACAAAGCTAGATCTTTGTTCGTAATTTATTTGCATCCTTCCCTGTTAAGATGTTCTATTTGCTATCGAATTTTTAATCATTCCTGAACTTATTCAGTAGCCATTTCATCCTAGAAAAACAGGTTTTAAATAGAAATTTCAAAACAATTTTAACTCACGCTGAAATCTAATGAAGCTGAGGACAGTTAAAGATAATCAATGGATTGGATCACTCATCCCAATCATCCGTGTCTGGTTGGGAATCGCATTCGCTTGTGGCAGAGTTTCGGTCCGAAGACGAAATCTCACTAGGTTTCGGTGGAGGAGGTATCAAATTAGACATTCTTTCAAGTGGACTACCGCCTGATCCCGCGATTCCTTTCCGTCTTAGGGCCAATTTCGCATGTAAATCTGCCATCAGATCCCCTCCTACCGATGCGGAAGACCAACGATCTTCCTTTTTCTCTGCTCCTTCCGTATGCCGCAATTTAGCCCTTCCAATTCCACCTGCATCACGAATCGCTGCCATGAGATTCGATCTATCATCTTGACTCATGGTTTTCTGTTTATCCTTAGTTTTCTGATTGTCAGTATCATCTTTAGATGCAGGTACAGCTGCCAAATTATGAGGTGAACGAGTCGCAACAACGGGCGGTGGCGGTGGCGGTGGCGGTGGCGGTGGCGGTGGCGGTGGCGGTGGCGGCGGCGGGGGTGGAGGTGGTGGTGGTGGTGGTGGTGGTGCCGACGAAGGCAAGGTTGCATATTCAGAAGTAGATGTAACATTTTCAGCGTTGTTAGCTGAGGATGAAGGAGGTGGAGGTGGTGGCGGCGGTGGTGGAGGTGTTAATGATGATGGCTCATTGCCAGATATTTGGTGCATATTCTTTGATAAACCCTGTTTAGTCAGAGTAGGTAAATTCGGATGATTTTGGAAGATGGGTTTAGATCGGCCGTCTTTCTCTTCAGTAATCGAAGTTGGAGTTGGTAGATCTGGGCGAACAGTGGGTGTTGTAACAGCTGAAGATGGAGCAATTGGGCTCTGTGAACTTAAGTCTAACATGAATCTTTCATCATCCACAATTCCAGGTAAATCCGGCAGAGAAGGTGGTACATTTATTTGTGGCACCTGAAATTTCC